>OZ022263.1:33435369-34035369 GCA_963978885.1 Nemotelus pantherinus
AATTCAGCCTATTCGTATGGAAATTCAATTTAAGTCTAAATAAGGTAAATTCAAAAAATTAAGGGAGAAAAAATGTGGATGACTTCCAAGAAAAATTAAAAAAAAAGAATTGAAAAGAATCGTAATTTTGTGCTTGAGATCAAATGAAATGATGTTTCGAGAAGTAGTTCATAAATTGATGACGTAACATAGAATATAATTTAAAAGCACGTGACGAAGGTGGAAGTGATTCAATATTTAAACAATTATGTTGTCTAAGCAAGCGTAAAAGGGAAGAACAAAAATAGGTATAAGTACGCGCAAACGGTACGTTGAAGATAAATGAAAATCTTGTAAAACGTTCCGAGTCACGAACGGAAAACTGCACACTGGGAATAGAAGTAACAGAGCCATTAATAATTTTATAAAGTAACCATACATCTAAATACACTTTACGTGACAGGAGATTAGGAATTTCTGGGATGGAGAGACTCGTACTATACTCATGGAGCTCAAATTCGGAATTTCAGGAATAGTGAGCGAGTAAATCTGTGTTGCATAGACACAACAGTATTAGTTAAGTAACGATAATGAGAATAGCAAATTTGGCAAATATAGTCGAATGCCAAAGGCCTGGACGCTCTAATAATAAGGTCGCACATTGGCGAGGCCATGGATGTGACATGCAAGATGTAGACATCAAATTTCAGTTTAGAACCGAACACAACGCTAAGATTTTTGAAATTATCAACAGGACTGAAGAATGAGCCAGGGATGGAAGAGGAAAACGTAATGCGAGATAATTTACATGAATGGGACATCCGGAAGCATTAAGCAACATTAAGCTTTAAGCAATTGACAGAGCGCCAGATGTCTAACACAGTCAAGTCATTCTGTAGCTGGAAGCAGTCATCAACTGACTCAACCAGAATATTTTTAGATCGTCAGCGTACAAAAGATACGGGGAGCAAAAGATTAACAGGAGGAAAAGCAGAAGACCAAGAATGGAGCCTTGAGAACCACCAGAAGTAGAATAAAAGGGGGGGGGGGGGGGGGAAGAGCAAGAGTTAAATGTTAAACGCATTTAAACTGAAAACAAGCGCGATGAAGAATGTATGAGGAACACCAGCATTGGAGTTATTGAGCCCATCGAGCTTTGAGAGGAGGATTTCATAGTTCACAGAGTTTAAAGCCTTGGTACACTCTGTTTATAATACATCCACTTGCATTTGCTGGTTGATGGCGGAAATGAATATATCAACAAACGATCATAAATTGGATACTGTTGCCTTAGCTTTAACTTAACCAGCTTACTCAGAAGCAAGACAAGGTTCAATTATCGGAAATTGTAATTTACCCTTCCGAGAAACTTACTGAAGCAAGATAGAAGGGATATAGGACAATAATGAGAGACGCAGGACGAATCTCGGAGGATGGGAAAAATACTAGCGGTTTTCGAGAAAGAAGGAAACTTATTAGACGAGATACTAAATTTGAATATTAAAGTTAAAAAAAACACACACAATGATGAGAATAGTGACTTGGGAAGAATATTCGGTAAGCCATCGGGACCATAGAGGCTGCTACTGTATACATTAGCAAGTAAACTTCTAAAAAGTTCGTCGAAAACAACCAAAAGCTATTAAGAATCAAAAGAGGAAATATTATAAGAGAAAGATGAACTAAGCTAAGCACTAGCAGAAGAAAGGCAATGCGCAAATAGCTCACATATTTCTTGGGATGAGGAAGCAGATAGATCTAGATCATATAGATACATCTCAGAAGAGATACAGGGAAATTTTTTAAGGAGGATAGCCACTGTGTCGGCCCAAAAAATATGTGATTTTCGGGAATTTTTTCAACCGGGCAAATAAAGGAATCTGGAGATCAGGTTTATTTATTTTATTAGGTATTGAAGATTACTATCCAAAAATTTTATTAAAAAATATCAAATCGTTGCAAAGTTATTAGCCTTCTTGTCGAAGCCCGAAATAAATTCCTCCTGCGTGGTCGCATCGATTTCTCATAAACAGATCATCTGAGTAAAAAAATTCAAATTGCATTATGATTTGTATAAATGTAGTTATCGTTGCACGTAGCCGATTTTTTTTTCATTTTGCTTTGAAAGAAAATGGCGACCGATTGATTTTTTTTTCCTTTTTTTGGCTTTTTTTTGGATTCAAAAAAAATTAAAATTAAAATTTTCAAAATCGGTTACGTGCAACCTTAGCCACTATAAAGTCGAACAAAACAAAAAAAATTGAAAATCGGCAGATATTTGTTTGAGTTATTGATGCGACCAGTTTAAAAAAAGTCGTTTTGAAAAAAACGCATTTAAACTGTTTAATATATTTTCGTTACTCTAAAATTATGTATCTCATGAAATACCTGCTCTCACTAAAGTGACTATAACTCCGAAAGTTTTCGGAATTTCGATCTAGAATTTTATACACACTGAATGTATAAGCTTTGATTTAAAGCAAACAAAACAAATGCTGTTTTTAACCCGTCACAGTGGCTACGGCGAAGGATCTAATGCCGGAAGGGTTTTTGTTAAGTGATGATATGGAGGCTTTATTATGACTATGGTAAGCATTCATTAGTTTTTAATCATCTTTTCAGTACACGAACATAGATTTTTGTAACTTAGATTAACTTCTCAGCCAGAGCTTCGAGATCTATTGCGTGCTGTATCTTTAGTTTTAAGCGCACGAATCACGTCAAAATTTATCCAAGGAAGATCAATACCGCTTCTAACACGAAAAGTGGGAGTGTGACAGGAAACTAGATTAGACCGTTTTAGCCAAGTTATTTTACCTCAGACGAGTCTACCTGGACAGGCACCAGAAAGACTGGCTGGTGATCCCGATCAGAGCAGATATGTATGGAATGAAGCAAGGCCATGCCTACTGGACATAGTCAATCAGGTAAGAGGAGTCTACATAAAAAATCGAT
This sequence comes from Nemotelus pantherinus, assembly GCA_963978885.1. Classification (NCBI taxonomy): domain Eukaryota; kingdom Metazoa; phylum Arthropoda; class Insecta; order Diptera; family Stratiomyidae; genus Nemotelus; species Nemotelus pantherinus. The sequence continues at coordinate 33,438,304 of OZ022263.1, forward strand.
TCTAGTGGTTGGTCGACCCCAAATCCCACAGAAAACTATCTACGTTCATGGAGCTCTTCCTCAGCTCGTTTTTTATTGGCCTTGTAATATAATCCAGAATAAACGTTTTTAATTTCTTTCTACATGAATAGCACAGTCAAAATAACTTTGAATCAATATAATTGCAAATAAGATGATTTTTCGCGTCATTTTTGATGGTTTATCATTTTGAATCAAATATTTGAAGTTAAAGACCAATTTTTCCTTTAGAAACTAGATGCATATCACTCATATATGTATTTTCACACATAAGAAAGCTGGAAGAGGAGGTACTTGAGCAGATGATACGCCGTACGAGGTAGGTGGTAGCTAAACTTTTCAATTTAAACTAAATTATAACTTTTTAATTTTTTTTGCAGTTTCGATCATAAAATAATTGTGCATAATGGCTTAAAATGTTCACTAAATAGCAATGCAAAATAAACTGTTAAAATCTGAAAATATAATTTTAAAAAAAATGTGACCAGCCACCTCCTTAAGGCACGAACAAACTATCCGTGAAAGTAGGGAGGCAACTGTACGTCGAAGCTGCGTCTTGTAGGACGTCCAATGGTGCGTCCAATGCTTCGGCTGAGAAAGGGCACGTATACAGAGGATATTTTCTTTTCCCTTATCATTGATCCTGAATTTTTCGAGAGTTCAGGGAAACTACGGTAAGCTGAGTGTATGAGTACAATGGGTCTTTCTGGCCTGTGTGCTTGACGTATCAGGCGCCACTGCTCCAACGCACACATAAAAAGTCAGAAATGTTTCAACGATTATAGAATGCTTTACTTTTGATTATTTTATCAATGGAAATATGCTTGGTCGTAAAACCATCCCGAAAATCTACACAAAAATCAACTGTTACATTTGTCACTTATTCTTTAGCATTCTTCAAATTCATTTTCATAGAACCTTGCTGCAAATAAAACTGTAATTTTCGGATAAAACTACAAAGCTCATTATTTTCGTTCATTAATATTTAAAACTTTTCTTGTCAATAAAATCAATTAAATTTCGACCATTAACCTTAGTCTCACCATGCAGATATTTTTCTGTGCGTCTCATAGCAAGTATGTATTTGTCAGAAATTGATTCAGGGCATTATATATATAGGCACGGATGTATATCGACTAAACTGCGAATGTTATACAAAAATCACATGAATATCTGCCAAACCATCAAGCTAGTTAATTGGCTTAAAGAATAAGATTGATTGAAAACTGTATGACCAGAAATACTTCGTGGCTCGCTCAACAGATACAAAAACAATACGAAAACATGCACTTGAGACTAATGTGGGAGTTTTAAGTTCTAGATTTGTATGAACTCTTCAGTTTCTGGTCAAATTTCAACCAACATCCTGTTTTCTCTAGAACTCATATGAATGGCATACGTGCTCATACTTGATAATTTGAAGAAATTACATGACAAGCATGCTAAAACTCAGCATTCTCAATGTATAACTACATTATCAAAGCTTTTTTCTTATTCCAAATACGGAATGTTACCATCATCGCAAAATATGAACTTGAATTGCAAATCTTTTTTTGAAGAACTAAAGTACTGATTTCAAAAGAATATTAAATGCTTTTTTCACTTCAACTAATTCATCATCTGTCATTTCTACTTCTTCAAAAAAAAAAACTCCGAAAAAATCGTATAACCTAAAATTACGTATGATGTCATAAGCTCTTACTTGTAATTGTGTAACAAAAACACATCAAAAATCATTACTAAGCACATTCAAATACTTCTTCTCCTTTTACTATTCTTTGTACGATTAGCTTCAATACGCGCTTCGAAAAAAGACTGAAACGATCAAGTTCATGATCCGAGGTCAAGCTATCACAGCCATCATATCGTACAAGTTTGAACGATCTTAACTTGATTTAAGATCTCCATCGTTTAAACAATCCTCTTGATAATACACTCGAAAGCATTTTGATGGACGTAATTCAAAGTTGCGTAATAGCGCTACTCAATTCAACTTGATTAATGTTTCAATGACCCAGAAGAACTTCACACACAAATATGTAGTAGGTACATACATTTAATCTCACCCCTTTAAATAGTGTTTTTTTTTTCTTTCGCTTCGCTATATAAACGGTATTCGAAAACAATATGGCTATGACCGCACTATGCGAATAACTTTATAAGAGGAGATGTCAGCATGTTAAAAATGAACTTCATTGTAATTTGGGAACTTACAGATCCAAGTAATGAAACACAGGAATCCAGAGATGCAATGACCTGAAAATTGAAAAAATACATGTTTTAGTGGACGCTAAGAGTTTTTAATGTTAGTTGTTATTGTACTTAAAACTTACTTCCTAGTATTGCCTAAAATAAAACAGTAGTACTGTTTGCATTTATTTGAAAAACCATTTTGAAACAATAGTTCAAGCCAATAATCACATGCTTATAAATTCTTATGAGGAACATTTAGTTAATTAAGCAAAAAATACACGTTAATAATGTCGAATTCAAGTCTTTACTAGCCAATTACACGGATCTTACCGTTCAGCCTACTAATGGCGCAAATGATTTAAGACTCATTTACTAAAGCAGATCAGCACAAACCGAGTTTAATAATATCTAAACCATAGCAATAATTTAATTCAATTTTATAAATTTAATGATAAATTTTATATCATTATCTTCTAAATCCAAATAGCTGCCTCTCATCGTCCACTTTCTCTCCACAGATCAAATCAAGTTGCAATCAACTTAAATTGAATTCATTTCCATCATCAATTATCTCGGCAACATTCCGTTTCAGATAGAAATTGAAATTTCGGTCAGGGCTTCGTAGCCGGCTAGTTGTACGGGAATCATCCAAACAAGCAAAGACAGCGAAGCTCTTGGGGAAAATTGATGCAGAACTAGACTTCACATTACGATTTCTACCACTACGATGGACAAGCCTGGGACCCGCTATTTCGCGAGAACGTAATTTCGAACACACAATGCAATAACGGTATCTCTATATTATTCATGAAAACAAAATCGCGATTTCTAGTTCACATCAATTAGGGTTTGTATATATACAGCGCGACATGAACGACGTGTGTTATTAAAAGCATCTTTCGAAACGAAAATATCGGATAGCGATGAATTGTTTCTAGCTTTATCTCGTTTTTCATACAAAGATCGGAATGAATAATCTAATATTTTTCATTGGTTTTGTTTCGGTTTCGCTTAAAACAAAAGCTCTACTTTTTCAGACACATGGGTATCACAGATAGTTTCTTCATTTGGACGTGATCGTTACACATAGTTTGCTGGAATGGAAACAGTTATTTTAACGTTGAGTACGAATTCTTTCTTACTCGTTATTTGAAGAGTATTAAACTCGATGGCAACGTATGTTGCGAATTTATTGCATTTTTTATTTGTACCAAAGTAGAATTTTAAAAACTGCAGGAGGAATGTGGAAGCAGTCCGGAGATTATCATACAGGATGAAATAACGTTGTAGTGCTAGAGAATTTTTAGCACTTTAGCCGATTTTTTTTCAATTACCGTTTCCAAATTACTTACAAGGCAATATAAAGGTAGAATATTGTGATGAAGACTGAATCCGACAGTCGCTGTTTTTCGTTGTTATTTCAAAAGAATACTTTCGAAAAATCAAAATGAACAGCTTTTGAGATAAAATCCTGACTTTTGAGGATAAAACTTTTGAAGACTGTTCATCACAACCAGCCTTAGCCTGGGTGTCATTTCCATAATTTATTTCGCCCTTATGTTTTGAATTGATATTCATCACTCCAAGAATATCACATTAAAGTTACCGGGTACAACCAATTTGCTCGGAATACTTCTATCTTTCTACGAAATTCCCTGATTGGGTAATTCAGTCAAAAATCGTAGCTGATAAAGCTGAATACATGTCCATCCCTCGAACCTCTCCGATCAACCTAGACCTTCCAAGGGTCTGCAGCCTAGCCCGAAAAGCCTAAATACCATGTCTCTGGATATTTCCTCCGATAATGAGCCAGTCGTTCCCAGAGCGGCACCTTTCCAGGGACTTTGGAGAACCCACATCTACACAGCAGCAGCTTCTGCGCTTGAAGGACTTCTCGGAAAACCTTGCATGCTGCTAACCACAGAACAAACAGAATAGCTCCGTATTCGGGGCAATAATGTAAATTTTACGTCCTTAAACTTCTTTTCCCGAATTTTTACTGCCACTTTTTCCTCTGTTGTAAGATCGTCGAGGTCAAGTCTCTCGATTTGGGCTTCGGAGACAGCCGTTTCAATTTACACCGTTACAATTTGCTTGAACTTAAAGAACCTCCGAGAAAATCTTGCCTTGGACGGGCTTCATAATCACCGCTTCTTATTTTAGCCTAGATGATTTCGTTTTCTTCCACCCATTTTTTTTTTTGCTTGGCTCTAAATTCGACGCCAATGATTATTTTGATCACGATTCGTTGATCGATATCTCTAACACTATGTGCAGATACATTGAGCTATAAAATATAGTTTGAAAAAATTTACATTTATAGTCGACTATAATTTACATTTATAGTTGCATATGCTGTGCAAATATAGTAGCCTGAATGAGCTATAAAGTACAGCTTCATTGCGACCATTCCCACACATTATGGAATTTTCTGCTATACACATAATCTCAACTCCAATGCACATAGCCTAAACTCCTATGCACATTATTCTTAATCCTATAAATATACCATTGTAATGATAATTATAGTGGGCTGTATTACCTCGGGAGGCTCCGCAGCCTAGTGAGGAGCGTAACGCAGTGGCTCGTAAGACGTTGGACCTCTGGATCGAATCCAGGATCGGGCAAACGTAAAATTTCGTTCTTTACCAGGTCATATAATGTCGCTGAAGACTATAATACATGGCTTTGCGACTTATAATACATAGCTCTTGCTCGATAGAATGGCATTTTTTACAATGCATTACGGGGAGAACTCGATGTAAAAATTCCAAAAAATCGATTTTTTAAAATTATAATCCGAAAATATAGTATGTTGAGCGTGTGCTGACGAGAGGAAAAAACATTTTTTTTGAATATTTACGAAGCGATATGTAAGTCATACTGTACTAATAGGTCAGGTAGCCATACTGTACTAAAACTTTAAACGCGATTATCTCGAAACTGTATTTTTAAAAACTGCTTGTATTGTAACTCAAAAGGTTATTGACGGATTTCTCTGAAATTTTGAGACGCTTTTCCCTACATTATTATCGGAAAGATGAGATATTTCGCGTTAGTAAAATACTTTTTGGGGGTTAAAAATGTGGGAAAAAAAGCCCAAAATTCGGACTTATTTTTCAAAGGCTTAATTTATATTGAATTTTATGCCTTTTTTTAAGTGTTATAGGTTTACCCTTCCCGTTAATACGTTATAAAGAGAAAACAATTTAATTTTTTCGTTTCGAATCAATGGTTAATGTGTGATAAATGGAGCACTTTTGGACGTCGCGTCGGAGACGACAGACGAAAAATTATCCTAGAAAGGTTAAATAAAGATATGTTAAAAATTTAAAAAAATAAGTTTATTTTACCACTTTCTAAAACATTTTTAAAATATGACTAATTTTAAGGCGTGTACATGGACTTCTTCCCTTACGGTACAAGGCGTTATAATTTATCACAATTGCGAAATCAACAACGTACTTAGTGTCAGAAGTATATTTTTTTCTCAGTTCAGTGAACTTATAATAGTTTTGATTCTATAAAATGTTATTTGTATTTTTTCTACTTGTTGCAGATGGAATAAAAATATTTTTGATTTTGTAATAGTTAAATTAAATAAATACAAAAAATTGAAACCCGAATAGCCATTTCAAATGGTCAAAAATGTTTGTTTTTTATTTCCGAACACTTTTTAGGCCATTTTGACAAGTCGAAAACGAGTTCAAAATAATCAGCGTTTGTGTATTACAGCCGCAATATACCAAACTTTCTCCAAGGCAATCGAATTATATTTTGTCTAATTTTTGACTATCTAAGTCGGATGCGAGTTTCATCTTACCTTCAAGAATTTATTTTCCAAATAATCCGATTACTTGTAAAGGTTATTTAATTGTGATCATGGTTCCCTTCTTGTCTATAAATCAGCATAGACAACGTATATCGACTCTAAACAACGCATATCGACTCAAAACGATCGAGTTTCCCCTATCAATAATTCTCTGCTTTGATAAGCTTTAGAGTCGATATACGTTGTCTATGCTGATTTATAGACAAGAAGGGAACCATGATCACAATTAAATAACCTTTACAAGTAAATTATTTCGATGGATATAAGTCGGAGATGTTAAAATTTGTCACAACTAGCGTAAATAAAAATTAATGATTTCCAACTACAAGTGGTCACATCAGTCAATTATGCACTGTGTGCTGGTGTCTGATGAGAAACCACTTTGTCCAATAAAATTTTCTATGTAAATAAAATTTTTTTCAATTTTAATCATCCCGCAAAAACAATTCCAATTTAATCCGATTACTTTTCTATTTCCCAATTTAAAACGGAATATCAAGGATATTATGTGTGAAATAGAACGAATGAGTAAATTTACAAAGAAGTTCTGGAAACATCCAACGGTAAAATCAACATTACATGCTCTCTTTTTTTAAATAAAAATGTTATTATTATTATTAGCAAATGATTAATTTAGTGTTAGTGTAATTCAAAGCGGGTAATTTGCCACTGATTTGTTGCAACTTTCAGAGGTACTTTTTTTTAATGAATACGAAACTCTACTTCATAATTTCTTTCTTCTCTCGCTCTCTTATCACTCTCCCTCTTTTCTCGCTACACTCTCTCGTCTCTAACATCTTATTATCTCTCTCATCTTCTTTATCTTTTCCTCGCTCATCTCTCTCTTCGCTGAATGTCGCTCTATCTTTATATCAGTGGATTTTAAAAATTATTCAGTTTATTTATTAAAAACACCTTGCTAACATTATCCGAAACAAAATTTAAATACAATAACCATTTCAGCCATTAAAAATTCTTTAAGTCACCGACATACTAAATAATATTCAATTATCTTCTGTGTGGTTCCTGCAAACCGAAAAAAAACAACCTCAACTGGATTTTTTTTCAACCCATTACGGAAAGAATTCATTTCCGAAGGCCAACTTTAATTAAAAACAAATTAAATTCTAATTTCAAACACGAAATCTATCCATCAAGCATGCACCCAAGTAAGTCTTGCAATACGCACATAATATCCGTTGCAGTTACGCTACCGCTGTAACTGAGGGTCATTTTAGATTAAAACTATGAAAGCATAAATGCTTGTAATATCTTTCTTTAACGTCCGTGAAAAACCAAACGAAAATTCCAATCTCAAACAACTGTTCGTGTTGTTTGTTCCACTGCATTTTGTTACGGTAGCTACACCGAAAAAATATCACTATGGATTAGCCTTCCGGTCTCAATACATTAATGATAACCGAAAGAGCTTTCATTGTAATCCCTGCACAAATATATATTCAGCTACAAGAAAACGCAACGTTTTTACTTATCCAATAATCATTAGCAGTTGAACTGTAGTAAATGAAAAAAATCAATCGTAGTTAAGAAGGCTAGTGGAAAATCTACGGATGGTATTGTTGGAGGTCATCACTGTCTGTTCGATTTCGAATGTCTATAGTATTGCTAATATTGAATTCGATAAGAGTACACCGAGAGCGCACGTATGAGTACAAATTATTTAATTTCGTGGTGGCATGCTATGGCTATTGTGTTGTGATTTGTTTTTTTTCGCCAGCTCCACTATAATTTTGCCACCAACTTCGATTTGATTTCGAAGAAGCAAATACGGAAAATTTAATGACATGCGCATATTTCGGCAAGTGTCTGCATGACTCATTAGAATTCACACACTGGTTCGCATTAAAATTTTAGTGTTTGGATAAAATTAGCATACTGGGACACACATTTTATTTCATTCGGGAACATGTACAAACGTTTAAGAGATTCGAAACTTTGAAATGTTTGAGGATTTACCCGATATCTGGAATTGATGTAGCGAAAGAGTCTTTCTAAAGTGCTATCAAGCAGTACTGATAAATACATCTGATGAACCACTGCTGAAAATAGCTTATTTTTGGAATGTTTACAAAAGTGATGGTGTATTTACGGACCTTGAACTCTAAGAGCTCGTAAATATTCTAATGAAATCATAATTTAAAATACTGAACATGAGCATTTATTTTTTTAGCGAATGTTCTGCATATGAACCATGTCATTACTCTTGTTTTCATAGATGTTGTGGTTTTATGAAATTAAGGCAAGGACAATGGTTCTTGTTCGTAAGGGTCAAGGACAAAAGCAGACTTATCTACGATTTTATGACTCTTGAAATATTTTTTTAATAATATTGAAATTTAGTCAATAGTATGAACTTAGTTGGCAATCGTACGTTAACTGAGGTTTTTTCTCATATGTTAGGTAGTTTTTGCTTTATCTTGGAAATGATAATGTGGTCATCATCAATGGAACAACAAACGGGGCTTCGATCTCGACATGCTAGAGTATAGAGTTCCATTCGTCCTGATTTTACACCACCATTCTATAGTTCTGTAACCTACTAAAACAGGACCTACATTAGCCTCACTCCTCAATTATTTTAAGGCATTTTTACACGATTCGATATTCGATTCGGTAGGAGCGAATACCGTACTTGTTAATGACTATTTTTGCACGACACAACTCAATTCGAGTGTGTAAAAAGCAGGAGTGAAGCGGAGAGTACCATTAACTTTTTCACGTTTTCCTTTCGGTCATTCTCGTTTGTGTTAAAAATCCTGGATAAGTCTTGCTGCTGGATGCCGTTGAAACTCAGAAGAACTCACACGACTTCGAAAGTGCTCACAAAATTCATAAAAACATAATATTTTTTCGTATTGTGGTAAGCCGTGCAAATCCACACTCTTCTGACGATCGAAAAGAAAATAGGTTTTCGCTGCGCACTGAAAAAAAATTATCTTGCGCTCAGCAACCATTTGTCGCTCACTATTAAAGCAGTCGGTCCGTACATTTCTGTGCCTGCGGTCTATTGTTTTTGTTGCCGTATCAATGACAGATCTTTTTATGTGTTTCCGAAGTCGTTCACTCTAGTCCCAGCTCCAGGACTTCTATGAAGTTGCAGAAGCGAAGACTTCCAAGACATGTTCATTGAAGAAATTATTTGCAGAACTGCTCTCTTCTGACGATTCGGCTGTTACTCTAACAAATATTGAGCCGTTGAGGCATCGTTTGGAAGCATTCAATTTGGTTTTCTTCGAATATGTACACTCAAAAAAATTTCACCACTTAAAATTTTTTAGAATCAAATTTAAATCAAAAGTTGAAACACTTTTAAACAAAAAACGAATCTTATTTGAATTTAATAAGCCCCCACATTCAATAAAAATGATTCCACTTTATTATACAAGACCACTGTGATACAGCGTTATTGAAATGAAAGCAAATTATTTGAATTAAAAAGAAACGTATATGACGCCAAATCATATTTGAAAATATTTGATGCATATCTATTTTTTTAATTTATACAACGATATTTTTCTGAGTGTTTAAAGTTTGAAAAACTGGGCATCTTCTCTAGTTAGCAGTATGGTTGTTACCACAGTTGCGATATTTTTTTTTTTTGGGGGGGGGGGGGTGCCCTTTTTTATTCTTATCGCAATACTTTTTAGCGTGAATACACACTCACACTTACACATACACACTCTAGAGTGAACAATAAGTTCCAGTGTGGCGATATTCCTTACAATTTGCACACTGCACAGGGCCTTAACGTTTGAATTGAACGAATCTTCTACGTTGATTTTGCGATGCGTAAGATATCGCAGGCAACAAATTTTGTAAATTTCACCCTTTTTGTCCTTGCTTGCTTCGGGCTCTAATTCTACTTTTCTTGAATATATTTATGATGGATTTTACACTCAAATATATCATCAGAATCAATATCAGGTTATATTCCTTTCATTATCACCGATAATACATACTTTGCAGCTTTTTAACTGATATGTGTAGTAGTGACGATGCAGTGAATTTATTTTTTTATCACCCTTCGGAATACTTCTTTTGACCTCAGAAACGTAGCCACGTTTTAGGGGTGTAACATGGAAGTTATTTTACCTGCGATGGACACCAACATACTGACTAATTTATTTCGTCTGTTTTTTTTCTGAGATAAGTTTGTGGTGACTTGATTCGCTTTCGAATTGAAGCGTTTTCGCAGTCGTTTTCGTCTGCGGGTAGGTGACAATAGTAACGACTGGCTGACGCCTGCTGGTCACCCAGCTCAGATATTTTTTTCATTTTTAATTTGAGACAAATAGCGATCGAGTTTCCTTTTTTTGTGGACGTTTGGGGTGGTAGAAGGCATCGTATCTACTTTGTCATTAGATTTCCAGCCATTACCATTATTCGCATACCCAGACATTTTATCTAACTACTTTCTAGGTGAAGGAGTTTTGTTTGCTTTGCACTGTATACTGCGTCAGTAGCTGTCTTTAATTGAGTAGGTTTTGATTAAGGTCAAGCCATTGTACTGTCTCTGATCTTTTGTGGACGTCATCAAAGACTGTATCAAGTATGGATCATGCCACGTATGTGGTATGTGCTATCTAACCGCAAATGATTTCATTTGACTAGAAGATTTTGCATAAAAGCTCTACTTATACCCGTGTATCCAGCTGAAATAGGAACTAAAGCAATGGGACCAATGCTTGCACCTGAAATTCACTAATTGCCCTGTCGAGTAGATTTTAGCCGATCCTAATTTTTACGGGAAAATCGTAAAATCGCGTTCAATGACGAGGCTCGCTTTTAGCTTCATGATTTTTGAAGAAGCAAATTGTCATTTGATGATGGAAGCAAAGAAAATCCACAAAGAACCCTTGCGGCACAATTAAATCCACAAAATATCATACTTGATATGACCTAAACACTGGCGAGTGAACTGAAGAGTCCTTATTTTTCAAAAATGAGGCCGGAGCTCACAGAAAATTCGAAAATAACATTATCGAACAATAAAAATTTCTTTACATCGACGGAACCCGTCTGGACGATATGAGCAGCAGGCTGGCGCTGCTTGCGCTGCAACATTTTGTTGCGAAATGAACCAGTGAATTGTTCACCGGGATGGTAAGATTTGACGCCACTCGATTATTGAGAATCTACATATGTAAAGTCTTAAGAGTATGCTGAGATATCACAGTCTTAGGTCGTTTAAGCCAACATTCAGCACATCATCAATTAGATGGAGTTGCAATTATGGAAAGAGATTTTTTTCCTTTTTGCGAGAAAAACATCCTATATTCTTATTAATGACCTTATTCTTATAAGCTATCAATCTAATCAGAAATCGCTGCAACTACGGCCAAAAAATCTACCGCCCTATTTTTCTTAATGTCAACGATTACTGGTCTGAGTCTGATTGAGTTCGTTTATGCAGTCATATCCCACCTAAAATCCAGAGCGCGCCAATCATCGTTTCTCAACGAGCCATAATTTCGCCATGGCTCTCACGCGATCATCGTGACCTAAAGAATTTGAAATCTAAGACATAGAAAAAATGCTGTGCAACGCGTTCTGAATCAGACTTTATCATTTTCTCTGAACTTCAGTATATTTTTCAGTGTGAATTTGAATTGACGTATAACCATTACATCAACTCACTCGGAAGTAACTTTCGTAAGCATCCAAAAAGATTTTGGAATTTTGTTAGCTCTAAGAGGTATCGCGATGGTTACCCCGATAGATTTATATCTGACGGCATAGCCATTACTGACCCAATAACTATAAGTAATGAGATTGCTAATCACTTCCGTAAAGCATATAATATGAATGCCTCTACTAATACAAACAATAATTTAAACTTTTACAACTTGACAATAATCCCTAGCACTTCTTTGGGAATGAAGGATGTGGCTATTGACGAAGATACCATTGAAGCATTTTCAAAACAACTGGACAATGACCTGGCTTCGAGTCTTAACGACACCTCAAATATCATTTTGAAACGTTGTTCTTCATGTCTGTCACACATTTTGTCATATCTCATCAACCTGTTTGTGTCCACGGGCACGTTCCCTGCAATCTGGAAACACGCAGTCGTTACACCCATACACAAAAAGGTGTATCGCCAAACTTTTTGAAGCAATAATGAGTGATATCGTAGCATTCCATTGCAAATCCTTCATTTCTCCCTATCAGCACGGTTTCACAAGGGGGGATCAACTGCAACGAACCTGTTGGAACTTTCCAACATTATTATTCCATCCATTGAAGATGGCTTGCAGGTGGACTGTGTTTATACTGACAATACGAAAGCTTTACGAAAGCAAGCTGGATCATTCAATTTTACTAGAGAAATTATCCACTTGCAATTTCCCCCATAAATTTATCAAGTGGATTGCTTCTTACTTGAATTTACGTACGCAGTTTGTATCTTTTTGCGGTGTACTATCTTCAGAAATCATCGTCTCTTCAGGTGTTCCCCAAGGGAGTAACCTAGGCCCGCTTCTTTTTGTTTTATATATCAACGACTTATATATTATACATATATCATACATCTAATCATCTTTTTTTACAATTTGAGTACTCTCTGAAGAGTACACCAATGGCACATTCTGGAAAAATACTCGATTTAGGAGTACTTCTGAATAGCTCACTCACTTTTGACGATCATATTAATAGTATGATTGTAAAAGCCAACTTAGTGTTAAGCTTCGTACGGAGGCTATCGACGGAGTTTAATAACATTTTCTTAACAAAAACTTTATATTATGCTTTGGTGAGACCAATCCTCGAATATGAATGCTTGATTTGGCTCTTTATCAGCAAGTGCATATTGATCGCATCGAATCGGTTCAAAGAAAATTCTTGCGTTTTTGTCTAAATGAATTTTCGTGGTCTGATGCTCTTCGATATCCTTCTTATACTAATCGGCTGAAACTTTTGGCTATGAACACACTAAACTTTTCGCCTAAAATGTCTCTTCTGTATTTATTTTAGATTAGTTTGGCCTGAATACTTATACCGCAGATTTCGGCACGTGAGCTTATTATCCGTTCCTTTTCATCGAACCAATCACGGCTAATGAGCCTATCTCAGCGATCAAAAGAGCTGTTAATCCACCAAAATAAGATTAGTGATAGTTTTGATTTTAACAAGTCTGCATTGTCTTTGAGAGGTGTTGTTGTAAATATTTATTCAATGTTTGTGTATACTTTTTAATGTAAGTAGTCTGTGTTAGACGAATGTTAAATAAATAATAATAAATAAACATAATAATAAAATTTGCCAATATTAATGACTGTGTGAAACTTGCATACTGAATGAGCCCAATTAAATTTTTGACACACATTTTCGCATTCTACGCATACTTGCTATCCATGCCACACCTGAACCTGATGCACAAACATCATACAAATGAAGATGCCTGGCTGCTAGCAGGTTTTCCGCTTGCAGTAAATTACTTCAATGACCGTGAAATGATTGGATTTAATCCAGACTGTGTTTGCTTTGCCAAGATAAATTGCTATTGCCAAGTAAATATTTATGTTTGAGCTTTTGTTTTCATTGGACACCGCGCAGCACTATGCGTATTTTTATGTTTCGTAATATTTGATATTGGATATTGGAACATTTCATTTCTATCGAGCTCTCTGTCTTTTGGCCAGAATACAATTTATGACTTAAGTTGGTTGATTTATTTTCTCAAATGCATCTACTTTCTTTTTGAAAATTTCACCGCTGCAGTTTTAATAGGTAGTTGGATTGCAGACAATGCATTCGATTTGATAAATGCAAACCAATCACGTTGATGGATGTGGTCTTGCTACCAAAGATATTTGCAGCATCAACGAAATGATTATACAAATTTTGAATTTCTTGTTTTCAGATGTGCTCATCATTTATCACGCTAATTAACATTTAAAAGTTCATGGATTGAAGAATTCGAAAACTCACATATTTCTGCATTCAAACTGACGTTTCAAAAGTATTGCTAATCCTCCGAACTTTATTTGCTGGATATTTCAAAATCGAAAAGAATACATTAGTGGATTTGAGGGAATCAACACAAAATTTATAATATGATAAGTTCATTCGTGACTTTCGATGCACGTACAGAGATTCTATCGAAGTCAATAAACCTGCTTCCATGAGTTCATACAAACTGGATATTGTAATGAGAGTAGGTACATGTTTTATCATCACCAACTGAATACTACAAATACTTTTTCAAATGCCATCACGTCTTGAAAATATGATTGGTGGCTTCAACAGACGATGCTGACGGCATCGGCCACGATGTCTCCATTGTTTTTGCTCGACATTAATATTCACGAGGACGTCTCTACAATTCCGTTTAGAATTCAAAGATTCTTCCTTATCACCAGCATACTGCTGCATACTTTTGGCTTTTTAACGACATTTAGTACTTTTTTGTCCTTGACGAATTTACTTACCTCCGAGATAATAGCTGGCGACTTCAAATTTGTTTACTTTTCTTATCTTTGCGAACCGATGCGTGAAGATTCATTTTGTTTTAAATTGCATGGAATATGAATAGTTATGTAATTGTTTTTTCCACTGATTCCCTGGTACGTGTTGAGACTGCGATGGTGCAGTATTTTCATTGCTGGCTTCTCAGATTTTTCCGAGTAATTTAATGGAAGCATCATTGTTTAAAATTAAACATGATCACATTGCAGTTTGTTTTTCAACCGTTCGAGTGTGAATGTAATATTTTCCATTACTGATACCGATGTGTTAATTGAATTCAGTATGGTTCTGCTTAAATTGTTGGATTTCGCATATCATTGGAATTAAGAAGTTGATTTGAAACGTACACTCAAGCTTATGAGTTTATTTTTGAACTTAAAATGATTTTGTGATGTGCGATTTGGTTTTGAAGTAGATCAATCGAATTTGATTCAGTGCTGATCCAATAAGAATTAACAAAACAAAAAACAAAAACCCAATCTCAGTGAATTTGTTTTGTTTCTCTTAAATGTAAATACATATGAATATTTTACACATTGATATGAAATTCAAATTTGAATTTAAACGAGAAAATATTCGCTCATCTTCCCTTTATATAACCCCCTACTAATCACACAGAACAATGACCTGAATGAGATCGCAAGCAGTCAATGCTCCATCGTTGAGATAAATGAGTGTGCAAAAAAAACACACAAGCCATAAAGGACAATTGAATTCTTTTTCCTGCTGAGTCGAGAAGTGCACTCAACATCGACAATGGCATGGTTGGAAATTATAAAGATCTTCGATAGATTTCGTTCCAGGGGTAAATTGTCTTATTTGAGTGCTGTACGACCATCATCATTATCACTTGTTTCCCATAGCACAGAATATGTGCATGGTCGACAACAAACTCATTTATTTACTTTCCAGACAAATCACACCCACTTACCCAGCACAATATTCACTGGCAACCGAGGCAAGTCATCGAAAATGATGACGGCCTCAGGGTTAAGAACGCCAAGAAAATTATTTTCCTGCCGAAAGGATTACGTATTCATGGGCGTAAAAAAATTTAGCATGCATCGAACATGCTAGCAAGCAACCATGCTGAAAATGCTCATTTAAATGTAGCATAAAATGTTTGATATTGTATAAATATTGATTATTGGAGAATATATCATGTTGAGAATGTTCGTTTGAGGGGTCGTAAAATCGAAAGAACAAAATGAATTTTTAAATAAGAAATAAATAGGAAAATTTCGCTCTATTTTTCCCGAAAAACGAAGTTGTCGAAGTACTTAAACCAGACACCCCTCATGTAAACAACCAGAGAGCGATCGAGTTTCAAACTCGAAAAGCCATCACAGGAGAGTGACACACAAAAACTGTTAACGCTTGCAGAGTGGCTCTCAATCAAAAGGCAAGGCATATTCCTATCCGGATTATGTGGGTGCCAGGGTATAGTGGGGTCATAGGCAACGAAAAAGCCGATGAATTAGCGAGGAAAGGTTCAGGTGCTAGTAATAGCCCCTGCATCACTGTACCACGGTCAATCGCTGACACTACAAGCAAACTTGATGCCGCCATAAGGGCCAAACTAAAGTCCGAATGGGAAAACAGGATGACTGCGGGGTGGCCACGACATTATGACCATCACCTGATCCAAGCAAAAGTAGGAAACTGCTCAAGCTCAGCAGAAACTGCTTAAGCGCCACGATGGGCTTGCTCACAGGGCACTGCCTTACTGCATCTCATGCAAACAGAATGGGACTGACATCCAGCAATTTATGCAATAGGTGCGAGATCGAAGGGGACACCACTCTCTGTTATTGTCCGACCCTAAATAATAAACGCCTCAAGATTTTTGGTTCTTACCACTTTCAAAAGTTAGCAGAGGTGGCCAGTACCGTCACGTTGAGTCAGCTGATTCAGTTTGCCGAAGCGGTCACTTGGCAGCTCTAACAAGTCAGCGGAGGGTGGCAAATAGGCCCAAATTGGCGGCCTAATGATAGCCGCGTTCCCGGCAACCCTTTTCACTAACCTAACCTAACCTACTTCGATACAGTAATAAAGTTTCCAATTTGAGCAAGATCAAGTTCATTAGCCGTCAACTCGTCGTCAAACTAAAGATTGGAGAAACTTGAATTAGCCAGTCGCGCAGGGTAGACGTTGCCAGCGGCACGAAAACGGGACGAATGCTCCGTTACTCCACAGGAAAACATGCAGCGAAAATTCTGTGCCAAGTGCAGGAATAATGATAGTTGTCATTAATACAAAAGATACCCAATCTACAAAACATCGAGAAAGATTTCTGGCGAAATACGATCAGGAGAAGAATACCGAAAGATAGTTCATAATATTAATAATAATATAATTCATTATAATAATTCATTATATTTATCCTTGATGTCATCTCTGACATCAGTCTTGGTTTTAATTACTTTATAAAGTTTATTTCTTTGATTCCGCAAATACCTTAAATTGTTATCCAGCCATGGTTCAGACATTTTGTCTTTTCTTCCGTTTCCGTGAACGTCAGCGTCAGTACATTAAATTGGCAAGATTTTTAAGAAAGAATCTATTTAGTTTGCCTGTCATACCACCACAGTTGTAGTAAAAAAGTTTGAGGGTGTTTTCTCTGGAAAATTGCCAACATCTGAGCTATCTGAATCTGATTATTCAGAAGATTATATTGTTTTTGCAACCCTTTACTTAGGTCTATTTTTGTTATTATTTTACTATGTCTTGAGAGTATTCATATACATTTTTAGCTCAAAATATTAAAAATTGACAAAGTTATAATTTTTTTTAAATATGCAAATTTTAAAATCTTCACAATCGCCACCGTAAATATGCAAAAAAAACACCTTTTTTCAAGGGCCACTATAGGGCTAATTTTTTTTATGATTTTGTCATATCTTGAGCGTATCCACCTAAATTTTCAGCCAAAAATTTTGAAAATTAAAAAAGTTAGGATTTTTTTTGTAAAAAAGCTGATTTTCGAATCTTTGGTGCAATTACAAAAATACAAAAATACAATTTTTTTTTTAATTAAAATCTTCAGCGGCTGCGATTCTATAGACGTTCAAAAGTGGTTGGGGTCAATTTGACCCCAATTGTTCTCGATGATCGAAAAAATAGGTGTGTTCTCGAAGGGTTAAAGAAGTTAACAATTATTGGAATGTTAGCAATGTTTAGTATTTGGTTGACCTCCCATTGAATATACTAACTTTCTGGTTGTCTCTGCACTGATTTTATCCCATTCGTCCTTTATAATAGATTCGTCCTTTCGCATTCGTCCTTTATAATAGATATAATAGACAGCTGACTTTTTGAAGTAATATGGTGATGTCTTAATCACTTGTCGAGGGAATCCCATAAATGTTCTATGGGATTGAGGTCAGGTGACTGGGGAGGAGTTTTTATAATATGATGTGTATTGTAGAGAATCCACAAACGTACTATTTCAGCAGTATGCTTGGGATCATTGTCCTGCTGGAAATAATAATCGTCAGCAAGATACAATTTTTCGGCACTTTTTCTTAAATTTTTCTTTAAGATATTTAAATAATCTTCTTTTTTCATTATACCGCCAACAAATACCAGTTCTCCCACGCAAGATGCCGCCATACAATCCCACATCATCACCGAATCTCCACCATGCTTCACCGTTACTTGAATGTTCTTTTTGTCGAGCTCAGTTCCTACTCGCCTCCATACACGAATCCGTTCATCTGAACGGTACAAGCAAAATTTGCTTTCGTCTGAGAAGATGGTTTTATCCCAGAAGTTTGTTGGTTTTATAATAAACTCTTTAGCAAATTTTAACTTCTTTATTCTGTTAACATTACTTATGAAGGGGTTTTTTTCTGCAACATCGGGAACTGTACCCATCACTTCGTAGGACTCTACGTATAGTACGAGTGTGAACATCGATTCCTGTGTCTTCCTTAAATACTGCAGCGATTTTCTATGAACTGGTTTTTGGTTCCTTTTTAACGATTTTCGTGATTTCTCGCTTATCTCTAGCATTAAGCTTGCTAACTCTTCCAATTCTTTTAAGATTTCGAAAATCCCTACGGCCTAAAAACCGCTTTATTATATCGCGAACTGTGGTTCGACTGCGTTTCACTATTTCACAAATATCTTTGATAGGTTTCAGGCCCATAAACAAATTTAAAATTATAATCCGTTCTTCTACAGTGGTTTCTTTCCCTTTTCAACCCATTTTTACTTTTAAAATTTGGGAAATACCTCACAAACGCAATCGCGGTCAGTAAGCTATGCTAAAATGTTGTAGACTGGAAAATATCTCAAATCGTATGCTAGTAGTGAGGTAAATTTGTTTTTTGTTTGTAAATTCCTGGAATTTTAACTAGGAATGCAAATGGCGAATACTTTTGTCCAAGCGAAACTCGTACCATAGCTAAATAATTAGATTTTTTCTTGAAATGGTGACAGTAAAATACATTGCTCCGTATAAGATGTTATTATGAAAATACAGAGATAGTATTTTCGAAAGGATTCTCCTATATACATGTTTTTGGAAAATGCTATGAATAATTAAAGTCGATATATGTAGAGTGGCGAATACTTTTGTCCGTCTGTGTACATATTACTTCAATAGTCAACGCGACATTATTATCTCTCTATTTACACGTGCAGAATTACTGCTAGAAATTTTTGACTGCTTTATTCGGTTAGCTTCGTTTGATTTGATCAATGAATTAATATTATCTAATAAAGAACAGCTTCTAGACCATCCATGTATATTCAATTGAACAATGGTTTCCTGAGAACAAAAAGACTTTAGCTATTCCCTTCGGCTGTAGAAGAAACAATGCCCATAACGCCATTTGTTCAATTGCGGGTTTATTTACTATAATTGGCGTTTACTTATCGTATTTCCAGACGACATACTGTAAATTGTGTATGATTAGCTCACGGCACTTTAGAATAAACTATCGTAGATTCAGTCAAAATATTATCTAGTCGTCATATTTACTAGTTACGAGCAACAATTTCTTTCGTACCTACAAATTATTCAATTCGGATAAAATTTCAAGCAGAACTTTTACTTTGTACCAAAATAAGTTAATCATATGAAAGTGTTGTTTGTGAAAATGTGATCGCCATTTGAACATTTTCTACCCACAATTTTCTTGCTACAAAATAAACTCATTTTCTGCTTATTTTCAATTTATCCTTTCAATCACACACAAATTTCAAAAGAAATTCCATCATTTCACCAAACTAATTCCGATAAACACATACTTCTATTTAGCCGTGAAACTGATGCAATTATATAAAACGGTTCGAATTACACACTTTCATGGAATATCATGAACATCCGACGCCAACGTGCGCATAATTTGCATTATTGAAACCTGCAGCAATCATAGCATACTCACGTTCTTCGTGCTCAACTGAAATACCTTGCCGTCTTCATCTCAATCAATATTGGAAAAACATTTTCCGTTTCGCATTTATGTACGTAGAAATTCTTCTCGAATTTCTTCAGCGACCGGCGATTTTCAGCAAACAGATACCAAACGCAGATACTTTCTGCTTGCAAACCCTCCCCCTGCCTGCAGCAACTGCTATGAAATGCCGAGCCGGGTTGGGTACAGGGTTGCCAGAAATTTTTTGAAAAAGTCGCCCAGTTGGTGGCAATTTATAGCCCAAAATCGCGGAGTTGAGCATATTTGTAGCCCAAAATCGCATTTACACATTAGTTTGTTTAAGTTTTACTTAAAACCATGATAAATTACACTGAACAATACAATATGCACATTTATTCAAATTCGCAAGGCACTTTTCGCTAGAAACATACTTAAAAAACTAAATTTTATTTCTTCTAATTCATCAGAAAACAGTAAATTACTGTATTGGTACATTTCATTAGCAATATCTTCTTCACCATCGATATCATTATTATAGATATTTGAATTAAGCTTCTTTATTAATTTCTCAGATATGGAAAAGCAATCACAACATCATTGGCATGTAAGTGCAACCGTATACGCATTAAAGCAGACAGTGTTTTTAGATTTAATCTGTTTCTAAGTTTATTTTTGATTATATTCATGCAAGAAAAACACCGCTCAACAAAGGCGTTTGATGCAGGAAGCGTCATCATAGACAATACCCTTTCACGAAAATTTTTAAATAAAAACACACCAGAAGCACATTTCAGTGCATAAATTTTTAACCAGGAAACTGTTGGATCATCTGAAACTTCATTCGAAAATATATGTCATGGATGTTGATTTCTCATTACTTAGAGTGAAATGCAGTGGTAGCTCCGAAAATTTTAGTGAAGTATTTTTTAAAAAAAATTGTTGGTGAAAACATGTATGCTTTTCTGAAAATGAATAAATGAGACGGCATTCTTTTGATTAATTCTTTCAACGTCAGGCGGCAAAATAAGGAACAATTATTTTTGACGGTTTCGGCCTCGAGCTGAGAAAAATTGCAGTTTAACAGTTCCATTTATAGTTGTAATTTTGGTGGGGGAAAAAAGCAAAGCGGCAAAAGTTTGACCACATTTTAGTCTGAGGAATGGATATTTGTTTTCTTTTCTGAAATGAAGCCAATGTAAAATATAGCCCAAAGTAGCAAGCGACTCGCCCAAATAAAATGTCGCAAACTGATAGAAAAGATAGCCCAATTGGCGATAAATCGCCCAATCTGGCAACCATGGTTGGGTATCATATAATAAAAGTGCAGACACATTTAAGTACCCTTGCTTGCACAGAACTCACTTATCATCAAACAACAGAAAGTACTTTGGACTTGGCAATAAGTGCAATCATATCTTGTTAATTTCCACTTTTACATTGCATCGGAGAAATAAAGAAGTGTAAAATGGCTACAGAGACGCTCATTTCAAGTGGAGCCAGAGCCGGTTGGGTTGTATCTGTATGTATTATCATTTAAGTTCAACGAATTCGACCGATTAAATCGATCTGCACTCGCACACACTCTACGTGCAGACCATAGAATGCTGCACTGTTTGTTTATAAGGCCTTTGATTGCATTTTTGCTCCAAATTTAGGAGCAACAAACATCTAAATATATCCGATTAGGAATTATTGGAAAATGTCAGTGCGCTTCTAGTGAACATCGAGGCGCATATTTCTGTTTATGGTGTTCGACTAGAAGATAATTTGTAAATGGATACTGTTTAACCCTTTATCGAACCAGAACGTATGTGGCATATCGAGTAACTGATTGCATTCGTTGTTTATATAGAATGATGCATTGGGAATCGAAGTGGGTCAGTTTGCATAGCAAATGTAATGAGTACAAAAGTTGGAAAAGTTTTCAACGTATTTGCTCAAGGAGAAGCACTTTGCGACATGTGCAAAAATCAATTTCTGTGAAACATTTGTGACAGAGGAAATTTTAAAAATAGAAACAAATGTTGGAAGCTTTATTGCGATTATGCGGTCATTTAGAATATTTCGCAGCAGTAATTTTTATATTGAATATGACTGCGAAGTTAAAAGCTGTATTGCATTGCAAAATATTACACAAATTGTAACGATTACGGAAACTACGTTTCAGTGCTAAATCGAAGATACGCAAAGTATTAACAAGGGGAGGTAGGAAGTAATTCATAAATTGAAACCTCATGAAAAATATGCAGGTGCATTAGCTAATGAATTAATTTACCGGGTGGGTTTATAATTACTAGAAGGGTGAACATAATCTTCATTACCAGGATTGGGTGACATTATGGTCTCTCTTTCTGAACAGACGCTTCGAATAATGATATAAAAATCGTTTGACGTTAATCGCTCGTTGGTATTGAATTACGTTCGAAGTGGCGCAGAAGAATTGAAATTCATTCAAGTAGGAGTTGTTTAAACCCTTAAATCTATTTTATGTGGTGAGCGTGGTACATTTTTTCTTTTCTCTTGAAGTGAATATACTTTGAACGTGCAGGATACTACAATAGCCACAATCCCAATGCTAAAAACAGTGGCGACTCTAACAAAAATTTTAGGTAGTGCGAGGTGTCTCAAAGTGGCGCCTCTCTGAAACAAAATCTTAGTGTCCTTATACCATGCAGTGGCTTACCCGTGACTTAAGGTATTCCACCTATAGGTAGGTCACAAGCAAATTTTATTCCGGTTGGTTTTCACCTAATTTAAAAAATGTTAAAAGAAAAATTTAATATTTTGGGATGATTTGAAAGAAAAAGACTCGTGTTTCGGAAGCCACTCACTTCCTTCAATGTATATTTTATTAAACAAAAGTTGTACACTGAGAAGTAAGTAGCTTCCGAATAAATTTTTCAATATAAATTCACCTGAAAAAAAGAAACCTAAAAAAAACTATCTATATGTGCATCTGGGAGGCAAGCACAGTTATGTCGGTCGCACATAATAAGCAGTAGTTCCCCTCATTCGCGTAAAAGAAATGTTTTCAGTTCCGCTGGCACTGCTTTCCCGCGCTCGTCAACGCTACTGTGGGTTTGGGTTTCAACGAATTCACAATAAGACACGTCACATTTTCCCTCATCTATTAAATTGATTTGTAACTACGTATCATTAAAACTAGATAGTTCCTTAAATCGAGTGACCAATGCGCTTTCAATCGTATCAATCAAGGGGTCAAAAACATTCATCTTAAACAATTCTTCAGGATTACTTGGTGTCTCATCTACGGCTTCGTACTCAAATAATATTTTCTTTCTCATGTATCGGGCTGGTTTAAAAACTGGCTCTATCTCAGCCTCAGATTATATTTCCTTGGCAGTTATGAGAGCAGATGAAAAGGCTCGGTACTGTTACACAAATTCCGAACAGTTTTTCAGCAATGGTGACAGGTTTGGTAAATCCATAGATTCAGATTGCTTAGTCTTATTTATTTACAATGTTTACTTTGAATTATATATCATACTAAACCACCAATGTAACTATGAACTGGAATTGCTCCATGTACTAAACTAGAGACAAGACTTCTGATGCTGCAACTGAGTCATTTGATTCATTGTGAAGATTCAAAAGAACATTACGAACTGAAGAGTAATGAAAGCGAACAGCAGCAAGACTAGAAACTATATTTTCTCAGCGAGTTTCACGAACTTTTTTAACCGATAATCCTTTCATATGCTTGGATATCACTTCCCATTGCTTTGTGGATCCGGAGAACAGAGCAAACAGTCTTTGAAGAAATCCAAATAAAGGAACTGATTTAATGCAAGTTTTGGCTGTATCTGTTATCACTAAATTCAAAATGTGACAACCACATGGATTGAAATATGCCCGATGATATTGATCCAGAATTTTAGTTTGAACACCTTTTTTTATTCCTACCATGTTCGCTGCATTATCGTATTCTTGACCGCGACAATCGTTCATGTCCAAGTAAAATTCTTGTACAATTGTATCAAGAAATAGCAAGTGGTTCGTACTCCCGAAAAGACACTCACATGTTTGTAAGCGGCAAAACACTCGCGCACTTCGACTTATTTTTCATCAGAATCAACAAAACGGAATGTTAACGATGATTGTTCTACGTGGCTTACATCAGGAGTACAGTCCAGTATGATAGAGAAGTATTTTGCTGATTTTACCTTTGACAAAATATGATTTCGAACTTCACTTTCAAGTAACCTAATTAACTCATTTTGGATGCAATTGCCAAAATAGTGGACGTTAGTCCCCTTATTTAGGCACGACGAAGCTTTTGGCTGATTTCGGAGCCTCCCTCATGACGGCGCCCGGTGCAGTCGCACCACTCGCACCGCCCTAGGACCGCCACTGGCTAAAAACCTCGTGCCTTTCAAGCAGTATACAAAAATCATCAATGGATATGTGTAATGCTTTCAGATCTAAGCATTTAAATATCCAAGAAGCTTTACATATTTCAAATATTACGAATTATTGGTTTGAATAAACCTAGCGGCATTATATATAAACCATACTAGCAATTTAACTTTCGCTCTTTATCGTTTGTTTTGTCGGAAGGGTTCGTTTTTGTTCTAATTGAGCAAAAATTTGCAGATGGTTATTCGTGTGGTTTTATTGCACTATGCTGCTGATTCATAAAGGATGATAGGTTTTACTATTTGTTTGAATGTCTAGAGTGTCTGCTTTAGAGAAAGTCTCTAATTGAGTCCAATAATTTGTTTTGTTGGCTTAGGTGGCATCGTGGCCTTCAGTGTCGTTTTGTTTAGATGACAGTACCAGGTGACTTTCCTATCCAGGTGGATTAGACGATTATATTTCCTGGTGAATGATACTATATTGATTTTTGAAATTTTCTGTATAGACCCTTATCTTGCACCAGTGTACTGTTCCATTTAAGTTCTTTTTCATTCTGAATCTCAAAAGTATTTGAATATATTATTATTGTCATGATTTCGCATCCGAGAACAGTCAAGCCCTTACTTTTTAGGGTCCCAAGAAGTAGGGGGATTATACCTCTTCCTGCGGACATCCCCTCCTAGTGTTCGCCTCTAGCGTTGCTGTGGCTTCTCTCCTCTGAAGTGTATGATGTTGCGAATCGTGTCTTGCATTTTCAAAGGTTTCTTCTATGTCCTCTAAGCACATATTGAGATTTTCTTATCATCCAAAGCTTTTTCCATTATTTGTACCAGCTTATTCGTTGCTGATAAAGTTGACTTGCTCTTCTGGATGCAAATTGAAATTTTTGAAGTGTGATCTTTACTATCTTTACTCCATGGTCTTCAATATGGAGGAGCATGTGAAGCTAATTAGCTTACTAATGGGACTAATTGGCCATCACAGCACCATTCAACAGATCCCTCGAATTGCGTCAGACATTAAAATAGCATTTGAAGACAAGTACTGCTCAGCAGCCTTTTTAGACATAACTTAAGCGTTCGATAAAGTTTGCATGAAGGATTGATCTTCAAAATTAAATCAATGCTTCCGAAAAGTTTCCATGAAAGACTCTCATACTATCTAACCGACCGCACATATCAGGTGAGATACAAAAGCTATTCTTCCCCTAAACATCGCGTACAGGCTGGTGTACCTCAAGAAAGTGTTTTGGGATCGGTACTTTACATAATCTGATCTTCCAATAAGATACAAAACAACTACAGTTACCTTTGCTGAAGACGTCGCTATTCTATGTACTGATTCAGATCCAATTATGGCATCCTGAACACTGCAAGCCCACATCTCACATCTGCAAGAATCAGAATGAAAATGAAGAATCAGAATGAACGAAACCAAATGCATTCACGTTACTTTCACATTGCTAAAGCTGATTTGTCCTCAAGTACGAGGGTTGATCCAAAAGTAGTGATAATCGGCTTTTTCCAGTTCGCATAAAACCTCATATACCCACTAAGTCAGCATTAAAAAAAACATAGAAATAGGCCACGATTCTAGAGAGGTATATTCATTTGAATACGAATAGTCGAAGAGAGAACATCAAAATGGAGAAAAACGAAATTAGAGTTGTTATTAATTACCGGTGTTTGAAAAAAATATCGACCAAAGACATAGGCAGCTACTTGATGAAAACACTAGGGGACTCTGCTCCTCCATATTCTACCGTGTATTCCACCACCACATATTCCACCACCAACGAGTTTAAGCTGGAAAGAACATCAACTGAAGACGAATACCGCGAAGGACGTCCATCCACGTCCCTCACTGAGGACAGCGGGAAAAAAGTCGAAGATATCGCGTTGGCAGATCGAGGAGTGACCTGACCATCAGGCTTGTAGCTGAGGCCACAAGGATCTCGCATGGCAGTGTTTAAAGAATCATTGCCAATGAATTACATCTGAAGAGGGTTGGATGCCGAGAATCAAAATAAGAAACGAGTCGATTTTTCGAGGGTGAATCTCGGAACAGTTCCGGGCAGATTTGGAGAAGTTTTTGCCACGTTTCGTAGCCATGGGCGAGATTTGGATCAACCATTTTCATCCAGAAACCAAACAGCAATCGATGACCTGGAAGCGACTCTCTTCATTGACGCCGAAGAAATTCAAAGTGTCGAGTACGGCAGAGAAGGTTATGCATCAGTTTTTTGGGACGTAGAAAGAATTATTATGGTGCAATATTTGGAAAAGGAAGCCACTATATCAGGCTTTTACTAAGCAGGCCAAATAAGAAGATTGCGGGAGGCTATTAAGAAAAAGAGAGGCGGCAAACTCCGTGCCGGAGTGCTGTTTCATCAAGACAACGCACCGGTTCATAAGGCTGTAGTTGCGATGGCTGCAATTCAAGAAACAGGATTCGAGCTGTTGGGACATCCGCCCTATTCGCGAGATCTAGCTTCCGGTGACTTCTACATTTTTCCTCGGCTCAAGGAATACCTTCGGGACAAGAAATTTGAAGATGATAGCGAAGTGATGGCCGTTTTTGAGGCGTTTTGGGAGAGTAGAGACAAATCATGTTTTTCTTAGGGGATGTTGGGTTTGGAAAAATGATGGACTAAATGTAATAACTTATTAGGAGCCTATGTTGAAAAATAAATGTTTTTTTAAAGATTAATCACCTTGGCTCCGCGGTATGTACTTCCGCAACGCTAATCTCCACAAAGACCTGCAGGTCGAGACGATTGCCTAGAAAATTAAGAACCGCAATGGAAAATACATTGTTGCTTTCGATCATTACCGCAACGAACTAGCAAAAAATACTATCCCATCGTAAATTTCAGCGATTGAAATGAACTGAACCGTTCGACCTTCCGTCCCTAACATAGAAAAAAATAGCTTACGTTGCCACTTTCTTTGGTTTTCTAACTCTTTCGCATTACGAACATTGTAATTCTAGGGCACTTACTTTGCTCTTTGGTCTCTGACTTTAATTCAATAACGTTAGTTGCGTCCGAAATGTACACGTCTTCAACTGTGAGGAGTACACATCACTTATTTTAGCATGTACGATTTGAAAACTAACTGAAGCTCCTTATACGAATATAGCAGGCAGTTTAATAAAGTTATTAAAAAAAACATTGGCCTATATAATTTTGAACGGTCAGCTGGTTTGTTGCTATCATATCATTGAGAATGAGTACCGTCCACGACAGTTTCCGCAATTTTGTAGTTATGTAGTTGAGTTTTATGCTCGCTCTACAAATGTATACCAGGATGGTTTTCGGTTTCCTTGTGGCTCTTTGTAGGAGAGCTGGGTTGAATCCATCTGATCCTGGTAATTTAAATGGATTAAAAAAGTTCATTACTCATTCAATATTTTCATACGAGATGATTTGTTTAATCAGTGGTGGGTGTGGTCTCCGCCCAGCGTTTTCGTCTTCTTCCTCGACCAAACTATGATCGCTAATTACCCACCCTGAAAAGTGTGGTTTGAGAAAGTGTCCTTGAAGATCATCTTCAGTGTGACCCTGAAGGCCGTGTTCATCCCTCCACCTGGAGTTGGAAGCAGTGCTATATGTGCTTGTTGGCCTCTGGGCAGAGCTTTCTGTATCCTTCCAGTTTTTAGTATGCAGTAAAGATTCTCACAGAACGCAAACCCAGGCTTTCGTTTGGATTTCCCAAGATCTTTGTTGTATTCTGAGAGTTTCTATTTATAAGTCTCAAAGTTCAATGTGTTTTTACCTCCGTGAGTTTTTTTAATCCGTTGTTCCATTATTGCACTTTCGTTTCGGGGGCGTTTGCATCTGGGCTTTTGCGTTTGGTTTCATTTTCCCGAATTCGACTGGCCTTGGCTGGCCCAATATGAATTTGAGAGATTAGACATTTTAGAAATATCATAGTTAGTGATGTAAAGTATTGTTCTAAGCGTGTTCTGAATATCGTGTTTTTCAGTTTTTAACTTGTTGCATCGGATAGGTCTCGGCCTTTTCTGATGCTGGTTTCAAGGAAGTATTCCCCGTTATTGCAAAGGACAATTCTCAGTTCTATTACAATTATTATTAGATCAGAAAAGTATTTTGGCGACAGTCAAATTGACGAAACATAATTACTAGCTGTTAGAAAGAATATCGGTCGAACTCACTTATGTGAGCTCTTTACATCACTTTAGCTCAGAATCTACCATTCAAAGCAGTATATTTCAGTTTTTGTCAATTACATTCTTCACGAATATCAGTTCATAATACAAGTAATACAAATTAAGACTCAATCGCAAAGCGATAAATCGAGCATATTCATTTTCTATATTTTCAAACGAATATTCAAACTAACAAATTTAGCAAACCAACTTTTTAGATTATTCAATGTTTAACGTAAACAGTATATGTTAAAACTAACAAAACAATGATAACTATTACAAATCATGATTGGCAAACTCACTTACTTGTAGTTTCGAGCCCATTCTAACTATCTAAACAGAAAAACAAACAAATATTCGATAAACAGACAGAAATGGCATTGACTTTATTGCATCAACTCGTTTGGTCATTCAAAACAGTAATGCTCGGACCATCTAAGGGATAGGAGTGAAAGCAAAACAATCTCCAAGGCGGGGACAAAATCAATAAGAAATCCTACGAAATCGTTGCCGATACTTGTCAGATGAATATGAAGACACAAATCATGCTTTGCGGTTTGTTTCACGGCAGAATGCCTCTCGGATGAATCAGCAATGCCATAATGGCTAGCACAATAAATATTCAGTTTACATAATTTGAAAGCTTCCGATGTTGAAAGCCATCGGGCCATTTTCTCACGATATTTTTTTGCGGTCTTTTTGCAATCGAACGATTCAGGAGACGAGCTAGATAATAGCACGCGATAACAGTTTTTGCAACGATAGCAAATCAATGTGTTTTATTTGCGTAGAAAACGAAAGGCGAATTGAAAATGGAGCTGTGTATTTATATATCTATAGAAAAGTTGATTCTTTTCTTCGCTTCTAATGATAAATTGATTTTTATTTGATTTGATAGGGAGTTAATCATGCTTATCGTTTCGCTTATTGATGAAAATATGCGTTATTGCATCACGCTGTTGTACAAGCAGGTTAATATTACTACTTTCGATAAGGTGCACTGATAAAAGTAAATAAGCAAGGTGGCGTGTTTATGCAGTGTTTAAAAAAAATATTTACGTTATTAGCTCTTCCAGAAACTATATGTGCATATGCAGATTAATCGATAAAGATATTGCTGTGATGCATATAGCAGCGTCGAATAAAAGAATTTGGTCATATATTAGCTTTATGGTGTTTGCAGACTCTGTCGTTCTTTCTGAATGAGTAACTTAACAATATTTTGGCTTGTTTGCTTTCCTTTAAAATAAGCAAACAAATGAGCAGAATTCCTTGTCTTAATGGTGCCGATTTTACTTACTGATATTTATGTTTATAACATTGGTTTGAATGGCATCATAAAAAGACATCATAATCATAATAAAATAGAATAGTTTCATCATAATAAAATAGAATAGTTGCATCATAATAAAATAGAATAGTTTGCTTACCGATTTCTTTGATGATTATTAATAGTTTAATAGATTCGCGGTCGTCCGATGCCTAAAAAAGCAAGAAAATAAATATTTCAACACTCAGAAAAATTTCATCACTTAAAATTTTTTTAGAATCACTTTAAATCAAAAGTTGAAACACTTTTAAATCAAAAGGGAATCTTATTTGAATTCCACTTTATTATAAAAATTTTATTTTCAAATCAAAATGTTTCATCATTGAATGAAAAATAAAACATTAAAACAAGCAAGACTCACTTTGATACAACGTTGACTCACTTTGATACAGCGTTATTGAAATGAAGTGAGATTATTTGAATTAAAAAGAAACGTATGTGGCGCCAAATCATATTGAACATTTTTGATTCAAAAATTGTCAAATATGATTTGGCGCCATATACGTTTCTTTTTAATTCAAATAATCTAACTTCATTTCAATAACGCTGTATCGAAGTGAGTCAACGCTGTATCAAAGTGATTCTTGTTTGTTTTAATGTTTTATTTTTCATTCAATGATGAAACATTTTGATTTGAAAATAAAATTTTTATAATAAAGTGGAATTCAAATAAGATTCCCTTTGATTTAAAAGTGTTTCAACTTTTGATTTAAATTTGATTCTATTAAATGACATTTTTCTGAGTGAATAAACCTAATTTTAACGTAAAACTGGAATACTGTTTCAATTCTAAGTTAATTCACGAAAAATACGAATTTGGCACAAAAGAGCTTTTTTCGATAGCATTGGCTATATTAAAGTTTGCTTTTACTTTCATTTAGTCGTAGTAGTTTACTTACAGCAACTGTAGAGTAAAAACCGAAACAGAGGGCATCCAAACCACAATTCTTCTAAAAATCAGTAGACTTTAGCGAATTATGAGACGTTAGCAGGTGCACAACATATTTTTGGTACCGAGTCTAGATGAAGCTGTCGAAAAAGTAAAAGATCTTCTTTCTCTTGTTGAGCACGAACCCAGTAGTCCAATGGCTAGATTTTGAGAGACATACCTTCAAGTGCCCGGCCACATCTCAATTCTTCATTATCGGCCACCCCCTTGGGTCGGTATACCTAAGGCGAATTTGTTAACTGGTAGTGCAAACGACGAGCCTTGCTTTACAACAATTGTTTCCTTTGCATTAACTTCGTTTCTTTCAACACCGCAGCGTTTTAGTCACCGGAACGTTCGAACAGTGATATCCATGTAAAATCTGTAGAGACTCCTTTTTGTACTTGGAAACTCACCATCTGGGCGTTTAAGAGGGTCTACCTTATCCAACCTATAAGCTTGAGTAGACTAGTGGGTAGAACAATGGCTTCTTGCGTATGTGGTCCCTGGTTTGAATCCAGGTTCGGACGAGGATCCGCGCACCAAGCTTTGAGTTCACCTGGCTCTGATTAGGTACATGATTTAAGTCAGGGGTAAAGTGTGTCGTGGAACTAATCACTCCACACTCTTATTCGCATTGATTGAAAAATTGTAATGAAGCTCTCTACCAGCTTCAACCCCTAGACCCATACGAGGGTTGTCGTGGGATCACTTTACCTTTTACCTTATCGAACCGGCCCTTCCAAGGACCTTGCACAGCCCAGAGATCTCTATTACACCTCATTGCCTCTCACACAACGATTTGAATGATTTCCTGTTCGAAGACCTAATCAAATTTCTATAAGATCTTTGTGAGATTCTGGTATCTCAGTAGATTAGAATACCAGTTCTGGCGCACGTAAGAGGAGCAAGTCGGTTCTAATCCACTTAAGAGGAGAAAAGAGGAGCAGCAAGAGGAGCAGACAGCAAACGGCTAGGGCAGTTTATCAGCTCAAAAGGGCTGTTTATCAGTTCAACAGGGCAGCGGTTTGCGGTCTGCTCCTCTTGCTGCCCTCTTTGCTCCTCTTATCCACTCCTCTTAAGAGCGCCAGGACTGGTATTCTATATCTACTTATCTAACCGTTATTTAAGTTCCTATTCTTATTTTTTCTTTGTACTAGCTTCAAATCTATCTTTTGTTCAAAACAAACTTTTTTAACTTTGTCCTCTCAAAGAATAATCAAATAGCTATCGAATTCAAAAGATAAAATGTTTTAGAGTTAAATAGAATCGCAACAATATGCATATGACAGCAGACAACTTTTCATAATTTTTCTTTGACTAAATCTCTCATCTGAATCAACATTTTCAAGATAACAGTGAGACATTAACTAGCTTGCTCATTATGAAATATTTCATTTGAAACACTTTAGAACATTTTATTGAATCATAGCCTTATCTTTCATTCAGATCTATTTCTCTATTAAAGAATCGCCCCTGCAATCGAAGGATTAAACAAAACCAGAACCGATTACAATAAGAATTCATTGGAATGCGCTCTCTCTACATTAATCTACAGTTACAATAAGAACTATTCTGATGCGGGCAGTAATGTGGAAAATCGTTGCAACGCGCTCGTCACGGTATCGTTCAACCTTCGATCCACCCATCGATTTAAAAGCATTTATATACCTATAAAGTGGTATTGCAAAGTAAGCCGATTGGGACGTCGCATGCATTCAAAGAAGAATGACACGAGAAGGGATTATGGCAAACGAAGAGGAAATGCCTCATCAAATACAAAATAGAAGAAAGCAACTTAGTAGAGGTACAACATAAATCAATGGCGCGGAGGATTTCATGATGGAAGTTTGGATAGTCAAAATTACTACTATATACGTTGATATTCAAATAGTGTATTGACAAGAAAGCTATCACTATTTGAATGCTGACCACCGCAATTTGCAATAAAAACATTATTTTTGCTAAACAATCATAAATTGCTGAAATGTCGAAATGATGACTGAGTTTTTTTGTAGATTAAATTTAACTAGCTCATTTGCGTCTCAATTAACTCATCATAATTTATTTATTATGCATATTAAAAATTTTAAACATCGCTAATGCCAATCACTTCTGTCTGTTTAGACACTTATGTAGGAAGCTGAACACATCAACAGTATACACCTAACAACCTTCACCCTTGTCCAGATACGGCCAGCCGACACATAGTCAGCTGTGATGACGGTTAGCATTTGCACGCAACAAATATGTGTATAATTTGTAGGGGTATATTTTGTTCCATTATGGCGAACGCTCGTTCAAGATCAGTTATTAAAACTAGAGTCAGAGCAATCGAAACGAATTAGGCACAATTCATCAGTTAACTAGTCCCAATGACAGTTGAACTAATCGACATATCTTTTCAATTTCAATTCGCATCCATCACATGTATCATTATCGAAATATGTTAGCCTGAGGCGAACAGATTGTATCTTTGTACTGAAGTGTGTTAGGTAAAATTTGATTCTAAATAACTGTCGGTCAATCAACTTCTGGAAAATTACAATGAACTTTCTGTTCTACCCTGCCAAGTGATGAGAATATGAATTTCTAGTATGTTTTGTAGTACTTCGATTGGAACCGGAGGTGGTAGCTATTATTGTCAATACTTCCAACACACTCCATTCAGTACGCTCGATAGTGACAAGAGAATGGAAATATTTTAGAGTCAGAGAACCGTAAACGAAATCAAATTATGCACGTACCGCTACAGTTGAGCCAGCAGTGTCGAACGTTACTGTTCTATGTACTTATCTGCATAGACTAGTATACTATAGTACATGCCCTTGAAAATGTGTTCATCGTCAACTTAATTGGATCAGGAATCATTGACTTTTGGTCAAAAAGTAAATTTAGTTCACGGTTGGCGAGAGACTAATTGCTGCTTCGATTGCAATCATGGGTCGATATACATCTGCACATAATAATGGCATAAAAAATGTGCTAGTATGATGCATATGGTGATGGAAGCTTAGAAATAGTATATAGCTTCTGAAGAAATTCACCTGCAAATCGATTTAAAGAAAAAAAAAGGCAAAAGAACCAAAATCAAGATCCGCTAGTGTTTCAAATTTAAGGCGAGTTTTATAGGTCCGAAGTATTGAAAAATATTTTATTATTAAATAAATTACAGATGGCGTTGCGGCCTACATCTTGTCACATTGGAGAAGTGTAATGCATTATATTTCGGAACATGGAGTCGCATGACATTCAACGTGTTCAAATTGCGAAATTATTTTATAAAATTTTATATTACTGAATAAATTTTACATATTACTGAATTTCCAAGAAAATTAGTATTAGAATCGCGTTGCCCAAAAAACCAAACATCAATATATAGGACTATGTAAAATTAGAATAAGGATACCTTAAACCGTTTGATAGCGGCGGGTATTTTAGTGAATTTTGCGATGATCCTACATTGCTATAGGAAAAAGAAATTTGGGAAAAATAAGTATACAGAATCAAAATTGATAATGTTCTTAGAGTTGTTACGATAACGTTTTCGGAATTTTTACCCATTGGGGACGCTGAGTGCCTAAAAAGAGATAAAGATTTTTTTTCCAAATTTCGATTTGTCATAACTTTTGACCCAAGAATTAGATCAGTACGAAAAGTAACCTTTCATCCAATTACCAATTATTTAGCTCTCGAGATTTCTGTTCACGAGAACTCACGGTCGGATCATCAGGTTAATATAAAATTAAAATTCATTGGGTTTCAGTAGGAGCAGGTTTGAATGTAGTTATTTGAAAATTTGAACAACCCCGCAGCTAAGGCGCCATCTTGAAATACCGTCGATTAAAAAAACACTGTTTACGTTATTAATTTTTCGTTATAAATAAATGCAAAAAAAACATTGGGTGAAACCAGGTAAAATAGTTCTATCGCAGCCAAAGCCAGACATTCACTGAGCCTAGATTATTTAGCCGGATCAGAAAAGTGTTATATATTATGTGTGGCCGAAGTTGTTGAAGGTTGAAGTTGAAGGGGATGAAATGCAACACAAAACAAATTTATGCAGAAGCTGCCCGGAAAGCCATTGATATAGCTAGGTCTGATATTCAACGCCTGTTTAAAAGTATAATACTTCACACTCGCCTGGAAACAAATGAGTCATTCCAATCTACAAGTCTGGTAAAAATCCTGGATTATCTGGCACCTAAATCTCATGAGGCTTTGCTTATACATGCGTCCATGCGTTTAAACCGGTTTTATAGAAGGCGAGAGTGAAGTGGAAGTACAAATCAACGTATCTGTAATCAACGTATCAACGTAACCGGGTTAAATGAATGGACGCATGTGTAAACAGGGCCAATGTCTTATGTGTTTACTTGGGAAAATTAACGGCGTTGCGCCACGAATGATTATTTGCGAGACCAAACAAGCCTTGTGAGAGAGCTTGAAGAGGAAACACTCATCGAGGAACACTCCGCGTTTATCCAAAGGGGACATATGAAGGATGGAAAGACGAGAAGAATAGGGACAATATAGGATATTGAATTTAAAAAATAATGAGCGGGTAAACCTACGCTGAACCGACTCTACAGCGCATATAGGTATTCAAAACGATTTGGCACGTATAGACAAAAATCAAATGAATACTAGAGGAAAAGTTAGTAAACTTTTGAGTAGAATGCAAAACAAAGTCAGCAACATTGGAGGCCCTGGTAGTGATATGCGTGAAATGAAGGTCAAATTTCAGTTTGGTATCAAAAATCACCGCTAGATTTCCAAATTGCTGTACAACAGATAGAGAAATCCTAGTCGAAGAATAGGAAAATGCAGGAGGGAATTTTCTTCTTTCAACTTCAAGATGTTGACAGGAAGGTAATTAGATTGGCCCCAGTGATGAAGGACAACCAAATCAGCTTCAAGCTGTTGCCAGTCATCCACAGATTTAGTTGATCTGTATAATTTTAGATCATCCGCATAAACAAAACAAGAGGAATCATTGACAAACAAAGGTAAAAAGTAAAAGACCAAGGATAGAACCTTCAGGAGTTTCGGATGCAGGAGAGAAACGAGAAGAAATAGAGCCTTTAAGGGTTACTTAGACATATTAAAATAACCAGGAGAAGTGGGTCAAAAAATCCGAAATCTTTAAAGTTTTTTGAGAAGCCGGCTATGTTTGGAAGTCATCAGTTTTCGAGCTGGGAGTCAAAAGCCTTCAAAAAGTATGTACAGGGTGCGTCACCAAAATTCGGACGGTTTTCAAATTAAATTTCCTGCTACATTGTGTTTTTGCCAGAGGTCGCCGTTGGCGTACGAGTAGTAAGCCGACATAAGTAAAAGGTGTTTACCTCAAAATTGTCAGTCTGTCAAAAATGAGTCAGGAGTATAACCGAAGAGCCGCGATAATCGAAAGTCTTTGTGCTGGACGATCAGCAAGGGAGATTATTTAATTTTTCCGATACCCGAAATCAACTGTATATGAGGTTATTACTAAGTACAAAGCTCAAGAACAGTTAAGTGAAGGTTCAAGTACACCGGCAAGAGAGCGGCCCTCAAAAGAACACACCGTGAGAGCCCCTGAAGTCACCAAAAGGACTGAAGAGCTGATTCTGGAAGACCTGGGGTTATCGTTACGAAAACAGGCGTCTATTGTGAATGTGAGCGAGCCAACCATGCGGAGAATCGTTGAAGAGGACCTTCGATATCATTCTGACACGATCAAAGTTAGACAAATGCTTTCTGAAGCTGCAAGATCAATTTGCAATTTGATCATTTCTTCCTTAAAAATAGAAGCAGCGGGAAGTATCAGATTCTTGCTCACGACCCGGAATATGTCCCTGTTGTCACTAGAACGAAATTTCCGGCCGGTGCCCATGTCTTGAGTGTCGTGTCTAGTAAGGGGGATGCAATGCTCACCACATTTCTTCTAAAAAGGAGAAACTGTGAAAGAAGTATATTTGAGTTTTGAAAAATATAGTGAAGCCAATGGATAGAAGATGTTGCGTCTGGAAGGCCATATGTGTTCCAGCAGGACGGGGCTCCAGCTCACACGAGCCATTTGGTCCAAAACTGGTTCTCGGACAATTTTGACGGGTTCTGGTCTAAGGAATTTTGGCCTCCGAATAGTCCAGATTTAAATCCCTTGGACTATTACGTATGGAGCGTGATTAAAAGGGTTACCAACAAGTCTCGACATCCGAATGTGAAATCATTAATGACCGCCATTGAGGGAGCGTTCGTCAATATTGATAGCGCAGAATTGCAGAGGGCGTGCGAGCGCTTCAGACTGCGAATGGATGCCGTAATTGAAGCTGGTGTAGGCTAAATTGAATAATTACAATGTCAATAGATGCACGAAATGCCATGTAAGACGTTTTTGTACTTTAACTTCATTTTTCAATAAATAACACGATTTGAAGGATGTTCATTAATTTGTCCGGATTTTGATGACGCACCCTGTATGTACACATTACATCAACTTGAAATTGGGAATCAAAGACTGAAGCGGCATAACTTGAAAGTACTATAAGGTTGGTTGTTTTGGAGGAATCCTCAATAAAATCATGCTGCTCCGATATATGTACTTTGGAAGGATATACTATGTTACAAATAAGGCGTTTAAGGCAGTCGTCTAGTGTGTCAGAAAATAAAAATCGACTTTTTTTGTTTTTTCATAAATAACATCTAAAACATGTATAGAAGACGTGGGTTAAAGAATTTTTCGAAATTTGAAGCCGTTGAAAAGTTACAGCCGTAAACCGTAGGAAGTATACAGTGTTACCGTAGGA
Source organism: Nemotelus pantherinus (assembly GCA_963978885.1). Classification (NCBI taxonomy): domain Eukaryota; kingdom Metazoa; phylum Arthropoda; class Insecta; order Diptera; family Stratiomyidae; genus Nemotelus; species Nemotelus pantherinus. The sequence continues at coordinate 33,475,811 of OZ022263.1, forward strand.
GGTTTTCGTAAACCGTAGGAGTTATACGCTTACTTTCGCATCGAATATTTTCGAGCCAAGCTCCTTACCTGGCTCTTTTGTGTAACTAAATTGTACTTATTGTACACAGTACTAATTGTCAACTAACGGTTACCTAGAACTGTTCACAAACTCAATAATCTGGACTTTCGCTCCGAAGCATCTTCATTCTGGCGCAAAAGTCCTCGAAATCGCCACATTTCTTGCTGTGTTAATCTTCAACAAAGGATTCGAACCTATTTTAAAGGTGATGGAAGCCATGAGAGTAAACATTGGCCTAAATGCCCAAGCCTTCGTTCATCAACGTAACGATTCTCGCATCGATCGCTCAGAGAGACGCTTGAGCGATTTCGCCAAACAAGCCCGGATATCCAACAGAGAAGAGAAAACGGCCTTACATGACTTCTTTGAAGAAGAAGAATAATGTCTACTCTATAGTCCAGGTATAGCAGATTGATCGTGAGATGAATTTTTTATCATGAATTATATACAAAAACTTTCAAACGCGTTTTTCTCAAAACACGATTTTTTCAAACTGCTGCCATGATACCTCAAAAACTATTTGATTGATTCTGGTCAAATTCATACATCATTTTAAGTACATAAATAACTACAAAATGAACCAAAATAATTAAGATTGGTTCATTACTTTTTATTTTACAAGCTAAAAAAACCCAAAAAAAAAACACGAAAAATTGATTTTATTTTTCTAAAGCGTAAAAAAAGTTAATTTTTGGAATTCTAACTTAATTTTACTTCACTTTGGAGTCTCAAGTCTCACAATCAAAACTGCGTTTGATGTTTTGATTTCAGATAAGCAGAGCGGCCGGAATCATGGCAGCAGTGGAGCACCTCTTTTTATATATGTGTTCTTCTTGCGCGGTGTATCTCCGACTATGTTGTATAAATTTACTTCAAAAAATGCACAAAATTTGTATAAAGAGTAATAAAAATGATACATAACTTATGAACTATTTTATTTCAATGGTTTGTAAAAAAAAAATTCCCCCAAAAAACATTAAACACACCAGACGACCGCCTTAAGGAGTTTGCTGAAGCAGCAAAGATGAAAAATAGGACGATGGTTTGAGAGAATGACCGGATCACGAGACTTAATAATTGGGAAAATATTAGTAGCTTTCCACGATGAAGAAATTGCACCAGAGGCACGACTAATGCTGCAAATGATAGACAACAGAACACAGAGGGAAGATGAAAGTGATGGAAGCTCATGGTTGGTAATTAGATGAAAGTACATAGATTTTGACATCAACAGATGAATCACACTCACTTAAAATAAACTGTCTACGTGTTTCACGCTTTAATATTTAACAAAGTTTGAAATTACTTTTGCATTATACTATTCAAACAGAGAGTTTTGTTTACAGAATTCAAAATTGTTTAGTTTGCATTCGACTAGAAAGCAAATGAGTTTCATATAGTTTTCCATTGACTTTACTTACTGCTTCGTGTTTCATTTTTCACACAAACCCGTAAATGCATCAATGCGACATCATTTTTAGTTAATTCACCTAATTATCTACTTGTTTTCATTAGATCTCTATCTAATCAAATCGACAAACGAACCTAAATCACATAAAAGCTCGGCTCGACGTTGCAATCTGATTGGAAGCATGACGAACATGCACACATATGTGGTCTAGTTTCCGCTAATACCGCCAACTTGTTTTTATCGATCACACGCTGACATGGAGAAAAATCAAATCGTATCGATTTTCTCAGCTCTGCTATTGATTCATGTAAATAGACCTCACATAAAAATAGGTAGGTACGTATAGCAACGGAGTGAATTATATAGACCCTTACTTTAATCACCTGTGATGTCTACTTGTTTCACCGACAAGTCGACCGACGATTAACCCGTTTCATTGTGCGACAGTAAAACAGGTTCTTGACGGAGCTATGCAAGTTTAACCCTTTGCTGGAAAATGTGTTGGGGCTCGCTCTTTGCTTTTCTGTGTGGTGGGTATATGATGCCATCCATTAAATCAAATACTCTGTACAAAATTGATTTAATGAAAATCTATGTAGAAAGGCTGTCGAATAATATAAGCGAGCTTCGCACATTATTAAACTTCTGAATGCAAAAATCGAAATATTGTCGTTTCAGACTTAAGACTCTGTTAAACAACAGGACGGTTGGGTGTGCATGGTTTTGGTTTGAGGCAATCACAATACATTTTTTTTATTCGCGCCACACCTTTTTGATTACCGTGCTCGAATCGAAATTTCCATGGAGTGATTTGACGATGCCCATCTCTTAAAAGTCGCTCGACTGCTTGTTACTCGACGGGGCCGCTATTTTTGCAAGTACGTACTGATTTGCGTGACGGCAAGCAAGGGACAAACCGGAATAAGAATATATCAAGTATCATACTAAGCGCGCAGCTCGACTACAACAATGCGATTCATTTCACTTAATCCATTACAGAGATTTGCTGATTATTTTCGGTACTTGAAATGCTTACTCTGGATAGAAACGGCACAAAGCAACACGGCAATGCATAAATTTTCGACTTAAATGCGGTCATTCGATTGAATCAAGTCGAGCGAGTGTTTATCACGGAACGGGAAATTGGAGCATCGGATTCATTTCGAAGTGTTGTTGAATAAATAAACTGCTCATTCGAGTTTGGGAAGTTACATGTTTGGATTCTCTGGGTTTTCATGTGAAGAAAAACAAAAATCATCATTGGAGAAAAACAATGATGCGTTTGGTATTTTTTAAGTCCTTCGATTTGATAGAAAGTTTAATTAAGTATTTGAGAAAATCGAAAGTATGAATTGTTTGAAGAGGAACGGTGGCTTGAATTTATATGAGAACTGCAATGAAGCAATTGCTTTAATGGATTTTAAATTAAAAAGAAGAAAAAAAATGCGCTTTTGTGGAAATTGACAACAGCAAGATGATCGGAAGGAGTATTGACAACATGAAAGATTTTCAACTCGTCAGGGTACATTAGACAAGGAGAAGCAATGACACTAGAAAGATGATTGACGAAGAGATTAAAGAGCAGAGGTCTAAGGATAGATCCTTGAGGTATACTAGTGGAAGGAAAAAAGGAGAAGATGAGGAACCACGGTAGCAGACATAGCAATTACGATTAAGGGGGTAGGACCGGTTAGAATGCTAAAAAAACAACCTAATTTTCAATATATTTTTTTCACCTCCTTTATTTTGTATAAATTTTAAAATTTGCATGGCTAGCATATACGTTTTGAAGATTGCAAAAAAAATACTTTATTTTTTTCATTTTTCTACTTATTTATAGAGGGAGTCAAAGCTGACGTCTCGAAAAATGCCTCGTCATACTGCGGACAGATAATCTCAGGAATGAAGAATCTGAAACAAAAAAACCAAACCGCATTTTAAAGGGGAATGTTTCTTACGTGGTAATCTACCACAACATTTTTTAAAAAATGATCAAAATAAAAATGGCGGTTGTTTGAAAATATTTTTCGAAAAATCGTTCTTTTTTCACTTTGTTTCGCTTGCCAATTTTTTTTGGTTTAGCTTTTGGCCTATATTGTGGTAGATTACCACACAAGATACTAGAATAAAGTAGTGCACCAAATTTGACTTAAATCGGTTCGGCCAATCCGGAGAATAAGTGTCCGCAGTGTGAAAAAACGTCATTTCGAGAAAAACGCGTTTAAAGTTTTTTTTCCATTTATTTATTGAATATTATTTAAAAATATGTTTTTATTGTCTACAATTTCTCAGTCTGCAATCCCTGGACCATACATAAGTATTCTTGAGTCCAAATAAGCCAGTTGCTCTTACAGTTGGACAGTTTTTTTTTGCCAAACGTGCTTCCTTTGCCGCTTTTTCTGCTTGACTTATGCGCTCTTCATCTTTTTTTTCGCAGTAATTAATAGCAGCGGTCTGACGTAAACTGCCGTAACTTCTTTATTTTTGGGAATATCTTAATAACATTTTGAGACGTGATTTCTGAAGGTATAATAAATTGAAAAATGCAAAAAAAAACAAAAAACTGATTTTTCCTAAATTATAACCAGTACTGCCCCCTTAAATATAAAGAGAGAAGGGGCTTAGATATGCCATAATGCTCTAATTTGCGTAGGAGGAGCTCATGATTGATTGATCCAAAGGCCTATATGATGTCTAATTGATGGTGGCTACCAAAAGCAGAAGCAAATATGTTGGAAAACTCAACTAAATTAGTGTCAGCACTCCGAATTTTCACGAAAGCGTGCTGGTGAGTGGCAAAAACGGCGAGGCGAGCGATTAAATTTTAGAAAAACATAGAAGTATTAAAGGACGATAGTTAGTAACTAGGTTTCATTCAGCAGACATAAATAGGAAAATTGTTTACACTTTCTAAGAAGCCCGGAAAAGTCCATTACACAGACTAATGCTCAAAATGATATACAGTGCAACACAAAGAGAAGTTGCAAGTTTCTTTACGAAAATCATTTCACTTCATTTTATTAAATTCGTCCAATCCAGTCAATAGAAATTAATTATTCTTATACAGGATTCGTTTAAGTGAGCATAGATAAATAAAAATCAAACATATAGTAAGTTTCGTTAAAGCATCTACTTATTGCAGTGACTGGTTGATTGCAACTATATTTGGTCCGACGTTGAGGGATCGACAAAAAGTTCACCCGCCTGACACGTTTCTCATTAATGTTAAAATTAAGTAGTTTGAGTCAATGATGCCTTCCAAAGTTTTCGCGGCAAATAAGATTTCGGAATTTCGACGTCGGGAGTTCAAGGTATCCATTTGTAAAAGATTTAAGCGGTTTTCATAAGGAGGTAGATTTAAAGGGTCATATCACGGAAGACCGCGGAGGTAGAAACGTAAGAACCTCTTTTGGATGGTCTCAATTTGGTCAATATATACTTTTTAATACGGCACCCATACACTACTTGCGTAACCGACAACAGGGCTGACTTAGCTGCAAAAGAGGGTCTTAGTTAGAAAAACGTCGTTGAATTCCCTCGAACATCTTCTGACAAATCCTAAGGCATTGCTAGCATTCACAACGATTGAATCGATGTGATCGTCAAATGTAAAGGATTGATTCAGCAGGACTCATAAATCGAGTACTTTCGCTGACCTATTCAAAGGTGTACTCAAAAGTGAATATTCATAGATTAAAGGATTATTTTTGCGTGTGTAAGATATAATCGTACACTTGTCAGGATTAATAAGGAGATTATTATCGGAACACCAGCTGGCAAATCTGTTTGGATCCTGCTGCAAATCATTGGAATCGTAAGGTTTCTCACAACTTTGAAAATTTTAGCGTCATCGGCATAAAGCATAACAGAAGATGACTGCAGAATGGAACCTACATCATTAATAAATAAGGTAGACAGTAAAGGGCCTAGATGACTACCTTGTGGAACTTCAGAAGTGGTTTTAATTTCAGATGACAAGGCTCCACGAAAGGATACACGTTGGGTTCGATTCGTCAAGTAAGAGTAACTCCAATTTAAAAACAAGCTAGATAATTGAAAGGAATGAAGCTTAGCTAAAAGTATAGAGTGATCAAGCTTATTAAAGGCTTTCGTCAAGTCTGTGTAGGCCAGCTTCAATTGAGTTGGTTACTTGATGAGGGAATTCAAGCAGGTTGGTTGTGGTTGAACGACCTTTCATAAAATCTTGCTGATACGGAGCTATAATGGATTTGCAATGAAAGGCTACAATATGCGTGACTATGGCTTCAAAAAGTTTAGCGACGTAGGGAAGTTTTGCAATAGGTCGATAGTTGCAAGCGTCATTACGACTTCCTCTCTTGAATATAGGAGTGACTGTGGAGTATTTCCACAAATGAGAAAAGATGCCTGCTTTTAAGGAAGCATTAAAAATATAAACGTTTGCATTAAAAATATAAACTATAAATTAAAATGAAGGATGCATCAAAAATATCAATATATAAAATGTAGGAATCAGGCCGGAATCACTCGACGGTATAGAGCTCTACAGCCTCTGAGGCTTGTAGCTGTCTACCTCCGATTAGGTCCACCTCGAAGATAGAGGCATTATTTCCCCAAAGTTTGTGTTTGTGTTTTTCAGCCTCCTTCAAGCGAACAGGCTTCGTCCCGTTGTCGGCTCATGCCAGAGAGCTCTTTGGTTCTATACGGACAAAACCTCCTTTCCCTCAATATTGTTATCTATTGCGGCTATTGGAAATTCATGACAGATGAATTCAGCAGCAAGGTCACCTCATTTTTCAATGACCTCTTCCAGTCGCGTAGAGCTCGCAAAGCGGCACAGCAGCATTCGTTGGGCGTGAACTAAAAAGTGATCCGCTAATATGGCTATTTCTAGAGCACCCTACTCCAGGAGCAAATAAATCTTTTTCTTGCATCTTTGATGTTCTTGCAGCACATATTTGACACTGAAATTCGAAAGTCATCCTCAAACATCTACTGCTTTAAATTCTATGATTTTTTCCTCTCATTTAATGGAAAATATAAGGATCTGCTTCCGCTAAACAAATATGCAAGCACATTACCAATTGAATTCATCAGGTATTTTATCCACTTCTCGGATTTCGGGTTAGTTAAATTTTCTGGTAAATATCTGGGATGGGAGGCAGTTGCCAAAAATCAGAAGTGTAAAGGAATATATTTAGCATAAAATCTGGCAAAAAAATAAAAAGCCAAAGCTGGCGTCTATTTTCATATTTCCCCTTAATTCATTCTCACGCAACCAACGTGAAATTAATCAGCTGTGCGAATACTTATTTATTATTTATTTATTTATTTATTTATTTATTTATTACTAATCCATTTTAACAGGCTAATGTATAATTATAAAAAAATACTTAAAAAGAAGCAGAAACAGGCTAAGGAAATAAACAATGCATAGAAATGAAAATATACACATTTCAAACATCAACGAATCAAGGGAATACATAGGATAATATAGAAGAAAGGACAATAATGATAATAATAATAAAGCATGATAAGAAGCGTTAAGAAATGAATTTTTGTTTTGAGATTTGAGAAGAAACAGCCAAGCTGAAGATCGTTTTTTCCTGGGAAGCGGCGAGTTAAAATAAACTTCAGACTGCGCGAAGAAGGGTAGAGAAAACATTAATGAAGATCTATTTGATCGATTAACGTTACGTAAGAACAGCTTATAATCAAGATTGGGGAGCATGGGACAGAGGAGTAGCTTGAAAAGCAAGCACTTGTTGGGAATCGAATGAAGGAATTTCGAATAGGGAAAAACAGTCGCTATACTCACAGTAAGGGATATTGAATTTAAACAATAATCGAGTAACCATACGATGAACGTATTCTACCATCTCATTAAGATATTTATGGTTGGCACACCACAATTGGCAGCCAATACTTAGGATGCTTCGAACAAGTGAAAAAAAAACAACAAATGAAGAGAGGTAAAACCATAAGAAAAGGATGAAACCGGACAAACGAGAGGCTTTGGCGGCTATATACGCAACTTCCTGGTCAAATTTGAGCTTTGGATCAAAAAGAACACCAATATCCTTCAAATTGTCAACAACCGTTATAGAAGATCCGTACAAAGCGCAAGAATAAGACTGACATTTTATGACATTTGGATATGTTCAAAGTAAGTGAATTTTTAGAGCTTTAGTCACTCAAAGTACAAAGATCAGTTGTTGGAGGAGTTGGAGGCAGTCGTCGGTAGATTCAATTGATCTGAGCACCTTGAAATCATCGGCAAACAAGAGGCAGGGAAAACGAATAAATAAAGGAAGATCATTGATAAAGACTAGGAATAATAATGGATCAAGCTCTGAGGAGCTCTGAAAAGCGAACAGCTGGTGGAATGCACAGTTACAGCACAGGTACGACCAGAAACATAAGATGAAAACTCAGATAAAAGAAGAGCAGGCACTCCATAGCCTCGCGGCTGTAGAAGAAGAATTTTGTAATCAACAGAATCATAAGCTTTTAAGACGTCGGTGTATACTACATCCACTTATTTCCGTTGGTCTATAGCAGAAGCAACCAAGTTAGTGAAGGATATAAGAGAAATCATTATACTCAGAAGCAACCTGTTGTGAACAACTATTTCAAGAGCTTTACCAAAACAAGCAGGGATGGAAATGGGACGGTAGTAGGAAATGCAACTTGAGTCGTCAAACTTGTCAATGGGTGAAATACGAGTATAAGCAGATTTTCAACTGATTTGGGGAGGAGCCGGAGGAGAAGATTTGGAGCCCCTATGTCAGGAATCGCCAGGAGAAAAAGATACAGTAAATTCTTACAAGAGGGGAAGCGTTAACGTAAGCAAAAATGACGTCAGTTTTTGGTTAGGGAAATTTTTGGGATCATATCTTTCAGTAATGAGCATAATAAAGGTAAGTTCGTTAAATTAAAATGCAACTATACGCTTGGGCTCTATGTAAATATTTTCCAGTAATTGGTTGTTCATCTTCAACTCTGTTTTAATAGAAAGTAGTAAATGACGTTTTATTTTTCACTTCACTTTATTAATTCTAAACCAAATGATTTACAATTAACTTTTTTTCTGAAAGTCAGTATCAAACGTTGAACAAAGAATAGCTGTTTTTCTATAAAATTTTCAATAAACCATGCAATACAATTCTCTTGGATTATTGCATACGTTCAATAGCAAAACACAGGATCGTCAGCAGTAATATTTTTTAAAATCTAAATTGAGTAGCAAATCTTTCGAGCGAAGTGTTTATAAAAATATATAACCATCAATCAGCATCTCAAAGCTACTACATCTCACATTACTCATGTATACATGTATACACCAACTACTCAAATTATTGTCACAATTTACGCAAAAAAATATTGAGTCTTTCCACTGAACATTGTAAACAATTTTCAATTCGAAAATAAATAAAATACTGATGTGTTCTCATTATATCAGAGACGAACTAATTCATATGGAACGGAAAGCTATTCGTTCTAATACAAATATAGCCATTGTACAAATCATTATTCAGAGCACTCAAAGAAATAATTTTGGTTAATTTCGGTCTGAATACTTCTACTGCACTAGACGAGAAGTCGTTTCAATGGAAATTTCTATCCGGGCTCAAAATGTTATCAGCAGTAACTTTTGCATGTCACTGAAATGATAAACTCCACTACATAAACGACGATTTTGAATAATTTAATTGATAACATTCTTTGTACGTGACGCAACAATGTTGAACAAAGTTTAATGAACAGTTCAATGTTTTCACTGGCTATTGATAGACATGCAATAGCTACTGTTATGACTTTATAACAGAATAACATTAAATAAGGGTACTGACTGATATGTTGATTGGAGCCGGGGGCGTAACGCAGTAACCTGTTCGTTATCTGTAAGTCACTAAAACCTACTCCTGCCCGCCACTTCGCTATGATGTAGAGTGATATTATTAGCTGTTATCAATAGATTGCAGGTGCATTGTCGTATGTAGAATGGACTATAATTCAGAAAATAGCAGACTGTACGGAAAATATAAAATTTTAATAGATGCCCAACAATTAGATATGATTATCTTCAGTATGCGCGTATGTTTGACTGATCATTTTAGATAGATTCTCAAAAACTAATAAATAATTTAATTTTCATATAATTATCCAAGTAGACAGTCACCATGCATTTTAGTTACAAATTTCATCGCAATTGTAAAAATAATTGTAGGTACACACTTACGTTGACGTATTATACAAACCTAGCCAATATAGTATATTGCGTTATATCGCAGAACACAGAACTTACGATCTAAGAACAAAACAGCTGATGTAAGTTTTGCTTTTCAGCTACGGCGAACTCTCTTTCATGTCTCATAGAAGTTGAAATCTTACACTACAGATGGTTTTTGAGCTGGAGAAAATGTTTAAGTTCCATTTTCTATGGGTATTACATTACCGACATCCTCAAATATAGCCCCTACCTCTAATTTCATTACTGTTTCTTCCTTGCCTCGTTTGCGGGAGCCGCTCATGCTTCCGTAGCTTTCTGTTTTCTACCGTCTGTGTGGAAAAAATTGTAACAGCAGCCACTGAAATCGAAAACTTTGCAAAATATCTACTATTCTATCTGGTGGGTTTTATATTTTCATTCTATTTTTAGCCGAATCAAAATCGAGCTTCTGTATGACATAGACAGTACTGGTCAATGCCATAATGTTGAGTTGGACATGTAGTGGGTGTGCGTTTTTGTTGGAATGAATCACCGAGAAAATTCAATGATATCATTGCGAAAAGATTAATTTCAGCATTGCGGTATGCGATGCAGTAAAAAGTAGGCGGTGTATGCGATGAATGAAAACAAACGAGTTTTTAGACTACTTTTATTTTGATTGCGTTTCAGAAAGCATCACACAAAAAGATAGCGTGGCCAGTAATTTAATTAAACTTTCGTAAAATAATACCGTTTACAGGAATATCTTAGTCTACATCCATATATGTATGTGGCAGCGACGAAAAATTATTTATCGCCCCCTCCATTTATATATAATTGTAAAATTCTGATCAAAGTGCTTCAAATGGCAATCCGAAACATAAGAATATTCTAAAATATTAATATAAATGATATAAAAATGTGTATCTAATTATTATTATTAATTTTTTATTCGCTACAGGGCTTTTACTTTAGCATAGTGCCATGGCATTTGCTCAGTAGGTTGCTCAGGTTGTTCAACTCCATTTTAGTACATACAGGATGCGTTCCATAAGTAATGCGAACATTTTTTTCCAGGCGCAGCTATACACACCAGCGCTTCCTAACTAGCTGGACGGAGGGGGTTTCAATTTTATAGCGCTCTATAACTAACATTCTTAGTTGCTTATGAGCTGCCGGAAAGTCAGGACGTGTGCCCCTGTGAACCCAATTTTCGCTTGTAATACAGCACAATGGATGATTCTATGGAATAACGTTACACTATGTATCAAATTCTGCGTTACACTCGGGAAGTCCGCCACCGAAACGTTCAGCAGGCCTTTGGGAGTGAAAGCTTGTCCAAATCACAAGTTCTCCGCCGGCACAAGTCGTTTAAGGATGTCGTACACAAACCCTAGAGTGGATGTCTATCAAATATCCTACCAGGACCATTGCGAACGTAGCTTTTTACTTCAAAGTGCTCAGAAGACAGAAAAGGAGGGTCGCATACATCGGAAGTGACATCAAGAACGCATCGAAAATTCATAACGATTTTCTAGCCAGTACTCACACCCCACTGGTTGCTCCGCCTCCCTATAATTATCACCTGGCTCCCCAGACTCTTTTTTCGTTTCCTCGTCTAAAAGGAGTCCAAAAAGGGAACATTTCCAGGTTCATGTTCCATCACCTTGAAAGTAGATCATGGAGAAGGACTTCCAGAATGTCTCAGGCCTAGAACCACCGCCAACAGAAATCTATCGACGCAGGGGCGTGATATTTTGAAGAGTTTTAGCTAATAGTAGGAATATTTTCAATAAATGATATGAATTTGGTTGCATTATAACCATAAGTGCACAGGTTTTTGCATCCTTTGTCCATAAATGTACAGGTTTTTGAAAGCATGACCACGCGTCAAAGAGAATACACCGTTGCCGGGTTTGATATAAAAAATATTTTTTAAAGCCACGATGTCAGTCAAGGGTTTATTATTGCAACCCTGTGGCATAAACCTAAACTTAGTATTGAAAGCCATTATTTTGCATTATTTAGAATTCATTTCCTGGGCAAGTCCAATAACTGCCTTAACCAGCAAAGAATAAATAAATTTCGTTCCTGTCTGGAAACAGATAATATTCGCAGCAGGCCAAATCTGGAAGGAATTCGCAGCCCAATTCATTCAGTTTTGCTATTAATTTCGTAAAAATGTGAGCTGGTGCATGGACTTGATGAAATATAACTTTTGACTTCAACAAATGACGTTGATTGACTTCAATTCTTAATTTTTTTTTAACTTGAGCTTTTGCATTGATATATTTAAGCTTGATCAAACACTCATTCAAAGTGATCGTTTGATCGCATTTTTGAGCCTATGTGGGCAAATGTGGCATCCATCTCGCGGATAGCTTATTCATACCCAATTTTTTGTGCAATCCTTATAATACACGACCATTTCAGGTCTTTTTAATACACGACCATTTCAGGTCTTTGATTCTTCGTAACGATATTTTAATTTTTTCAAATCATTTTTTCAATGAGAGCGTTTTTTGGACGGTTTGGTCGTGTTTCTTCCTTTGTGCTGCTGCGACCATGTTTAAATTCAATTACCCGAAAATAAACGGTAGGGAATGAAGATGCGGATGTACCATGAACTTCAAAACAACTCCTCTCTGATTTTTTTTGGGTTAGAGTTTTTTCAAATAAAAGTGTTTGATCGCAGCACAACATTTTGTTTTTCCATTTTCACATAAAAGCAAAAATTGTTTTGTTTAAACTACTACGACAAAGAAATGGCGTGATGAATGTGGCTCAAACTCTGACAGCTGTCATATAAAAGAATACTGTTTCTGAACCTCGTATGGTTTATGTATTAGTGGTATTAATTAGTCAATTAAGACACTATTTGAACTGTTCTCGTAATTTTGTATTTTCTTACGCAGAGAGTATTCAAATTTTTCAATAAATTTTCGCATATTACGGCACACAGTGACTTCGATAAACAATAAAATCCGAAAAAAAAATTAATAAACGAGTGGAATAATCGTGCTCCAAGCTTTGATTAGTCACATTCCAGCACAAAAAATAATAATTTGTCACAAAACTTAAAATTTTAATAAGTTATTGAAGGTGACGAGCATTTTCCCTACCACACTGAGAACTCTAAAGCGAAATCAAGAATACTCTTCAGATTAACCGGCACAAATTTTAGTATTCTAAAAATCGAATTATTCTTCTTTCGTTCGTCGTAGTCCTTTAGTAGCAATCGCAAACGATCAGTTAATTTTATTTAAAATCGAGACTAGATTTTTCAATCACGGTTTAAATTTTCAATGAATTTTCTAACCATATTAGTTCTTTTGTATTAACTAATCATGATTGGTGGTTTGATATCCTTCGTATGCCTAAGCTAGAACCGAAGCTAGAACCTAGCAACCATTCTAACAACTAAAACTTGTTTTGATAAGGCTCTTGCCATCAGAATTTTGTATGGGTTCTAAATATGGCGATGACATAAACTTCAAATCTTTAGCAACCGATCCGCACGAACAAGTTTTTATACCACTGCGGTTTCGTGTTCGTTGCGTTGTTTTGAGTCACTTATGTGTTTGTGTTGTCTAGAGTAAAAATTTGAGGTCAAACCCACCATAAACGGGTGTTATCGTAAACCGATGGCTGATACGAATCGTCATAAGCCAACATAATCCTTGTCAAAAGGGATCTAGTATTAATAAAAAAAAAAAAAAAAAAAAAAAAAAGTTTTTATACCCACCATACATTCATTAATCGGTCCGTAACATATCGAAATAAAGAAATTGCTTCAAAACAAAGTCCATTGAATTACCTACCGGCAGATTTTCAGCACCTCAGCCACTGCCAAGCTTTCAAATTCCACCTTAGCTGAGTAACTCACGGACCTAGTAAAAACATTTGCTATAAATCGTGGCGCAAAATGGGTCAGTACGTTATAGACTTTTAGTCACTGTAGCATTCGCTAGAAAATGACTGCCGCTCGAAAATCGATAGGTAAGAAACGAACGAAAGCATGTTGCGATAACTCAAAACGATTTATCAATTCGATCGAAATCTGGTTTTGCCTACAGGCCAAGAATTATTTATGCAACTATGGCCTACTCTTCGTAAATTGGACGGAGAGCAATCTGACAACATCGACACGGCCGGCAATGTGAACTTGATATTGGAGTGCAGGAAACAGGTGACTGCAGCTCGATGCCAAGTGAACACAGCAAACAATATAGAGGAAAATGTTGTACAACCTGTTCTATTCTTGCTGGAGACAGGTCGAATAAAGGGTTGTATTTATTTACGCCTACATCCAAAGGGCTTGGTTTTACGTTATGTAACATATGTTGCAAATAATTGAGGGCCGAAAATGTGTACCGTCCTTACAGATATCCGTACTCACCGAAAATGCCTCCAAGCAATGTGTAATCCAATCGATTAAATTCACCGCCCGAAACGAAACACGTCACTTTAAATAAACTAACCGGTCCTCGTTAACTCGCACTGTTTTAATTCCGTCACAATTGAAGATATATTACCGCAAACCAACGCCTGCAAATTTTCATCTTTCTGAACTGCAATCCTATTCCACAATATGCATCGCACTTGCACGCACGCACACAGCTCCACTTTACGTCACTGCACCACAATCGGTGTGCTCTGTTATCGTACAGCCAAACCACAGGCGCTACAATTCACTTTCCCCTCAGCCGTAACACCGATACCCCACCATAGTCGCTCAATAAGATTTCGATTTTTCCGAGGAACTGAATGCAGGAAGTTGCAACAAAGTGCAAAACGACTTTTCGGCAAATCCCGTCTCACACTTTTAAGATGACACGACCCGAGTTTTATTAATTAGCACCTTCGAAATCGCAAAACACTGTCGCCATCGATTCTGCAGTTCAGACGACGGCAAACAGACACCTGACGATAAAATTCACCGTATCCAGTGTCTCTATGCAAACTGTCACACACCAGGAAAAACACAAATATCATCTGTTGGTTGAATTAAATGGACGTACGCGAGTTTTGCACACTATCTTTATGATCCCGTTCACCAATAGAAGCGAAAATTCGATTCACCGAGTTTCAGAAAACAAACTTTTGAGAAAATCAAAAATCTGAATTGTGAGCCGTTGCGAAACCTCCTTCTGCGACCACAACAGAACACAAAGTGCCCGTACCAGGCTAGAGCGAGCGCAACGGAGCAGAGGAGAATCGGGAGAATCCAAAAAATGAATTATTTGGCTTCCATATGCCAGTTCACTGCTGTGTTCCACATTCCGAAAACGTTTTGTTCCAGATTCATCGAGTGAATGCTGTAAAATGAGTCGAATCGTTGCATTTTAGTAGGCGCGTTTATAACGTGGTTTCAAACTGGCTTAGGATTAGTCAAACCACGTTGTATACGCGCAATAGATTGATTTGAGATAAGTCGATCCGATCACGAAATTTTACTGGATTGGATCGACTTGGGCGTTAAAAGTTGTGGATCGAGGGACTGAGGACTGAAAAATGTGAAGCCCACTGGAGTTCAATTCATATATGTGACGTTACGATGCGATATACTTCAGTTTAGTAGAACTAGCTGTATTTTATTCGGTTAATCCACTTTAATCCAATCACACCAAAAACCTACTTTGAAGTTTCATTTCCATCCGATCCAAGCCAAGTCGGTCCTGGAAATATGCGCGGCTAGTAGTA
This sequence comes from Nemotelus pantherinus, assembly GCA_963978885.1. Classification (NCBI taxonomy): domain Eukaryota; kingdom Metazoa; phylum Arthropoda; class Insecta; order Diptera; family Stratiomyidae; genus Nemotelus; species Nemotelus pantherinus. The sequence goes on from OZ022263.1 coordinate 33,491,176, forward strand.
GCTTGGAATAATAGGCGCGTTTTTTTGCTCCTCTATCCAGCGGAGAGTAGAATGAGAGTAGAGTAGACGCATTGAAAACAACAACACTCCTACACCAGTGAATTCACTGGTGTAGGAGTGTTGTTGTTGTTTTCAATGCGTCTACTCTACTCTCATTCTACTCTCCGCTGGATAGAGGAGCAAAAAAACGCGCCTAATATATTGAATGCGCAATTTCCTCTCAAAATAAAAATATTCACGATTTTCAAACTGTTCGCATATGATCATAATTATATGTATATGTAAAACAACCAGCCAAATTGCAGTCTTGATCGATTCGCAGTTTAAAATATGGAGTTGCGAAACAGTGAATTGAATCATGATTGAATACCGAATAAATCCAATCCGGGAATTTAGAATAGATCAATTTTAGGTCTGTTCCCGTACTACGATTAATTGCAATTAATTGCAATGCAGCGTACTAAAACGTACTAAAACGTACCGTTTTAGTACGCTTCATTGCAATTAATCGCAATTAATTGTAGTACGGGAACAGACCTTTTGGTTCAAATCGTCCATGCATACATGCTACAGCATATGCTGCGTATACAATGCAATTTGGAAGTGTATTGATATCAATTTAACTGGTTTTTACGTCCGTAGCGAATTGATTTGGCATCATGAATCTGATCTTGGTCGCCCATATTGAAGGCCTACCGCAATAGCTATCAACGTGTAAAATGGCGGACCTAAGCTACCAGTATTTCGACCGGTGGTAGTACTTTTCTCGACCAATAAGTAGCTAAATACCTGTCAGATTGTGAGTCACGATAGACCTTCTAAATTACCTTTAGTTCATTCTCATTTTGAGCCAAAAATCTTGGATGAATGAAATTTTTTGGACATTTTGCGACAATTTTGTAAGAATTTTAAACACTGATATTAACTTTAAGAGAAAATTGAGAAGAATTGTTGGCATGTTTTGACCCTCATAAACTCCGACAATGCTGTTTGTCCGAAAATAAAATCGCAGCATAAAAAGGTAGGTTTATGACCGAATTTAGAAACCGAGGCACGTTATTTTATGCCGCCTAAACTTTAGAAGTTTAAACTTTAGAGCTTTAGATCTAAACTTTAATGTTGTTGAAATAAAGCGTGTATTCACATCAAAGCCTCCCAAGCGAATGATCTTCATAATTATTTTTTCTTTTCAAAAAGATTAGTACAATCCTGGCCGTCATTGAATAAAATCTTTTTGAATTTTTTTTCTGCTTCAAACACTGCCATCTATTGGTCAGTAGACCTGCAATTCAGCCAATTAACGCACGCCACTGGTTTGCTTCTACATCGGTTTTTCTTTTCTTGGCTTTCATCAGTTTTCTCGTCGTATTAGATGTGTTGGGACGTGTGTCGCTGTTTCGTGTCCGTTGCTTATGAAGAAAAAATTTTCTTTCGAAATGTGCCAGGTTTAGAGTTCGTTTCGCGCGAAATTCTCGTGTCGGGTTGGTGTTAAAGGAATTATTAGTGTTCATCACTCTAAAAAAATATGCAGTGAAGACGGCAGTTGGTGAAAAGTCGGCCGATCATTTTTGGAAGTTTTTGAAAATCGGAAGTATCGTCCATTCGAAGTGAATTCTTAGCACGTACACGAAACTATCCAAAGTGCGACTAGAAAATTTCGTTTGCGGCCACGGAAATTAGTGTATTTTGCGCGGAAACAAAAACTCGGAGCGAAATCTGTTGCGGCAGTACAATTGAACGTCGGAAAATAAATCGGAATCGTTTCCGCGGTGTCAAGTGAAGTGGAATTCGAAGATGGTAAATTTGGTTCCTTGCTGGGTGGAAAGTGGCAGACGACGAGCGAGAATGTCGATGGCGAACGGAGTTTGTGCGAGAATTTCTTGTTAGCGCTTGCTGGCCGAACGATGGCTGTGATTGCCGTCGGCTAGTTGACTTTCCACTAAAAAGCGGAAAATGCGTGTATCGTGCGGTTGAAGATGTGCCCGCGCGCGACCTGCCATGATTTTGAGCGGCTACGAGTACTTGGAATGGAAGTGCGCTACGTTGAGTTTTGCGGGAACGAGCGCCGTTTTTTGTTGATTTGATTTGGTGTCGGGTTTGGTTTCGGTGCCGCTGCGTCGCGCCTTGTCATTGAGTTTGTGTCAAGTGGCGACGGAGCGTAGCGGAGCGACGGTGGTAGTCGAAAATGTCACTTGGTCTGGCCCGGCCTCCTGTCGCTCGGCGCACATCGTCGTGTGTGATATTGTGATGTAAATGTAATGTAAAGGCTCAAGAATTCTGAATTCGGTTACGATTAGTGCGATAGAATATGCCGTTGTAAACTCCCAACGCGTACTAACGGTCGCTTAGTTCAGATCTCTGTAGTTCAAGCAGGTGCGCCACCGTTTGTTTTGGATTTTTTTGACAAGTGCACAATCCATTGATCCGCAGTTTTCAATTGTCTAGTAGTTCAAAAGACGGTGCCATTGTGCAGGCGAAGCGATCGTATCGAAATGGAATCGGTTGGGTTCGTTCACTGCGTTGAAACGCATGTTGAACGGCAAACATATGTAACGAAGTGACGATGCATAGCGCCATCTTCGTCTTTCTCGCGTTGCAAGGAATACTGCGTACCTTTTTACATGTTGAACTGTCAGTAGAAATCAATTCAATGGCCTGGAAATGTTTGTTTTCGTGCGTTATACCCGTTATACCGTTGGAGTTTTTGCATTCAATTTGTTTGCTTGTGTTAGCAGCAAATAGTGATGTTCCTCATTAAAAGATGATTGAATTCGTTCAAAAATTAAAATGGAGAATTTTTCTGTGCATATAGAGCTTATGTCTAGAAGTATTCCGCTGATATCAATATTTATTATTGAGTGTCCAATATAAAAAATATTAAAATAAATAAAGTCGGTTAAAAATTACCTAGCTTGAGATTTAATACCGATCGATCAAATATAATCATCATTAGCTCATGTTAGTTTCGACTATGTTGGAGCCAAATAATATGAGAACCATGAGACTCGATAGACCTGATTTTAGGCTGCAACCAAACTGGTTGCAGCCTATACCTATGTATGCTATTTGTTCAGAATGCCTCAGGAAAATCTGACTCCTCATTTTAGAGTAACAATTGCTTTATATTAAATACCTTTTTATTCACAAAAACATAATTCATTTACACATTACATACCATTCACCGTGCTTGTCGGTGCGAAAGAAAGTCCAGTAACAATTATCAATCGAGCTTAAAAACTATATCTACAATACATTCAACGTTTTGCTAGTTGCTTTTTTCGCTTGAAGTGTGAATTATTTTAGATAAATCTTTTCATTAGATGTGACCGAATCAAAAATTTCAACAGCCGAGCAATTATGATGATGCATAAATGGCTTCTAACATTTGCTAAGTTAAATATTCCGACGCTCATCAATCTGTTTTCACTTCCTTCAGACGAATGAAACTTAACTCCTCATACAAAGTTTTGTAATCTATAATACTAAACAGCGCGAATTTTATACTTAGGTGATAGTCACAAAATTCAAGAAACACGAATGAATTCTCAATTTTCAGATGAGATAAAACAAAATGCATTCGATGAAATCCTTTTTATTTGAGTTAATTGTAACGAAAGCGAATGAAGTTACAAATAATGACAAGTAGGTATAGGTACCAACAGGAAAATAGAAGAAAATTATTATAAATGTGTAAACTTTGGGTAATTACTTTCTCATTTTTTTGCGAAAGCTGATTATATCTTTGAGCTGCTGGTAATGGTTATTCCTCATGTCTTTAATTGTCTCGGACGTTATAAAGCAACCGCGAATTTGTTTCTTTATCTTTTTGGAGCCAAGTTATTAAAATTGAATTGACTATTTTGAAGCAAAAGTATTTAATTTTACCCATCGTTGTTATGATAAGCTTCAGATTGGCGACTCCGCGTACAAATAAGCAGTTCTAAACCATAATATTGTCACGTACATAAAAATTTGCACAGGTTCGCTTGTTAGCGCAATGTTGGCTTTACTTTGCTTGAAAATATTCTCTCAAATTGGCTTCAAACCGCCGTGTCCTTCAAATCCATATCGGCTTCTGATTCAATTCCTAAAACTCAACTTTTTTCAAACGTTTTTTTTTTTGCAACTGAATGTTTTGCTCGTTTTTTAAGCAAGGCTGTATTTTTGCAAAGCCCTCTAGCTCTGTTGAAAAGATTCTCTTCATCTCGTTACTTATTTATCACATTCCGAACTGATGAGAATTATATCCAAATTATTTTAGAAACAAAAACCAATATACATCGAAAACATATAGGTCTGCTAACTTCTATAAGAACAGTGCGGTATTTCGTACACGCTCGAGATCAAAAAGAGTACTCAAGAAGCCAATGTATGGTTACTTTTTGAGTGTCGAGACTAAAATATGCTCTAATTAATCGTAGCCTTAAGTTGAGTGCCTCCGTTCTTGATTCTTTGCATCTTGATTACTCTCGTACCACTAATCTTCAAATTTAATTTATTTGCTACTCTTTTCTCTTCCTTTTTAAAGAATGAATCAAGCACCTCGATGTCTACTGATTTTCCTCGAACCTATCCTTATTTAGTACTCTTCGTTTGATAGTCGAAACTGATGCATGCCCTAGAAGCTAATGATAATTTTGACCTTTGTTGCGTTTCATTGGTTATCCTATTTAACATTAGTCTAGCATTTGATGTAATTTTTTCATCGTAGAAAACCATCAATATTTTCCGAGCATTAAAAGCACAGGGTATAACTACCATTTCGAACTATGGTCCCTCCTATGCCTTTTGAACGTCTTATTTATTGTTCTCTTCGATTCTTTCTTGTTCCATAGTTTTATTTAGAGCGGCTCCTCAGTGATTAATTTGATGTTTTGCCTTATTAATGTAATTTATACGGACTTCTCGAAGGCCATTGAATCGTAAAATGTCTGCTAGTTAATGAACTCAGAAAATGCGTTATATTTGGTTATCCTTCTCTCCTGGTTTTCTTCTTATCTCCATAGCTGTCGCTTCAGAGTCATCCTAAACGGTTCCTTTCTTACTCATATCCCGAGTTTCCAAAGTGTCTATCCTTGGTTCCTTGTCTACTACCGCAGACGAAAGTCTAATGTAACTTGCCTTTGTTGTTGCACGATTCTCTTAAGCTTTTAGTGTTTTACAAGTTTGTAGGAACTGTAGAGAGTCAGTAGAAAATAGGGTTGACTTCATAGCAAAGAGCATTACAAAATAGCCGCAATATAATAACAAAATACTGGGAAAGAGTCTCTGATCCGCATAGGATCCAAGACCTCTCAGAAATTAACTGCTAAATCAGACTCAGCTGAGACGCAACAAAGTGCGTTACTGGGGCAGGAAACTGAAAAAACAGAGCCATAATATGCGAAAAAAAGGCTCCCGTTTCCGAAGCAGATCTAGTTTGAGACGGATGGCCACCAATTGGCTATTTTCTAACCTGACTCCTACTTCGAATAAAAATAAGCATGCTAATTAGGTCCAAGCTAAAATAGCACACCCCACTCTGTAAATTTCGTTTAGATCCAATGACTTTTTAGGGCTATCGCCTGTGAAAATTTCAAAAGTTTCGAAACTGAAACGTTTGTTGTTAGCTTTCACTATAAGATCATAATTATTATCTATAAAATCGTTATCATTTGAAAATTTAATTGTAGTTAGTGATCTCTTAGTAAAAAAAAATGAAAGGAAATACCATAAATGAATTTAATTTTGCAACCAAAGTTCTCAAAAAAAAATCGCTTATACTTCCACACATAGGTTACATTAAGGTCCACCTACTGTGTGATTTTCATTCAAATCTGATAACTCCGTTCGAGGTTTTATGCAAAAAGAAAAGTTTTTATTTTAGTAATCTTTTAAGATGGCATCACTGCCACATGGTTGCCTATATTTTCAAATAACTTCCGACATGCTTGGTCCCTCTCAAGGCTAATACATGCTTTGTATCTCCCACTGTCCCTCGACCCTCGGCTTTTCTTTCGAATAGCTTTTTGGGTACTCGATGCTCGTTCATTTGCTAAAAGTAACCAGCCCATTGCAGCTTTCGCAGCCTGATGACAGTGGTGTACAGATTAGGACGAGTGTAGACAGTGACGGTGACTGTAATAATAAACTTATAAAGTCTGAAGTATATTCATGGAGTTAAAATAAGCCAATATTCAGAAACGATAGCTGAAGCTTTGAAAAAGGAAACCAATTAGCATAAAAAATATTAATGTAGCTACGACATTTTGAATAGTATCTGCGAGCGGTTATTTTATATTTTTCTATTCTAATCGTTTTGCAGCCCACAAAATCTAAAATTATTTATTGTGCTTGGATATGATTTTAAGCTAATATCGCGAATTTCGCAGTTTATCTATTCCTTGTATAAAAATCACCAAAATCCAGAACCGTCAAAGCTAAGGATTCGAAAATTTTCTTAACATTCTCGCTTATAAAATCCTCTAATTCCGGTGTTTTATATAACTCACCTAGTACAAAAGTTTCCAATCATTACGGGCGACCTTATTCATCTGCGTCTAAAATATACCAAAATATTAACATTAAATATACCAAAATTTTGAGAACGCACTAAAAAGCATACCAAACAACACCTGTATCTGATAATTTAATGCTATTTAGTAAGTTCTCTCTTGCTCCTTGTATGCATAAAAATATTTATTTGCATGATATAGCCGCAAGAAATACATATGGCTACTTATGCTTGGGTCAACAGATTTTTATCAGTTAATGGCCCGAAATTGTACAAATACTATATAGTCCGGGGAAATTTAACATTGTGCTTCGCAAAAGTTTGGGGAAATCTGAATTTTGGTGTGAACTTTGGTACTGGCATGTAGAACAAAATGTCAAAAGTCCCCATCGATCCGAGTGCTGCGTTACTTTTTATACGGGGTCAAAGGGGTCTAAATATCTCAGTAACGGTCACGTCTTCAGAAAAACAACGTATGACGAATTTGTTGCTTAAAAAAGATCTGACAACTTTTTGTTGTAACCATAACCGTTTTTGAGGTATATTGATCTAAACATTTGTTACTAACAGCATCCTCTTTCTCAACGGTATGTTGATATTATCCGATTTTGATTACGACTTGGAATGTTTGTGAGTTTGTTTTTCTGTGTTTAAGAGGCCCATAAAAAACATATTAACAAACTTATCTACCAGACTCCAGGGTAGGTGGAAAAGTGTGCTATCCCGCCCCCCCTTTTCCATTAAATGGTATCCCTGAGCTTCCATCCCAAATCTTCAGAAATGAGCTCGTTGCCTACTCTTTGCCCACTGTTAAACAAGATAAGATCACTTTTTATCCTGTTAATTGTCTATTCTTGACATCGCAGGACCAGCCCTACATCCACACCCTACCCACCCCCGCAAACGAACCACCCGGAAATAACCGGTTTTTTTAGTTTTTTTTCCATACCGTCTTATCCCATGAACGATCAGGCCAAGGTCACGTAATTTCAGGTGCAAATTGGTTTCGAGACGTGTCATGTCCCTTTGGCGCTATGCAGTTATCACAGGATTGGTAAAAAACTGATTATTCAGGGATAGTCTGCAGCGGGTTGAGCTCCTATAATGTCAAGAATGGAGCATTTACAGAATTATGCCATGATATTATCTTGTTTTTTCATACTCCCAGCGCCATGATATGTTACAAACAAAACCTATTTTCACCTGCAATGTTGTTGTCTTGTCCTGCTCCTCCCTGAAATATCCCATACATGATGCAGCAATACAGTTTATTTCCGAGAAGAGAGTAGCGAGCAGATGTCCCTACAAGTTTTATGGCAAAGGAGAGCGGGGGGTGGTGGGAACTTTTCGGAGCACACATTTCCACCTACTCTGGAGTCTGGTAGATAGGTTTGCTTACATGTTTTTTTTATGCGCCTCTTAAACATAGAAAAACCAACTCACAAGCATTCCAAGTCGTAATCAACATCGGATAATATCAACATGCCGTTGAGAAAGAGGATGCTGTTAGTAACAAATGTTTAGATCAATATATCTCAAAAACGGTTATGGTTACAAGAAAAAGCTGCCAGAACTTTTTTCTTGGAAATTTTTTAAGCTACAAATTCGTCATACGTTGTTTTTCTGAAGACGTGACCGTTACTGAGATATTTAGGAAAAGTCACTTTTGGTGACCTTTGACCCCGCATAAAAAGTAACGCAGCACTCGGATCGATGGGGACTTTTCATACCAAAATTCAGCTTTCCCCTAATTTTTCCGAAGTTTCGCCTTTTTTATGTCGGATTTCACTGGACTATATAGGCAAAATTAGAATCCAATCCAAAAGAAGCAGCACTTGCCATGTCTTCGTGCGAACTACAGTGTAGTGATGTTCCATGCTATAATTTCCGATACATTTGTATTTATTTTTGACGATACATAATTTTCAGCTAAGTTCTCTTAAGTTCTTTTAACCAAAAGAAGCTAAAACACCATCAAATCTCTATGCTAGAGGATATTAATGCCTAACTTACGGTCAATCTTGTGCTTCAATCCTGAGCACACGTTTCTACTGTGTATCAATTTTCAACTCCAACAGTATAACATTTTTTCGTTTTTGTGTTTCAAGCCGCATGCGCCAGATTTATCTTACGCTCGTGTATTCAACGGAAGGAAGAAGTTTATTTTGACAACAAGCTCCTTCGCACTCGACTATCCTCGTTCGTGTGTAATACTCAGTTCAGAGCCAGTCTGATATCTCCCCACCTTCGATTTGTCCTGCGTGTATGCAAATTAATTTTTTTTTCATTTTATTTTATTGTTGTTTCTAGTGAAATCAGTGAATGCCTTGGGCCTCGTACACATGTGATAGTAAAACAACGTTTCTGATGCGTTTTCTTCGTCGTATCTTACAAATTAGTTATAAGGAGGGCATCGGAACAGGTGACAAACATCACGACATAAAACTGTATTGGACAGCGTAGAAGGGACGTCATCAGCACTGAGGAAATAGACAAAAGAGGTGGCAGGAGCGAAGAGGCACGACAGGCACTTCACAGCACGAACGAGTTCAATTCATAAATGGTTTCTACTTTTATAAGTCTCCTAGGTAAGTTGTTTGATATGAAATTATGTTTCTTTCTATGCGTTATTCATAGATGGCATCATAGAGTGGGTAACGATATGAAGCTTTCACTCTCGACACTGCCACAGCTTGTATACATTGAATAGAGTTTAAGTATCGGGAAAGCCATACTCGTTCCATTTGTAAACATTTGTTGCTTGTTTTCATCATATGCAGCTAATTTTGCTTAAAGTGAGAAATAAAGCTTTGTATCCGTGAGGCAGGAGCGCAGGTTTTAAAGCTAACGATGTACAATATGCTATATATGAATAATAAATTAGGCAAAAGTAAGAAATGATCACAATGCAGTAATATTTTGATGTGGAACCGAAGGCATTCGCCCAAAACGAACTTAAAAACTATTTTTTCGGTAAATCTGTAGCAAACAATCCTCGTTTCGATTCTTACCCCCACCATCAATACACATTGAAAAAGTGTAATTTTTCGTACCGGAAAAGTAAGTTTGTAAGAATGCTGATTCTTTACAGAAAGTTTGATTATAAAGTTTTTCTTTTAGTCTGGAAACCTTTCTGATGCTTTGGAGATGAAGTTAAGTAATTTCGCATAGAGGATTGAATGTTTTCATAGTGATGTAAATTGTTGAATAAAGTCGGATTTGCAAAAATGTGCAAAATTGGCTCATTATCCTTGATGGCAGTAAGATATTGAACGAGTGGTGAATGGGTCGAACGTAACTAGTTTTCACGGCAGGTTTTGCAAACTCTTAACGTATTATTTTATTGAGAGTGATGACATATGTTTTTATCTCATTTCTTCCATTCTCTACATCTCCCATCCAGTATGCACGGTCCGTGTGCGCCATTTTTACCTCAAACACAAGACAAATTTGACTTCACTGAAGACGAACAATCACATAATTGTCTAGCATAAGGTCTGTTCGCGCACTACGATTCATTGCAATTAATTGCAATGAAACCGTTTTTGTACTCCGTTTTACTGAAAACTGAAAATTTCCCCTCTTTCAGTAAATTTCAGTAGGATCTGAGCGAAGTACTGAAAATTACTGAAAACTGTCAAACGGTTTTTGGCGTAATGTTATTATGAAGGACGAATATTTTTGTGGCGATGATTTATCACCGCTTAGGATGACTTTATAATCACTATTGTTCTCCCGAAAACCGACAACTGAAACTTTTGTTTGTCAATTTTCAGAAAATCCAATGAGAGCGTTTTCGTACTTTTCATGAATTTCCCCCACCATATGTGATTCAGGAAAATTCAGTAAAATTCAGTGACTGAAAGTACGCGAACAGACTATATACATTTATTAATTATTAGGAATATGCCAGCTTATCAATTTGTCACTTTTGTCTCCGGAGGTATTTAAATTCCTTGGTAATTTTACCAACTTATTAAGTTTTTGTCAATTTCCACTTCATTAAACCCTATAATGTTTCAGTATAGCTTAGTTGGAAGCGATTTGGCGGATTGGCCTCGTTTTGTACGAAATTCATGTTATTTCTGTCCTATGATCTACTGCCCTTTATTTCATAGTCGTAGCTCGTTAGTTGCAATATTACAGTAACTCACTAACTAGCTTTACTAACTAATACAATCTTATTTCATGTCTATACAACATCTCCCTTCTTCAAACATTGGATGCTATTGCCTAATGAATATTTTACAAATACATCATTTTTATGATACATTACTGAATATGTATTTCTTATTTTAATTGGAATTCACATTTAAGTTATTTATATAACAATAAATCATTTTCAACTAACTTTCAAAAGTTACTAAATAAATTCATAAATAAATTCTATAGTTACAAACTACTCTAGCGAAATCATAAAATTAAACATGTTACAACGTTGCATGTATTTGAAAATGCAGAATTACTTGTAGAAACAGTATTTGTTTTTCAATTTCTTTTCACACATTTTTAGCACATTACATTGCGATTTACTTTTAATATATCTGCCCTCTTCTTTTTTTATAAATTTTATGTTTTAATGTAAATCCTATGTGTGCTTTAATTTATTTGCAAGTGAACCTACTGAGTTCTTTAACTAAACGACCATAGCGTGTTCGATACGCTCCATTTGATACTTCTCTTTCTGATAGTTTTTGAGAGTTGGACGGTGGTATCGAGTGAGTATGTACAATGAAACTATGTGTGCCACAGACATATTATTATTACGGCTAATTTCTTTGCTGTATTTATCATTGCTATATTGGAAATCCTCATTACTATTTCTAAAACTTGGTTCATTTAGGGATTTTCTAAGATAAGTATTTCGTCGCAGAAATGTGTTACCCTCAGTTCGAATAACATATGAGCGAGGTTGCCAACGTTTATTCTCGCGGTAGACAACGTTTTCTCCTGGCTTAAAACTTATTTCTTTCTTCACTTTATATGAATCGTGGTAAAACTTTTGTTCTTTTTGTATGGCTATGAGTTTTTCACGTACACCTGTAGGAATTTTGAGTTTCAATAGATTTGTCGATATTGGAAACTTTGTTCTCAATGGATTTCTCCGCCCAGTGCGACCTTTCGCTGTATTGTGTTTCAGGGGGTTTTCTGTGGGTTTATTCAAAAATTAAAGTTTATAGGAGCAAGCCAAAGACCATTGACGAACTCAAAGCAAACATACGAGCGGAAATAGCTGCTATAACGCCCGGGATGCTGGCCAATGTTGTGCAGAATGCCCGAAAAAGAGCTGTTTTTTGCGTATTGATGAAGGTAGTCATTTAGTCGACATTGTATTCAAAACTGATTTCAAATAAATGGCATAAAATATCCTCATTAAATCTTGCTCATTTGCTAAAATCGGCTGAAAAATATCAAAGTTATTCAATAATGAAATACCGAAGGTTTAAATGGCGCACCCTGTATTATAGAGAAAACCTGGAACAGCATTCCAAAAAGAATACGGCACTGTATAACACGGCGATGGTGAAATTTTGGTGTGGGGTGTAACGACGTTGTATAGTTAGAATTTATTGAATCAACGATGGATAAATTTGTTTATCTGGATATTTCAAAAAATAATCTGGAGCAAAGTGCCAGAAACCTCGGCTTAGATATAAATGTTTGCTTCCAACGTGATAATGATCCGAATCATACAGCTGAAATTTCAAAAATTCGATCATATCCCAAAACAGCAAAAAGATGGTTGCATACAAATGAGACAGACAAATGTGCTTCATGCCAACATGAGTGAATTCAAAAGTTTACCTAAAACTGAAATAAAGATAACTATTATTTGCTGAGCTACAGAAGGGAACAGAACATTTTGCAGCAAGACTAAGCACCAATTCATGCTGCAAGAATTACTAAACAGATTTTTTTTAAATAATGATGCTCTGCTCTATCTCTAGATCCTTATATTGCAGAAAAGTATTGGGATCTCCAAGCAGTGCAATTTCATAGAAGATCTAAAAAATGCTATCATGGCATCTTGGTAACATTGCTATTCCTAAAAAATAAAGGGAAATTAATAATTTATGATTAATCCCTAGTTATGATTAATCCCTAGTTATGATTAATTCCAAATCGATGAGCGGCCAGTCCTTCTATCCCTCCCGCTTAATAGTACGTAGTACGACAATATCATATATGTAGTAAGCGTGTAGTCTAATTTAATAAATTGGAGTTGCCATCATTAAATAATAACTCTTGCAAACACTTGTTTGGGAATCGAATTCGAAAAATTTGTATCTTAACATTTTTTGCAATTCAATTCTTTCAAAGAAAACTTTAAGAGAGGCAAACAAAATTGGAGCAAGTTAGAGCAATTGAGAGTCAATTTTCAAAGCTGATCGCGTGTCAGTAGTTCCGCATATCAACTCACTAATAAAAGGCTCTACTTCAGTCAGAAATTTTTGATAATAGTCGGTTCCGTGACAGTTGACAAACAGCTGGTTGCTTGCCCGAACTTGTTCTACCAAAAAAAAGTAAAGCAGAAATTGTGCTCTAAATTGATCCAGTTCAACTTAGAGCGGGTTTTTGAAACACAAATCAGAGCAACTTCGGGCAAGTTAGAGCAGCCAAATTTCTTCTTAAACACATTTTGCTGAGATATCTCAACCTAGCTCAACCTATCTCAACCTAGAGCAGCTTATTAAACACAGCTTAGGTTCACGTCTGTAAACCTTTGATTCTGTATAGAAAAACTGGTATAATTTCAATTTATATCATAATCTATTGTATTTTTCGATTTTGCCTTATAATTCTTAACATATTTCTATCTTTAAAAACAAGTTACCTAAGAAATGGATGCTATATAAATTTTTAGTAAGGTCACATTCTGTTTTGCTGAAAAAAAGAATTTGAAACTCTTTTCACTTCCAGAATAAAAAAACGAAAATGAGTACATAATAGGAACTATGGTTTATTTAGGGTAGGCAAATCTACAATAAATATTCATAAAAAATTCAAACAAAATAGAAAAAATATTGCTCACCGTGATTTCTATTTATGCAGCAGTTCTCGAACCTTTAACCCATAACCTTATCTTTCGATTTTGATCGTAAATATGATCAATTTTTAACAGTTTTGAACAGATTATTCATAAATATGTACTTACATTAAGAATATTTTTCTGAGATTCCCTTTTCAAGAAAGTCAAATGACAATATATATTCATCATTATTCTTCTTTCTTGCAGATATTCAATCATGGTGGGAGATACCTTGCATAGCACACTTCTGTTCTTTGTTTAGTTCAGCTTTTGAACTTCCGGATATCGACATCGAGGTATGGTGAATATAACAAAATAAAAATGCAAATGTGTAGCACATAGTTTCTTTTGTATTGAATATTTGAAACCGTTGTAGGACTTGGAATCGGCTCTTTTGACAGATGGAACAGATGATACAGTTGGCTTACTACCCGAATTAATAGTTTGCTTACTGAAAGGCTGTGATTCATTGAAAAATCGCGACGAAATCACGACGAGCAACTATCAGATGTTCTTGCGTCGATTCCTACGTCACCAATGTCGTTTATATAATACAAAAAATTACTTCGATACCGATATTGACTTTCAGTCGTTGCCTTTGCGTAATAAACTCTTGATTTTGTACTCATTGTGTCACTTTCGGCTCGAATCCAGTAATGTACAAACAATACTAGCTAATTTAGAAGCGGACAGTTTACGTGTCGAACCACTCGGGTATGACTCAAAGAACTCGGAATATTGGTATTTTTACGGAACCCGGTTGTACCGTGAGGATTCAAAACCGGGCGGCAAAAGCACAGTCTGGCAAGTCGTTTGTTTCACTGAAGAAGATTGGCAAAACTTGGCATCAAAATTCAAAAACTCCACGAGTCCAAAAGAACGTGCCTTGTATAAGATTTTAACCGATAATTTCATACCAAAACTACCGCAATTGTTTCGTGAACGCGAGCGATTGAGACGACGAAAGTAAGTGTGAAATCGTCACATTTTATTGAATTGCAGTAACGAGATGCGTTGAACGCATATTATTCTGAAAAGATGTTATTCCGTAGGCATTGATTTTGGGTTATCGTCCTTTATTTCATTCTACATTTTCTAAATTAAAAGCTGACCCTAAACAAGTAAAGGCCGCTTCAAACTATTTACTTTCATTTATACATTCGATGGTGGTTCCCCGTTACTGCAATACATTTTCAAACAGATTTCTCCCACTGTACATATTCTAAATGGCTTTTCAATATCATTTGTTTGAATTTTAACAGACTTTTGCAAGTCCGCACATCGGCTCGCATTCACAATCTGCGCGAAGAAAAGCAAAAAGTTCTCACACAAGCACAAGAAACTGAAGATCGCCAGCGTGAAAAAGTCGAGGAAGAGTTAAAATTGCAAGCAGCGAATAAGTCTCGGACCCGTACTAGACGACGGTTAGATTATTAGATGAAATCAAGAGAAAACATCATAATTCACACGGCGAACTCAACATTTTATTGTGATAACGAATTGATAAATTTGATTTTAGAAAACAAGAGCAACACGAAACAAGTGAAAAATTAGATACGCCAATTATAAAATGGGACCTGCTTCTTTATGTGTGATTGTTATTCAAAATTCTTCATTTTCCGTAAATTAGTTGCGATCGAAATGCTTTCACAATAAAATAGAGATTACAATCAAGAAAGTTTTACTCTTTGGTTCGACATGTACGCATGCATGCTTTATATTATAATAAAAAAAAATAGGAATAATGTAGAACAACTATTTTTCAATGAAAATTAGATACGACAAATGTGAATTGAAAACCGCCTCACATAATTCACCATAAAATGATTGATGTCATCATTAAATTACATTTTGGCTTCTCATTTAAAAGAAAATCATGCATGAAGTTGCGGTCTAAATTACCTAATGTCGTATCTAAAGTTGAGGATCACAATCAGAAAATTTCATTCACTATTATATGTTTCATCATACTCAACAGTTCTGTTTTTTTATATTATTTTTGCATGCATATTCTTCTGTTTTAGACTGGATCTAGACAAAATTACTTGAAAAACTTCCTTGAATTGTACTATTGTACTCTGTGAACTTTCAAAACATAACATTTGCTTTCCTGTTTGTGTTTTCGTATATTTTGTTTCATTATTTGTTAATTATTATTTAAATTGGATGTTGCGCAAAATAAACGTGTTATCGAACTCTTTCTAATGATTGATTTGTTTTCCTTATAAAATATCACTAAAGAGCCTTTAAATTCAAAGTATCGGCAAGTGCCGTTTCTATTCGCTACTAAAAATTGAAGGTCGGGAGATAAGTCTTCGTAGATATTTTAAATTTAAATTTTCTGTAAAAAAAAAACGAATTGATAGGTCCAGTCCTTTCATATAAATGCTTTTTATGCAATGCATACATTGTTATAATAGTTTGTAACTAATGCTTCATGTCATAGGTAACTAAAGTTAACTGTGAAATTTTAATTTGAAGGCAACTTCTTTGTGCAGAAATTGACGCTGTGTTCAACTTAATATAGACTTCACTTACCTATGCATACCTACACATACATGTTTGTAACACAATTTGTTGTAATCTTTATTTGTCAACAACAACGATTTAAGCATTATCTTTTTATTATAGATCGCAATCGAGCTCAACAGCAAGTGGAATCTCAACATATGCAAGTTCGATAAGGGCTTCATCGCCCTCAAGTGAATTTCTAACGCAACACGAGACATTTTGCTTATCGCCTGGTCTTGGCGAAGTTGATGTGGACAGTAAATCACCAAAGCTTAGTTCTCCTAGCTACAACAACGATTATCCAAGTACCAAAGAAATCGATAGTGATACAGAATCAAAGCAAGGACCAATCTTCCCTGCAACAAAAGAGCCCAAGCTACCAAAAGACTATAAAAATTCAAAAGAAAGTGATCTAGAAGAAGTCAAAATAACATCTCTCCATTCATCACCTGGAAAGCGAAGTAAAAGCAAAAATAAAGTAAAGAATCAAAAAAATCGCGAATCGGATAAACATAACAGCAGTAGCTGTTGTGAAAGTGATTCCGATTCGAAACTGGCTCGACGGCGAAGGAAGGAAATGGCCCCTACTTCAAACATCAAATTACCCGGGCGTCAAACAAACAATTCATTATCATCCATACCAGAGAATGTGTTCCTTTCGTCAGTTTTTTCCAATGCACACGGTAAAAAGAAAAACAAATCAAAGCTAACGAAGAATAGTAAAAGAGCCAGCAATGAAAATACCAAGATAAAAGAAAAGGAGAAGGAAAAACCTAAAGGTAAAGACAAAGAAAAGGAAAAGGAAAAATACAAAGAAAAGGAAAAGGAGAAAGAAAAAGAAAAGGAACAAGAAAAGGTGAAACAAAGGGGAAAAGAGATCCAAAAAGAAAAAGAAAATAACAAAGTGAAAGAGAAAGACAAAGGTAAAGAAAAGGACAAAGAGAAAATATCTACAAACAAAACTGAAAGCAATACAGGCGAACAGAAAAAGAAGAAAAATAAAAACTCTGAAACGTAAGAATAATTTAATTTTCAGTAGAGGTTTATTTAACTACTCTTTAACATTTCTTCGAAAATTTGACACAGTACTTATTCGAATATTAGTGCACCATAAATTGCATGTAGTATAATTCTTTCACATTGCATTTTATAGATTAACCATCAAATATTTGTCATAGCTTTGCTTATCTTATATAATCCTTTCTACTGCAGAATATCTTATCATCCGGCTCACTTATATGTGCATATAGGCGTTAACTGCATCTAGATTTATATTATGTTATTTATTTAACGATTGTATAGCGTTGAAATGTTTAATTAGGTTTTTTTCTATCCTACAAAATGCCTTAATTACTTCTTCGAGCAAACAATTTGCCCGTACTGACGGATTTATAAGTTTTTGCGATTCAAATAAAAGTTTAAATAGGGCACATTCGGCTGTTATACCATCTGTATCACACATATTTCATAGCTCTTCTGTCTCATGTTGCATGTATAGACAACATTTTCAATTCCTTGGAACTGATCGAGCGTCTACTTAAATGATCTGAAAGATTTTGCTGAATAGCCTAATTTCTAGTATTCCGACTAAGCACTCTTGTATTTAGAATAATTTGATTTTTTTAATGATGGTAAAGGTTACTAATTTTCGATCGCTTTTTCCTTCTTGTCTATAGTAGCATAGACCACGTATATCTACTCTAAAGTTTTTCCAGGCAGAGAATATTTGTTACGGGAATATGGATGCTTTTGCGGTATCAATGGATGCTTTTGCGGTGACATGAGTAAAAATTAAATCTAAATTTCTTTCTAAGTGTATTTTCATTATTAGCGACCATTTCCTCATTGTTCTAAGCGACTTCGAAGCAAATCCCTTTCTGCTCTACCTTGACCAATTTTGGAATGATTTTTCACATTTTCAGTTTTTGAAGCAAAAGTTTACAGAATTCCAAAGATCACTTTCTCTTTCATGCTCAGTCAAACGACGATTTTCTGTAATCGCAGGTTGTACCCGCTTGATATTTTCCGGTGCTATTGTACTAACAGATTTATGACCATTGTTTTGGCCATTCGCTTGTCCTCAAAGTCCTTCTGCATCGTTTCCATAATTTCCGCACAATTTTTTTTCAAGTTTAAAGCAAAACAAGAATTCGAACGACCGCTATCATTTAAGCATGTCTAAGTTGTCACTACATTGATGAGAACATCTGATGGCCTTACCAGTCAGTAATCACCTCATTAGACTCTGATTATTCTCGATCTTTCTGAAAACAAGTAAATTTTAATCTTAATCCAAGCACTCAGTTTCGCACATGCAGCCATGTCCTTTTTATATGTAGGAAGTGTATAAATCTTTTGGTTCTTAAGCTAAGTATTTTTAATTTCGTTTATCTCGAGTATCTCCTTTGTGACTGTACCAGATTTTGACGGAATTTTGATATTGTCCGCATACGCTAGTCGCTTGTAGAACTTAACGACGAGTTGTTTCCTGACAGTATGTCATAAAACATGGCTTTTAATTGACGTCATTAATGATATCAAAGCTAAATTTCAATCAGTCAGTCAAAGTTGTTTATCTTTAATGGTCTTCAAGATATTTTCTCGTATTTTACTATTCGCTGAATAAAGTGTTGCATGATTATTTCAATCGCTTTGTATATCAATTGTATATCAATTGCACAAAAGGCCATTTTGCACTTTCCTCAACTACGTTCTCACTAATAACAATTTAGCTGCCGCTTAAAAGTTTATTTTCAATAAAATTTTGGTGAAAAATTAGGTATTTGCTTTATATCTGTAATTTTAATTTTGTATTTGTTTAAAATAATTTTTCGTATCTAACTTTTGTAACGTTTTTCTCTTTATAAAATTAATAATTTCATATTGCCCATATAATTACTGCAATTCAATTTTCTATTGAAACAAAACATATTTAAAGCGGTGAGAAGAATGAGTAGATCGAACCTATCAAAATTATCAAATTCACTCATAGTTTCCGAATTTTGACAGGTTGCGAAAAGCAGATTTTATTTTTCAAAATTAACTGTAATATAATATTTGTATCAGCGTGCTACATCTTCTTCTAAACGCATCAAATACTAACCCGCATATCTCTTATCACTAAAATCAATCTCTTCTAGGTTTTTAATTAATATTTGTGTATATATTTATTCCATGCTGCGCACCTCAAACCTATCATCACATTATTTAAACATATACTGCTCATCAATCATTCTACCAAACCCTCAAACACAGAATCTCCATCAATAATACTAAGATAAGTACTAGCAATTCATCAACAACCCTCCCATTTATTAGTTATACGGAGAAAGACGAAATTCTACAGATCGGAATGCATAAAGTTCTGTTATATGTAAAAAATCATCGAGATGCATGGCCCTTTATGGACCCAGTGGATGAAGATATTGCACCTCGCTATTATTCCATCATTCGAAGGTATGTTAGTGTGTAAAATTAACAGTTGAGTACAAGTATTTTTTTCAGACCGATGGATCTTCTGAAAATGGAAGAAAAATTAGACAATGAAGAATATAGGAAATACAGTGAATTCCGCAATGATTTTAAATTAATTGTTAATAACTGCAGACTCTACAATGGACAAAATAACGGTATGTTCGTTTAATGTTTAGTATAATGCCATTGTATAACTTATCACATCACAGAGTACACTGAAATGGTGAACAATCTTCAAGATGCGTTCGATAAGGCAACGAAAAAGTACTTAGATCAACATTCTTCGGACGAAGATGAAACTTTTGAATACCCGGACCCGAGGTCTAATGTTTTCAGAGAAAAGGCACACAATAAGGCCAATTCCCCTAAAAGCATGAACAAAGATACAGAGAAAGATGCGCAAATCAAGAAAGAGGAAGAATCGGAAGATGAAACTCAACGTGAAAGTGGCGAGGATGAAGAGGAACTGAATGACAACAATGGCGAAGAGAATCGATTAAATAAGAAAAAACGTAAAGAGAAAGACAAACGTCGCAAGAAAAAATCTAAATCGAAAACGCAACATAATAGTGCGCGTTCCGAAGAAGAAAAATTCACCACGGGAACCAAATCACTTGTTGCAGAGAAATCAGAAAATGAAACCGATCGGAAAGCAGTTTGTAATAACAAAGGTCGAAAGAGACCATATGAAGATGTGAAAACGAAAGCATCAGAGCCGCCAATGAAGCGTGCGAAGCCCAAATCCGAAGAGACTGCGAAAGAGGAATCTATGAAGGCAGGAAAAAAGGAAATCTCCCCGAAAAAAGGTTCGGAGAAAAGAGGTAAAAAATCTTTGACGCCAACTTCGAAGAAAACTGTTGTAGAAGCAAAGGACAATTTCGCCGACGATAATAAAAAAGTGGGAGCCGTTGAAAGTGATCCAGAAAGTGCATCGGAAATACAAGAGCTGGAAAACATGTTCTTCAAATCGCATAGCAATTCAAAAAGGAGACATTCATCCTCTCAGGACATTACTGGTAAAAGTTCAAAACGGAAACCTGAGCTTTCTGAGGAAGGAAACAATACTGTGGATAAACAAGACAAAACCAATCAAAAAAGCAAATCAAAAATTGCGAAAATTTCTTCCGTTTCAGTTTCCAAAGATTTTGCTTTAAAAGAAAATTCGAAATCAGTAAAGGATCAAGCAGTGAAAGACAATAAGAAAATCTTATGCAATGCAAGGCGAATAAGTGGGCGGGGAAAGGTGGAGGAAATCAAGGACATTACGGATGATGAAAAAGACAAACAAGAGTCCGAAAATGAGTGTGAAAGCTTATCTCGTAGCTCGTCGCCTCTATTTAAGGTCGACCTGCATAAGAAATACGCCAAAAGTGCCTCAGTTAAAGATGAAGATTCATCTTGTGATGAAATCAAAGACAAATTGGAATCTCCTGCAATTGTTTCCGCCGGGAAAGATAACGACGATGATCTGCTGTCAATAACCAGTCAAAGTTTATCACGCAGTGCCAGTCCCTTTAATTCATTTGACTCTGATGTCGCGGACAGTGAAAAGGACAAGTCAAGGAAAGATAATTCAGAGAAAGACAACAATTTCGACGAATCGGAAAAATCGGCTTCTATGGATATCGAACCAAATGCATCGTCGACCTCTTCGTCATACTTCTACTTAGATAAATATGATCTCATCAAGCAGAGAAGAAATCGAAATACGGAAGAGAAATGGAATCAAATCGTGAAGGAAGCTGAAAAGATAAAGGACACTAAGAAGGCGACCATAAGCAAAGGCAATAGTGCTTCTTTGTCGAAAGAGAAAAACCAAAAATTGAAAGAAACGATTGAAAAGCTTAAAGTGAAAAATGCCAAAAGCAAAGAACGTTCAGTTCTGATTGATGAAATATTTGGTGTGAAACCGACGCAACAACCGAGAGATGAGAAAACGATTTTCGAAAAACTGCGAGAGTCTTGCTTGGATGCTAAATGTCAAACTCCACAGAAGAAACCACCGGCGTTTTTGGCACCAGCGCAGCCAGCCAAACAAATCGCCGCAGACGCATATGAATTTGTCGACGATATAGCCCCAAAGCCAGTGCTGCCCAAAAATGTGCCCCAGCCTAGTGAAAAATCTGCCGCTCCAGCAAAGAAAAGTACTTCCAAGAAAATTCCGGTAATGAACACGGGTGTAAGGAAGCCAGCAGCTCCCAACAAAACGAACCTCGAAGCGTTAGAGCTTGAAACTGAGCAAACTTTAAAAGATATTAATCGGTGGCTTGAACACACCCCGCGTTTCTCCGAGTTTAGTTCGGCTAGCAATTCACCGTCTCGATATAATCTATTGGATGATTTTGATGCAGTAACCTCAAAAATAGATCCGAGTGACTTTCGAAGACCAAATGCGCTGGCGACAGCAAAGCTTGAACCGGTTGGTATTGATGAGATCGCTGAAAACAAACAACAAGAGGTTATTGAAGATCTTATTCCACCGCTCCCCGCGCCTGGTTGCACGGGGACAGCAGGAGGAAGCTCGACCGTAAGCAATACAGCTGGCAACTCATTATCGACGGTTGTATCGAAGGCTCGTGAGTCTCCAGGTACAACGCAATTCTTAGCTAATCCGCCTCCACCACCTCATATCAAAAGCCAACAGCAGAAAGAATCAAAACGAAAGACTTTGAAAGAGAAGTTAACAAACGCGAATCGGCGGAAGGATATTCTTCGTACTATAGATCGGTTGCAACCAGGAAAGGCGAAAGGAAACCTTATAGGCAGTAGTCACAGCAATAGCAAAGCAGAAGATCTATTCCCGCCTGCGGCTGCAAGTAAGATTAAGGAAGTGAAAAATTCGTTGGTCGTGAAAACGGATGAGTCTGGGCCGAAATTGAGTATGGGAAGTGTATTGCAAACAGAAGGTTTCGGATTGGGTCAGCTTCATAATTTTGTGGATAACGACAGTGAGAAGAAATCGGATGAAAATGCAGACGGATGCAAGAGAGATGAAATCACCCCGACCACTGCAGTTGAAAATACCGATGTTAAGGAGATTGAGGTAGAGAAACCTAAAGAAGTTGAGAACATTAAACCACGCGAAAAAAGTGAAAAGGCTACTGCAACGCCAAATTTGAGCGCATGGTTCAAAGCTTTTGGTGCACCTAAGAAAGCAAAGAAATTAGAAGAGGAAGAAAAGAAATCTGTTGAAACTGCGAATGTATCTGAGACATCTGAAGGAAGTGATCGAGCAATTGGTGAGCAGACCAATAGCAACAATTCACTGAACGCGATGAAGAGTCCCCCTGCTAATTCTGAAACGTTCTCATTGCCAGCACCGCGCCAAAGAAAGGCGAGCACCGGAAGCACTGTTTCCGAAAGATCTTCATTCAGCCAGGATCCAGATAGTCCTCGAGTGGGAATCGACGATCGCTTTGGAGCCTACACTGGACCATATCCTTCCCCGATTGGAGCATCTCCAATAATGGTTTCTCCGAAACCAGATGAAATTGGCAAACCAACGTCACCTTATCCATTGAACGGTGCTATCAAAGTCGGATTCTATCAAGATACTACAACAAAAAGTAGTCCAGAGAAGAGTTGCAGCCCCCGTGAAATGCCTTCACCATACCCACAATATTCACAGCATGTTTATTCATCGGCGTCATCACCCACAGTCAATACTGACGTGACCAATTCTTATGGCGGGTGTTATAATAATAACTCAGAAGCGAATAAAAACCCAGTGTATTCTTCCACACCAACAACGCTCTTCGAACAGTACAAGCAGCCAAGATCTCAAGAGACTGACTACAATTCCATGAGCCCGAATACAAACTCGAACTCTCCATATCAGCAGCCGCAGAATTCGCCTTATCAACAGCATCAAACATCTCCATATCAACAACAGCATAATTCACCGTACCAACAAACTCAAACCTCCCCTTTCCAAGGTCAAAATAACGCTTCGAATATCATAGGATCATCACCAAACTCTCCAAACATGCCGTCAGCTCCTCCGCAGTCGCAAGGAGAATCATCGGGAAGTCAGCCAACCTCACCATACCATCAACAAACGAATTCACCATACCAGCCACAAGCACATTCACCTTACCACCAAAATCCAACATCGCCATATCAAGCATCAGCCGTTCAACCACCGCAAACTCAACAGTCGAATTTATCGTTCGTACAAACACAACAACCGCAGCAAGGGCAAAGTGTACAGTCTGCCGCCGAGAATCCACAAAAACAAACAGCGATTTCAGTCAGCTCGTCCTCACCTTATCGTGCCGAACCACCCACGTACTCTATGAGGGAAAGCGGCTCCGGAAATCAGTACCAGACTTCGAATAGACCTACAATGCAAAACTACGATACAGACTTGGCAAAACAAACAGTGGCTCCTACTACAAATATGTTAAATAAGATTCAACAAGGATCTGACTGGAATACACAAATGGATCTCACAGCTACTCAAAGCCAATCCGAAAGATCTGTTGTTCCTATAACGGATATTAATTCGATGCCGCACGCGCCGAACCAACTAAATACACCTCCCCTTCAAGCCGATCAGCTTACTCATATGCAAACGGATAAAGTCAATTCCATTCAATATCCTAACTACTCTCAATTTAGCAGCGGTGCTCAAAAGACGAACGCAAAGAACCAAAATATGTTTGGACGCGATTTGGGCATGGATATGAGCTTAGGAATAAATAAAAATGACAGTCAGACACATCAGCAACAGGTCAATCTAAAACCCCAGAACAATGAACCAAGTATAATAGGATTGAATTCATATTCTGATCCTGGTAGCAGACAACAGAAGCCAGACCAAAGTCAAATGCCTGAGAAACAATTACAGTTTGATTCTGTTCAAAAGCACCAGCAAATGTTTGATTCATTCTTAGGTTCAATGGTGGGCAACAAGAGCTTGGGATTTGGTAAGTCGTTGGATGTCCCATCAGGTAAAGCGTTTGAAATGTTCAACCGAGCGGCGGCTATGGGCTTTCCAAAGGATTTCGTAAACCCTCTGCACGTTGATCAACAAAAACCTGCAAACAATGTATCCGTTGCCAACTCTCAGCCACCCCAAATGTCTCAGCAATCGTATCATATTCCTTCTTCTGGTTTGAAGAGTATGGATGTTTCATCTGCAAGTAATGCCAGTCAAAATACTAATAAGCCATTGAATATGGCTAGTAACAATTTCCAACACCAAGTTCCCCAACACATAAATGAAACCATAACGAACAAGCTTTCGACCTTCCCTAACGTTCTATCAAATCCTGCTGCTGATATGAATAAATTGCAACATCCTACAGCAAATGTGTATGCTGATGCAAGTAAGCAGACTCAACAGTTGACTGCAACTAACTATTCCAACGCAGATAAGATGGCAAATGAGGCAATGGTCTTGCCGAACGCAAGGCAAGACCAAATGGGTCAATTAACAAGAAGCCAACAGATGAATATGGAGCTCGGAGGATATAAGACATACAATAATCCTAATTCGATGCTGGAACCACTTCGGAATCTTAATCATCCTCTCTCCATGATGGACGAGAGTTTACTCG
Source organism: Nemotelus pantherinus (assembly GCA_963978885.1). NCBI lineage: Eukaryota > Metazoa > Arthropoda > Insecta > Diptera > Stratiomyidae > Nemotelus > Nemotelus pantherinus. Next base: position 33,516,245 of record OZ022263.1, read on the forward strand.
GATTGACTGGCTCGTCTACGTCGACTGGCTATTATGATAAAAATATCCCGCCTGCCGCACACATGTTCAGCAAAAATCTAAATCAACCGATCTATCAAAACCATGCAGGGTATGGAAGTGCGAGTAGGGAGCCGCAGAATATTGTGAACAATTTCATTCCAACAGTGACAGGGAACGCCAATACTCCTCAAGCAATGGATAACTTCGAAACAAAGCAAGTAAAGAGAAAGAAGAAGAAAGCTGCAGTTGTGCCTAGTACGGCCGATATTAACACAAATGCAATTCTGCCCGCTCAACAGCAGCAATCGATGCAATCACAAAATCCACAATCAACACAAGGCTTCCAGTTGTATTCTGATTTGAAGACTGCCACATCCGTTACTACAGCTACCGACACATCGGCAATATCGTTGAAAACTGCGTCGAGTATGGTTCCCGGAAGTGCATTCAATTTCGGTCCATCACCGCCTGGACTGGGACTTCCTACTGGAATGTATGGGGACAACTCAGGGTACTTGGATCCCTATTACTTACCTTCAAGCCACCGTACGCCGACAGAAACTGTAAACGACAAAACTAACAATGTAGCAACCGCAACAGCTTCTGCTACTCCATATCAGTTCTTGGCACACAATCCGGTTCGACCGTCTTATCCATTTATGAACTCACAACTGGATCCGAATTCCCCTATTTACCAGCAATATATGCGGCAAGAGCAGGAACTACGTGCGCGGATGATGATAAATCAAGGATTGCTCGGTTCGGCTGCCGGTGCTGCTGGCAGCTATGGACAACCGGGATACCGGCCGCCAACTCTTGGTATGCCCAAACATTATGATATGAGCCGTCAGACATGGTTTTAGTAGTAAGAGTAACAACACTATTATCCCGAACCACCATAGAAATGGATCCGGAGGTTATGTCGTCGATGACTCAAGAAGAAGCCAAAGAAAATGATGTTTGTAAGCGTGGTATGTAACACTTGATGAATTCTTTGTTTACTCTCGTCAACGACGAGTAAACTTCATTGCTGTGAAGGTATCATTGTTAAATATGAGAGCATCTTAGTGGTTCCTGTTGCCGATTAGTATTGAAATTGAACTCCTTGGTACGTAGTTGTATTTGGTTGAAGTACAGCGGGAAGGGTATTCCAAATGCAATGGCGACCGGAAGGGCGGTGTCAAATTTGTTTTGTGGGCAAATTCTTGTTGTTCTTGATGGCCTTCGATATATTTTCCCTGAAAAGAGAAAAATACAAATACTGACAAATATGTGCGGTAAATATAATTTTTCATTTTTTTATTTGGAAACAAATTAACACTTAAGGCGAAAGCATCTGATCTGTATTTATCTCTTCTAAAAAAAGGCCCAATTTTCAAGGCAAGCGGGCGACAGATTTGCTCAAATCGCGAGAGACAAACGACTCGATAGTTAAGCTTAGTTTCTAATTACTGGATGCTGTGGCCAAAATGAGATTGTGCAGAAATGTTGAGCTTGGATAAATTCGTGTTTTCTGCAATAGTTTCCCCCATTTATCGAAAATAATTGCCCATTGCAGTTTGGTGTAAACACGAGTCTGTAACAAATGTGGTCAGTTGATTTTATTTCCGTTGAAAAAACTCCTAGCATTTTCAGTAATAATATTTAGTAGTATACTACTTAGGCCCCTAAAATTTCAATATTCTTCTATAATTGCGTAGCACTGGCAGGCTACGACGAACTCCTAGCATGAGTAATTTTATTCAATCTTTTCCGCTTTTATTTGAAATAACCGTTTGCCACAAAACAAGACCATCGCCACCCTTCGCTATGAAAACATTCATTTATCGATATCTTGGAGATTCATCAATATTTTGTAAATAAATAACGAGAATTGCATATGAAAAGTTGGATTGAAATTATTTGATAAATAATACGATTAGTTTGATCGGGTTACTACCAACAAGATAGATATAATTCGTGTTTACATAATAAATTTAACGTGTCTTTCATGTCTTCTACATATAGACTTTAAGTATATTAAAATGTACAAAACAAACGATTGCAGACATTTATATATTTATTATGTTGTGTTTTTATAAATATATTCTTTAAGAGAAAAAGAACTTATTGATTGTTATAAGAAATGTTATAATTTTTTGTTGCCAAAACTGTATTTAGAACTTATATTAAGTGCTTGTAAAGCTCTGACCAATTGACAGCCATTTGGATTTCAATATTATTTTTCAACTGCCTTTAGTCATTTTTAATGATTGTTCATAATTTCCAAGCAATATTTCGAATCTTGGCCTGATTTGATTTTCGACTAATTAGATTTTTCAGACTTGATTTAAAGTCCCACAATCTGTCCATCGAATACAATAATTCGTTGCCTAATAAAATGAGGCAATCAAAAGTAAATCAAACATATGTGAATTTATTTCAAAATTTCGATCGCGGCAGATATGAGCGTAGATGAATTTTGAAGGAACTTTTGGCAAATTTAAAGTCACCAAAACCCATAATAAGTAGCTTCATAATCTTTTTATATATTTGTACATTCCTGTAAATATAAAGCACATTTGTAGAGAAAGATTCAATTCTGAAGAGGATCAGGTAAAGCTTTCATGAGCTAGTATAACTTGAAGCGTAGATAGCTTATCAAACCAGAATTGGAAATTCAGAAAGTCAAAATGCATAGAATCGGTGGCTTACTGCCAGCAAACAAAATGTAAATAACACTGGCAGGAGTTTTTAATATAAGGTTATTTTGGCATAGTCGATAAGCTTTAAATAAGATATAAGCTAAAAAGAATACTTATAAAAACTCACATTTCACTATAATACGCATAATCCAATGTTAGACAGAACAAAGTATGAACTCTCTGGTTTTCCACTGAAAGAAGAGCGATTAATAATATTTCTGTAATGAAAATAAAGAATCTATATAAGTAAGCATATTGTTTTTGTATGAAAATTCTAGAATCCTTATGCTATCGAAATTAAATTTAGCAAAAAGGGTACGCACGAATTATACAACACAAAACAACATTATTTAACGTTTCGATAGTGCATAGGTTATTGTATTTAGTAGAGAAAAAATGAAAAATTATACATCATATTTAAATAAAAACAATTATATATCAATATTTGTAAATCGAAGTAAATTAACAGCAGAAAAATAAAGGATTATATTAGCGAATTCTATACAGATGATAAAATTAAATTGATATAAGTAGATTGGAATAAATATATAAAGTAGTGAGGATATTTTACAATAAGACATACATTTTTGTGTATAGCGCACTTTTGATGTAATAGAAGAAGAGAAAAATAAATATATGATTATATACACTATTTTGTTTTGAATTAATAGTTTTCATTTACGTTTGAATTTCTCTTTTGTAAGAGGGGCAATATAAATAAATGAACATTGCTGTGCTTTTCACTTGAAACACAATTTGTGATTCTCTGCGATAGTTTTTTTTATCGCCATTTAACATATTTTAACCGATATCGATGTCAATGAAGAACCGATATCACCAGGGAACCAACGACAGGCGGAGCTCCTTAATGTTGGAACTGTGCAGAAAAAGGGCATATAAGGAGTGATGGCCAAAAACAATGGAATCTGAGGTTATCCCAAAAGTTGCTGCACACTCTCAAGGCGACAAAAGAACAATACGATTCATTTACGTCGCGTATTAACTTTTAAAATCGCGCCAACAGTAAAATAAACAGTTTGTAAAATCACTTCGCCGTGCGATTCACTCGACTCGCTTCTCAATGACTGACAGCAGGAATATATTGAGTCCCTCGAGCATATTCAGAATGGTCGATTGCATGCTATCTTGCCCTGTGGGCCTTTTTTTATCTTTACATGGCTTCTGGCATTTAAAGGGTGAAATACGATATATGTTGTTGTTCATGGAACGATATATAGCGTAAGTACAAAATAATATGATTCATTTGATGGTAAGTGATACGAGAACTGGATGAGATCCAGAACCCATGAACTAATGCGAAACGACGAAAGTTTGGTACCAGAGTGCACATTTCTAATTCAATTTACGCATTGTTGGAGGAAGCCGATCCGCAAAAATATTGAGCAGAGTATGAATTATAAAAAAATCGGTATCGGCGCCACAATTTATCTTTCTACTGGGTACTTTGATATTATTTTATGCTGCTACTTCCCGCCGCCGGGCGGGGTGTAGAGCAAGTGGTAGAGTGCGTTGATTCGTTTACAATAGACTTTATAACGCTTTTCTTTCGCTCATTGCTATTTGTGGATGATTTATTGACGAGTGAAATTTTAACTGATTTAAAAAAAAAAATTCTAGAATTTTTACCACTGCCCAAAAATGCATATTTCTATACGCATGAATCAACGTACTCGACCACTTCCGCTTCACCCCCGCCTTTTAAAGAATTGTGTTGACTTTTGCAGTTGCAAAACGCAAATATCGCTTGGAAGTGTGCCTAAAAACGCCCTAAAAGAGAATCGAGAAGAATTTCTTGTCTCGAGTTGAGTGCAAGAACAACTGCTCGCACAGTCAAGAACTACTAATAAATAGGAATTTTAAAAAACCGCAACACCCCTAAATGCAAGAAAGTTTGGAATATCTGTTAACAATCGTGAACCAATTACAGGGTATAAGATCGCTATAAATCAAAATGGCTTGTTTAAATTTGTCCAACCGACTTGAAATTTCGTTTCGCTGAGCTTACTCGCTGATTCATCCAATTCATCCAAGTCAACTCAACCAGCCGTTTAAGGCGAGGTGAATAGGTTTGACATCGAAATCTCGTGTGTCAAAAGCTTATTGTTGTCGAGTCCAAAGTGCGACGTCGGTGGTGTTCCGTGCTGCTAGATATGGGCCATTGTGCGAATGGTTTGTGATTTTAAATATGAAATTAGGTCTTGTTATCGGTAAATTCTGTTGAATAAAAGAACTTTAAGTTTCATTATAATAGTGTGAAGATATACAGTTAAGCATTCAAAATGCTTCCGAAAATTGAAAAAAGATTGTTGCCTATGAAGGCACATTACTTCTTATACAATGCAGGTATGTAAATTTTGCGTAAGTTTATGATTGTAATATTAATCGAAATCTTAACATTTAGCTACTGCACCTGTGGTGCCTTTTATGCCTACCTATGCCCGGCAGCTAGGATTCTCATCAGTAGTTGTCGGAACAATGTATACCATCTTGCCAGTTGTTGGTCTGTTGGCCAAACCATTATTTGGAATGATAGCCGACAGGTAAGGTTTTGTATTTAGATGAATAATCTTTGTTTTTCATGTGCGTTGACTAATTGATTTTTTCTGAGTAAACGCGCCTCTTGTCACTAACAGGTTTTTTTTTATTTACGAAATTGTTTCAAACCTCAAGTGATACCAGAACTTGGCCTCTTCTTTCATGCCACTAAGATTAACATTTGATATTAAAGTAATATATCGGCATTTAAACCATCTACTACACTCAGTAAACTCATTCATGTTGTATATGCAATAGTTGTACCTAATATAACCTAGCAAGATACAGCTGCGGACATATAATTAGAAACAATTGTAGCTTGCTAAGAAAAACCCTATTTGTCAACGGATTTTGCGATGTAACTCACTCCCTTTAGGTTAGCTTTTTACCTGATTCAATTACAATTGACGGAGATAAAGGATAGCCGATGCTATCTCTAAAAGGACGACAGGACAATAAAGTCCTGGAAAACCCAAGATTTCAAGCAGACTCGTAATTATAGAATACTCATTTCTTATGATCAATTTAAAAAATTCAGTTGCATTCGTTGCAGCTTAAATGTGATTTTCAGTTTTAAATAATTTTTTTAATTTCAATAACGATGGGAAAGGCTAAGCACTTATATTTAGACGAAAGATCGTAGACTTGAGAGAGGTTTGTCATATCGATAAATTACCAGCCGCCTAGTGTGTTTCATAAAAAAGGTTTACAGAGCATTGACACGCGAGGATTGCCCAAGATATTCCCCATGCTAAAATAGACCGAAAAACAACTCATAGTATGGATAGAAAAATTGTCCGCGCATCAAAGAGTTAAAAATTCAAAAACCGCGTTATCGGTTTCCTTAAAGAGTATTATTTAATGTTTCTTACTAATCTTAGGTATGCGCTGCAACGACAGTCGGGCTATAACGTTTTTAGTCGTATAATTCCATAAATAATATTTTATTGAAGGACTTAGAGATATAAAACATTTAGATAGATTTCGATTCAGGAGTCTTAATCGCATTGAATGTGTAAATTAGACTTTCTAAAAATAGTTTTTTAAAAATATCTTGCCCGATAGTATGGAATTCATCCTGAAATACATTGAATATTTTTAGAAGTAGATTGCTTTTAAACGATCAGTTTGTTGTTTGACAATTTTATGTGTAAAATATGTAGCTATTCTTTCAGGTATTCTTCTTCTTAAACTGGAATAAATCACTCAAGTTTGTGTCCGTCTGTTTCTTTGTAATTTGCAGATTTCGACAGCAGAAACGATTGTTCCTTGTTTTTCAAGTGATAACGGCATTTGCCTTCTTCTGTATACTCTTTATTCCACCGATTCCTAAAAGTTCAGTTATGGAATTTCATTGTAATGATGGTGAAAACGTTCTACGTTTCAATCCACGCAACTCTGATCTGGATAAATGCATAGCGAGCAGCCTAGAATCGCGGTACAAATCTCCAGTTCGATGCCAACTGAACTGTGAAGCTGAGCCATGGATGTGGGAAACCATATGCAATCATTGGAATGTTTATGATGGATGTAAAGGTTTGACGAAGAAGAAAGTTTTTGAATTTTCAACTGATCTTCGAATGGGCCATATAGAAGTTGTGGAAAACGGCATATTCTTTATGTTGGGCCATAATAACATGATGAATGGGCGAAACACTACTATGTACTGTCCACTAGCGAGTTCAAATGAGACCCGCTATTTCAAGACAATATGCAATGTTAACTGCAACGATCAATACATCATGGATGTTTTGACAGAGTCGAAAATTGAAAATAAGGATGCAGTCGGCTGGTATCAATTCTGGCTGTTCTTTGGATGTTTGGTGTTAAGTTGGGCTGCGATGGCTGTAGTAGTGAGTGTGGGCGATGCTATTTGCTTCGAAATGCTAGGCGATAGACCGCATTTATATGGCAATCAGCGGCTGTGGGGTGCTGCTGGCTGGGGAACAATATCTCTGTTAGCTGGGTACTTGGTAGATTTGTTTTCCGGCGAAGCTTATTTTAAAAACTATACAGTTGTGTTTTTCATGACTGTAGTTTTCATTGCCCTCGATCTTTTTGTGTCGCACAAACTAGAGGTGAGCTGATAATGATTAGTTAAGTACGTATTATTTTCTACGATTAATTTTCCGCAGCACACTCAAACGAAATTTTCATCAAACATCATCAAAGATCTTGGAAAAATATTTGCTTCGATACATGTAGTAGTGTTTTTCATTTGGTGTATTCTGGTTGGCCTTTGTACTGCACTGATATGGAATTTCCTATTTTGGCATCTTGAAGATTTAGGCGATATGCAAGAAAACTGCGACAGCCAAAATTGGATGAAGACTCTACAAGGACTTGCAATGGGTATTCAATGTTTTGGTGGAGAAATACCATTCTTCTTTTTATCTGGATGGATACTGAAGAAAATAGGACACGTTAACGCTATGACGCTGGTGCTGGCTGGGTTCGGTGTGCGATTCATATTATATTCGAATTTAGTTAACCCATGGTGGGTTTTACCTATCGAACTTTTCAATGGAATCACATTTGGTATTTTTTATGCAACGATGGCGTCATATGCATGCATTGTATCACCACCTGGCACAGAAGCAACATTACAGGTAAGGAAAAAATGAATAAATTCAAGGGTAAGTATTAAATCTTTTTAATGGTTTTCATTTCTTATAATATGCATAAGCTGCACATCCTATAAATGTTCTTTTATCATCTGATATTTGTATAAATCAAATTACCTACTTTTATGACCACTTGGTTCGTTTAGTTTTCAAGTTAAAAGAAGAATTTCTTAATTTAGGTATCCAACGTCATGCAACAGTGAAAAACTAAAATAAATGACTATTTACTAGTGTTTATGGGAAATTCAATTTTAAATTTAATCCACAAAAAAACAGTAAAATACTTCAGAAAAAGGGAAACATTTTTCAAACTATAGTAGTCATTATCTAATAAAAAACCACTTTAATGCTTTAATGGCAGAAAGCAGAAATAAAAATCGATCAACATAGTCTAAATTTGCAAAAAACATTTGCATCAATTAAAATTATTTACTTTACAGGGTCTAGTTGGTGCTGTATTTGAAGGAATTGGAGTTTCGACCGGCAGCTTTATCGGCGGTATTATGTTCCGTGACGTTGGTGGAAGCACAACATTCAGAATTTTCGGCATATCGGCCTTGGTTGCTGCATCCATTCATGCTATAGTATGCTTGTTAACCAAACGATGTGATAAAAGTAAGGGTAAGACCACTACGAAATCATCGGAATAAAGTTATATTCTAAAAAGACAAAATAACTCGAGTAAACATTGTTACTAAAATGGTGATGGACAGAAAAAGACACATCATGAATATCAAAGTGATATCTTTCACCTGTTTGATATGTATCTACAAAAGTCAATGAATTTTTTTATAAACATTAAAATTTGGGAAAAAGCAAATAACTTGGGTGGTTTTGAATGTACGTAATAAAATTATTTCATAATGTTTTTAAGAAAAGCATGAGGTAGCATGAAACTCATTAATCAGTAGATACATATTGAATCAAATTCTAAAAATTATAAATTATAAATTATTTCGCTATGGCAAAGGGTTGCTTCTTCTATTTAATGTTATATTTGTTGTGTTGTTAAGTATTACTCGTTTCATATATTGTATTTGGTATTTTACTTTGAAACCAACAAATCTGAGAGTCTTAGGATTTTCAAATTTGCATAACAATTTAACCCATCGCATGTATGTCAAATATTTCTGTTATTATAAGATACATTTCATTCAAGTTTGCTTTTATCATCTATTGTACAGTATCGAGTTTATTTGAGCATTTGTCATCTAATGAATTTTCAAATTTTTTGTCTGGTAAGCTGTCTTCTTCGTAGTCAAATAATGAAATTTGAATCGAGATAATTTGTAGTGTGCTGATTTCAAATTGGTTATTTTTCAAAAAGACGAAAATCTGCGTTAGAAATACAAGCAATACTCACCAAAATCTATAACGCTGTTTAATAGCGTTTTTCAAAACTCTTAAATTAATCCTTAATCTTTTGTTTGTTTATCATTTATTATAGATAGTTTTTTATTTTTATTTTAAAAACAAGCCTCTTGGTTCTTATTGTGATGACGGCCGTTGTGTAGTGTGAGACGTTCATAGGTACCCTAGTCCGGGCTGAAACGATCTCCTCACGCGACTGCTTTTTGATATTAGTTCTCGAGTTGGCTAGTAGTCAATGCTTTCTCCTAGGATTTCCCGTTATGTCGCCACGATGTCGCAAAACAGATAACTGAACACTTCGCTAGTAATTGAAGCCAAACTAAAAGTAGCTCAACATCAGGCTCAAAATGTAATTTAAGGTAATGTAATTTAAGGTGGTAAGAGGTTCTTTAATGTGCTCCCAATTGATCGTCGAGAAGGCATTCTTCATGTCAAGCGTAATCACAGCGCAGTACATATGCAAATAATACGCTTCAGGACTTTACCCATCGAATCCAGCAGACATATGGGCCGAAATGATGGTGGTTCGGTAGGAGGTTTGTTGCCCTTAGGTAAAGTACAAAATTTTGTAGCTTCCATTGGCGTAGAAGTGCTCCTTTGTTCAAGCATTGGCGGAAGGCTTTCAAGATGATTTCCGGTTTTCTTCACATTCCAGCTTTAAGAGCTACGTTTGGAATTCTGTCTGATGCAAAAGCTTTACAATAGCCGACTTTACTGCAGAGTTCTCTCAGATTTTTCTCGGTTATTTGTAACATTTCTTCGGCTTTAGGAACGCGCTGGTGATGATGATCAAATGTGTTGTTAAAAATATAGGGAACAACCCAGGAGTTACTCCTTAGCGAATTATTTTTCAAATTACTTGTTTCCTTGTAACACAGAAGCTGATTTATGGTCAAAGCTCATGATTTATGCTCATAGCTTCTTCTGAATAATCGTGTTGCTTAACATCTTCTACTCACCTGAGCTCTTAGGTACAATTATTCATTTTGAACGAATACGTTCAGTTTAAATTTATTCAACTGTAACTTATTTCAGTCACCCTAAATCTATGTATGTGTTTGCTGGACTTTGACACCTAGACTTGGGACTTTCATAGACCATTTCGTCTGGAATCTGGTTAGGTTTCCTAGACACATATAGGACTTCATTTTATTCTTCCAAAATATATTGTTAATAGTAATATCAAACAGCTTATAATACGAGTAGAATCTTCTTAACTATTTTCGACTTAATAGCTTCTTTAATCTATTTAACTAAAACAAGTTGACAACGAAGTTTTTAAACTAATATATATAGACGCATCTTAGGTATGTATTTATATCTTAGGTGTTAAAAACTAGCCCATTCTTATTGGCAGGCGGTCTAAAGATCTATAAGCCATCTGAATATGCAAGCGGCATCATTAGTCCGTTTGCGCCGTTCTACCCAAAAATCTTCTCATCAGTTGCACACCGCAGTCCTTAGGCGGCATATGTAACAGGCAGCTTCTCTAGTTGTAGTTAGTTGAAAACGATTTATGCTTCTGTGATCACAAACTCATCATTTGAAATATTATTCCTGAAAATGGTAATATCAGTACTAAATTCGTGTGTAGAAATGTACAATAAATTGATTAGGTCCAATGTTGCTCTATCTGATATAATCGTTGTTGCTACAAAAGGTAGTATACTATTAAATGCCTCTCCATCAAAGATCACCGTGAGATAATGTTGGTACCCATTCTTGTTCAACTCTTAACCATCAGAAATACCAATATATTTCACCTATGGAGCTACACCAAAAATCATTAATTGGATTCGTGATCACAAATAATAAATTAACATTATATTTCATTAAGTATTTAGACATATAGAGCACATTCATATTTATTACAAATTTCCATTCAATTGCTCTGAAATTATTTTATGATAATAGTCCCCACTAATTCAAAGATCTATTTTGTGGAAAACCATGATTAAATGTAGCTTAAATTGCATGGTCCCCTAAAACACGTCGTATCTACTATTGTATAATATCAATTATAGTATCCATAAATATTTTGAAGATTATAAATAGTGAAAAGAAGAAAAATTTCAAATTTAAGCTAATCTGTAATTAGGTGTTAATTGCTGCGCGCAATATGTAGGGTTTAACTTCTTGGTTTATCGTCTTCAATTAAATATACAAGAATGATTTTCAATCGTTAATAGTAATAATTTCCGCCTTAACATCAGTCCTCTTTATGTTATTTTCAATGCTTCGGCGCCTTATTTATCCGTGAGAATCCACTCAAGCCGGTCTCTTAGTAATTTGTTTTTAGTTTTGGTACACTTTTCTTGATCCCAGAAATACTATTTATCGGGGTACTAATTATGTAGCAATAACTATCTCATTTGCTTGGAATTGGTTGAATTTACGTTTTCGCACCATAATTACAACACTTTTAAGAGATATTTACTCTTTGATATCTGAAACTTCTTGTGCCGATTATCAATATGAATTCCGTAGGTTTTTCAATTTTACAAGTATATGATCATTCTGCGTTAACGTTCCTAGAATTCGATAAAAGAAAGGAGCAACTCACAATACGAAATGGTTTATTTGACGATCACTACTAGACTGTTTTTCGCTTGAAAATATCTCGGATACTCAATTAATCTCATATGATTATTAGCTAAATACCGATAAGGGAAGCACAAAGCATCTTATCATTAATACCATAATAAACTAGAATGCTTAATCAAATTCAACCCAGTAATCGTTTTGTTCAATATCATCATATTCATAAATACATTAAGAAAAGCGAGATACTCAAGCATGATTACGCATTGTGATGCACATCACCAAACCATTTTCTGTTCATGAAATTTGTTTAAGTTTGATTTCTGTGTTTAAATCTAAATAGGCTAAGAAAATTTTCTAATTAATTTAATCTGGACATGTGAACTCTGAAGATGAATCAGTTGCCTTATTTATTAGCAATTGTGTATTAGTCAAATACGTTATACAGTATTGGAATTTCAGCCATTCTTTCATTCATTAACGTGTTGTAATTATTGTCAAATATTCACAAGGCCTTAGTACTACAAACTTAATTGCAACTCATTTGAAAATGCAGATTTAACTCGAGATAAGAGAAGTGTTACGTTACTATTTTATTTTTTTAGGATATGGACCAAGCTATTTGGCACCGTCTGATGCAATTCACATGCTTGACGATCAAGAGATTAACGCTAGAGGTTGAACATTTAAAATGACAAAGGATAACATTCCTTAAGAGCACTTTAGTCTTATAACTATCGCTATCGTTCACCGACTCCGATATATTTGTCTTAACGCCCAAGCCTACCTTGATTGCCACTCACCATTATTCAAAAACATTGTTTGTGCCTTATGCCAAAAAGGTTCTAAATGTTATCGAAAGCAATAACCGCAATGAATGTTGTATGCTTTTTACTGTTTTGGAAATAGATAGATCTCTGTGTATTTTATATATATATTTTTTTATAGTTACGTATGGACAGTAGTGAATGGCCTAAATTATGTATACAATGTAGAACTATATACAGTATTGTTGTTAATAAAAAAATATCGAAACCTTTTTAATGTTTGTAATGTATGAAATTAACAGTATTATCTAAACATTTTCATCTTTTGCTGAATTGTTTTTTCCTATTAGAGCCTCTTCATGCTGTTGTCTTTGAATTTTGGCTGCAAACTCTTTTTCTTTGCACGCTTGAATGTGTTGAGCTCGTTTCTGAAAATAGTGATAAGTTATAAATAAGTGCCCGATTTAAATAACATTTGAGAACGATATAAATTATGACACTGGAAAAAGAATTGCAGTACATAAATAGTAAATGACAACCTTGCGCTAGTAAATTGTGAAATTTTATTCTCAAGTTCCAGGTAAGTAAGAAATTAGGGCTACTTGATTCTGGCTAATTTTAAATAAATTTTTTTGAAAATATAATTAATAGGAGTATAATTATTTAACGCAAAAAATTCAGGTGTAGACAAAAAATATAAGAATGGTAGATGCAGCAATAAATCGATCAAGTGCATAATTTTTAATTTCAAATTAGCGATAGCCCAACGCGATAGTTTCTGAAGCGAGCAGCGATAAGCGGAACTTCGTGCACTTTGTAGTAAGTAAAAATATTACAAATCCTGTGGTTTGGGGGGCCGGATAGCTTATAAAGAATTGTTTTTTGATGTCTACAACGTTGAAAACAGGGATCACAATACAAAGATACTCAAATTAGTAATTAAGTTTCGGGTCAAAAGCCTCGTCGTTATTATTGTAAAACCTACGCTTGAGATGATGAATGATAACACTGACGAGAATTAATTTCAATTCGCAGGCTGATATGACAGCCGAACATGCACTTTTATTCGTCAAATCAATGTAGAAGCACACTTTAAAAATGCAAACAAAACTAAAGTACTTACTTTTAAGGCTGCTGTTCTATGGTGAATATTTATCATATCTTTTTTAATGTTTACCAGTTTTTCCATACACAATTTATATTTTAGCATCTAAAATACGCTGATTGAATTTATGTTCGTCATTAATATTTATTTTGTTTACCATATTTTCGACTTCATTAATATTACTGTCAACGAAATTGAACTTTTCCGCTTGAAAATCGATGTAGATGCCGTTTTGTTTTGCACTAAAAATTTTAATTGTATTATAGTCATTTTATGGAATAAATTTTGCCTACAGCAATTCCCGAAGGTCCATCTTCACTTTTGTGAAATGTGGTTCATAAAGTTGAAGAAACCCTTTGGCTAAAGTTTCAGCTACGGGGCTCGTTACGCTGCTCGCCTCGCTCATTTCGCATGCTGATGAGCTCCTAGCAAAATGCATGAAATAAAAATTAACTTATATTTTGAAAGAGAATTATAGCAATAAGAGAAGATATTTGTAAGCCTTACTATCAAAGCAAAAATATACTCTATAACGCAATGAAGTCATTTAAAATTTATTGTTTATCGTTTTAAAGCTGTTTTTAAAAATCGGATAGGATTTAGCCAGGACCATTCATTATGATAATAAAACCATTGGATGTAGAAATGATTCATACAGAGAAAATATTATGTAGCAACTCTTAATTTTCCAACTGCAGCGATATTTAGCGAAGCGATCGTAAAACTAGTCGTCAGAAATTTTTACAAAACATCTATTAGAAATATCATAATTGTACAACATAAGCTGCGTCATAGGGCGGTATTTTGGACTTGTAAATAAGAAGCAATCAGTTGCATGAATATCATCTTACAATAACACCAGATTATAAATGTGGATACTGCAGAATTGCAGGAGATAATGTGTCCCAAAAGTACATTTTATTTTGAATTGATTCGTGGGTCTTTCGGAGTTTACTCTGAATATTAATCATTATGACTTCGAACCTTAAAAAGTGTCCAGACATTATGGTTTGAGCTGAAACGAAACGGTTTGATTATAATTACAAAAATGAACCCACTCTGATTATAAAACACGGTGAATGAATAGTTTCAAGATGTAAGACAAGTACATTCGCCAACCTTCATACATTTAAATAAAATTATTTAGAACTTTCAAAAATAATACGAAGCACTAGTCTCCATCGATGAATGCATTTCGTAATTGTGTGAATGCATTTCGTAATTTAATACCAGCGCATAAAGAATTACCATCCAATTTTTGTTAGGCCAAGTCGACACAAGTAAATTACTGGCGCCAACGTACTTTAGATGAGAGAAATAAAGTGAAGGGGACACCGAACCATAGAGGACCGAACTCATCCCGGTATGACTTGTGTAATTACTTCAGTATGCATAGAGGATAGTTGAAATACGAATTTATACAGTGGTGAAAACATCCCATGCAAGGCGAAACACTCGGAACTTACGTCGCTTCATCAGCCATTCTTTAGCCGTTAGCAATTTTCACCAGGATCGCAATTCATTTTAATTCCAAGTCTGTTCCAAGTACTCTCATTTCCAAGCACTCAAAGCTTGACATTTGGTCAATATGACAAACAAGGCAATCAGCTGACTTATACTCACCTCCAACGACTGACCAGGTGGGAATACAATAAGCAGTTTTTCTGATTCTTAATTATTGCAATAAAATACAATTTGAACGCCAAAGCCAAAAATACTTAATAAAAAAAATTGCAATAAAATAACTAAAATTTTCATAGGCAGAATAACGTTTAAGTAAAATTTCAATTTTCGTTCGAATGAAAACAGTACTCATTTTAACAAAATTTCAAAAATATTCTTTTTCTATAATACACTTAATATAACTTAATAAAGTTAGTCGTATATATGGCTATAGTATTCCTGATATACTTGTATGTAGTTGTCCTTCTCTTGCTGTGTCATTTGCTCTATGAGTTTATCATTTATCTCATCCAAAGGATAAGGACGACCTGCAACATGAACTGTCGGCACATCTTCCTCCGACTCTGAATTGATGAAGTCAATACTTGCTAAAAAAAAAAACAAGTGCATGTCAGAGCTGATACCAAACCATACCACTTAAGCAAATCTCACGTATTTCAGTATTGTCAATATCCTTTTCATCATCACTCGAATCACTAGAGTTGCCACTTTTCGACCCTAGCTTCAGTCCTTTATAAACGTCGTCATTTTTACCAGGCTGCTTCTCATGTTGTAGAAGAACAGACATAATATCTTCATTCTCTTTACGGCCACGCGTGTTATTTGATACGTTGCTAACTGCGTTTGACAAAGTTGAGGTTTGCGCTGCCTGCTCGAGAATCGAATCAGCGTTACTAACGGATTCCTCGTTCGTTATAATTGTACTCTCAGTCATCCAAACGGGGCGGTCCTTTCGTGAGCTGGCCACTTCTGTATTTTCGGTATCGCCAATGCTTACATCGACTCTAGTTTCTTCCACAGCAAAGCCTTGGTTGCGCGTTGCTTCTCCAGACCATGTCTGTGCATCAAGGCGTTGAACTGGCTTAGTTATTCTGAAAAATTAAACAGTAAATCAGCCAATACTTTCACGAATCATATCTAAAGTAAATAAACATACCCTCTTATCGTATCTATATCAACTGGTTCTGGTTCTAATATTTCAGGTGCCAATTTGATGCCTTCCACTTCACGCAGTAGATCATATAAAGGTTGCAATTGCTCGTTGAATTTTGCCAATAACAAACGAGAATCTTTTTTTGGTAGCGCAGACATATCCTCCTCCACCGCACTTCCACAAAAAGTGCACCGAAACTCTTCCGTCGAAAAATCAAACAACTGGTCTGCCTACAAAGAAACCTAATTTGAAATACTAAGAACAAAGCCAAGCGTAGTGGAGCATACCTCTAGATCAGTGAAAGTCTTATTACAACCAGGACACTTGAAACTTGCACGGCTGGTCGCATCACGTTCTTCAGTCTCCATTCGTTTTCGCATTAAATCTAACTTATATTTAACTACATTGACGAATGTCTTATAATTTATGAAGTAGTAATTCACTTTTTGCGCTTTGCCATCTGGTCCCGTTTCCATTTTAAGTCGTATTTGAATAAACTTATCATTCCTAAGCGTAGAGATTCGCGCGCGCAACTGTTTCTTTTCAAACCGCAATAGCTCACATATATCATCCTCTTTCATGCCTGTAAAAGTAAATTATTTTACTTTCTGATCGATTATCGATTCGAATCCACTTACAAGGATTTCTAACAAGCATGTCAATTATTAACGCATCTTCTATCGTATAAAACCCTCGAACTACCAAACGTGCTAGTTGCTTTAGACTGCTCGGGACTTCCGTAACATATCTTTGCTCAGTCGACATTATCTGACCTAAAATTAAAAACAATTTAAATGAGAACATTTTTTGGGTAAACTGGACTTGATGCCCCACACCCGGGAAATCCCGCCACCAGAGGGCGAAAAGGTGGTAGAAGGGTTGAAAAAATGAAGAAAAACAGACAAAATTATACAGAAAAATAAAAAAGAAGATAAAACAATTAAGAAAAAGAAAAAAAAGAAAGAAAAGAAGCCCCAAAAGCAAACGCACAACCACAAAAACACAAACATATTAGCCTGACATCTATCGGCGAGATTCATGCAACAGCTGTGTGGGGCATCAAGTCCAGTTTTACCCATTTTTTTACTACGCCACTGCAAATTACTCCAGCCGTATGCAGCGCCACCAACTCACCTCGGCAAATGAGTTGAGTAGCGGTGAATCAGTGTTGTGTTTCGTGTTGACGAGAAGACGAGTAGGTGTCAAATGAGAATGTGATTTGCGGGGCACTTACCTCCTGACTTCTCTTTCGGTCGATCGAAATGGCAGAAATCGACAAAGTCCGCGTCGTTTTAGTTGGTGACTCCGGTAAGTTGGACCATAATCAAATGGTTGAGGAGGGTCAGGTGTAATATGAACTTGAATAATCCGCGATATCGATGAGAGTTAGTTCGAGCCCGAGATATTAGACGCACACAATATGCGCCATGTTCGATACAGGGTGGTCAAATGTCGGAGCTGTCACTTATATTAAGGAGTCAAATAGTGGCGCTTAATTTAAAATTGTCTGTGAAAGAAAAATGCCAGATAATATACAGGGTAGTATCGAATATTGTGCAAATGCCAATTAGTAAGCTAGACCGTTATTTTAAGAAGTCGAACAGGATTGCTTCATTGAAATTTAATTAGGGACTATTTACAGCTGATATGTAGAAAATCCATTTCAAATACTATCCCATATCGAGTAGTTTTTACTGTGGTGATGTGAGTTGCGTGAATAATGCTTGAATACTGAGTCTTGCTAAATCTTAATTATCTTAAATGTAACATTGTTCATTCGCTACCTATGATAAAAGTATTGCTGAGTATAACGAAATTCAAATTCAATATTTTCCTCATTAGGAATACTTCTGGTGCCTCTCATTATTCTGATTGCCACCATTGGAATACTTCTGGTGCCTCTCATTATTCTGATTGCCACCATTGGCCATTTGAACAGGTTTTATCATTACTTGATTTTCATTTTACGGCTTCGCTATCGAAGCATGTTAAATTGTAATAATTTTCCAACGCATAGAATTTATCAAACGCCTACTTTCTTCTTACTATTTTTAATACACAAACAAATATAACGCAGATTTAAATGACATTTAAGCTTCCGATTACCTTTCCAGGGGTTGGAAAATCATCACTCACTCACCTTATTGCGCACAATGAACCATTGACTAGGCCATCTTGGACTGTTGGATGCTCTGTTGAAGTGAAACTGCACGAGTACAAAGAAGGGACGCCTGTGCAGAGAACATTTTTTATTGAACTGTGGGACATTGGTGGTTCGATAAGTCATAAAAATGCTCGCGGAGTATTTTACAATCCGACTCACGGCATTATTCTTGTGCACGATCTAACAAACCGGAAAAGCAATGAAAACTTACGGGAATGGCTAGTCGAAATACTGAATAAAGACGGGAAGGATACCCTGAAAAACAGCATAGATATAGATTTTGATTCCGAACAATTTATCGGATCAACACAAATACCAATTATAGCAATCGGTACAAAACTAGACCTATTGGATGAGAAGAGGAGGCAGATGCACATGCATAATACAGGTGGAATAGGTAAGATATTCTCGTTCTCCATTTGTTCTGAATATTCTTGATTTTATAAGTTCTAATCAGCGGAACAGTGCGGTGCCGAGGAAATTTGCTTGAACGGTCATGACGCGCGAAGTCTTGCCGCCGGTACAACTGATGCTGTGAAGCTAGCTAGATTTTTTGACAAAGTCATTGAAAAGAAATATTTTTCAAAGGAGTCCGGTGTATATGCAGCCGAAAAAAGACGACTTATTTATAGCTACCCAAATGTTGCTATGTCGTCTAATGCTACGGAAGCTCCCAGTCAGTTTAATGTGCAGCTGTGATGGCTTGTTTAGGTTGAAAATAAAGTTTAATTGTATGAAAATAAAATTTAGAAAATCATACTGTTTGTGTTTTATGCTTTTTATTTCCGTCCCTCTTTCGATTTGTTATATTGTATACAATGTTTCTCGATTCTCGATCAGCTCGATGCTTAAAAGTTGGACTTCATAAACTATATTTAAATGATGATAGAATACTAGCATTAAAGTCTTTCACTTAGTATCGGATTCTAAGAAATCAACTTCGATTTTATTAAGTTTTTAAAAACTACTTCTGAATTTTAATTTTGAGATTTATATATAATGCCAGGCTTGAAAGCTGTTATCAAATAGTTAAACAATCGTCACACTCACTGTGCAAATTCCATCTAAGCACATAAAACAATTGGGAATATATGTTTATAAAATATTCTACAAACACTTTTGTTTCACGTTAGCTTAAAGGCGATCTATAACTTCTTTAAGTCATAAATTCACTTAGCTATTCTAATAACCTCCAAAGTTTGCTCCATACTCAAGGTCCGAATATATATAAATGCAAATACACATTTCTACAACTAGAGCTACGCATTCCGCAGCTACTTTGCTACTTTCGAATGGATGTTTATAGTAAGATGATTTCTTTCGATTCCAAATTCGATTAGAACCACAAGAAAAATTACCGAAGCTTCTAATTCAATTTTTTATTTAATAGCAACAGACAAATCATGGAAATTATATATAAGTTCCACATCATGTTCAAATACCTTGCAGTAAACTTCTTTAGCCAGGTGGCCATTGCATTTGACGTCCGCCTAGGAAGTGAAGGTGTAAATGATAGACCGACTGTGCTCCGTTTTTCCCGTCATTGATAACAACTCGATAGCCATTTCCTAAGCCCAAATCTTTCGCGACTTTACGTCCTACGATCATTAAATGGCCTGCAAAGAACCCGATATAGATCAGCTATCCACAAAAAAGCACATTACCCAGCAATTGCTCATCACTGTCCTCAGCTAGAGATAGCTGAGCAATCGGCTTTCGAGGGATCACTAAGAAATGCGTTGGAGCTTGAGGGTTTACATCATGGAAGGCGATGCACTGCAGGGAAAATAAAAGGTTAAGAATTTGGACCGGTATTCAATAGCAAATTAACCTTTTCATCTTCGTATATTAGTTTGCACGGAATTTCCTTGCGAAGTATTTTTCCGAAGATTGTCTCGCCACCAGCTTTAGCGGATTGTGCTTTTTCTACCTCATCGGACATAGTAATTGTTGTGATAAACTAAAAATTAACACCGATTTGCCTACGGGTCGGGTTTGCCACCGAATTTACTCGGCGATCGAAGGTAAATGTCAAAAACAACTAAAATCCTACAAGGAAAGAGAATAGGGGAGATGCAATTAGTGCGCGAACTTTTGTGGTGCTCGAAAGTAGTGGACGTCGTTGATATGGTAGGCAACTGTTTTTAGATGAAAGACTTGTAGTGAAAACCGTGAAAACCGCATGATAGAGCTTTTTTGTTTGCTCCCCTTATCCGTAACAGAACAGAACAGACGCATTGAAAACAACAACAACTTCTGTCCCAATTCGATCTGCTCTCTCCTGCGATCAAAGCTCAACGCACCCCTGCCACCCGCTCCCAACACCAACCATATGGATATGAACCAAAAGCTCCAGGAAATTCTCTTTTGATTTCAAAAATTCTTTGCAGAGGGTGCGCGCGGTGAAATTTGAAATGAGTCGTCAAAATTTACATGTGAGGTGGAAACTCAGAAGAGAGAGATATGAGGAAATGAAAACAGCAATAAGAATTGAAGCAATTTGTCTGGATCTGAGTGTTAGTAGTAGTGAAGAAAAACTATGGGCACTAAGATAGAGATGGTAGGCCGTGTGTACGAGAATTACAAATTACAACCAAAAACTCGTAGAACTTAGGTAACGGAGAAACCAAAGGGAATATCTCAGGTAGTAATTCTCTCGATTTGTTATATTTATAGATTTTAGCTTTGATATATTTACATGTGTTTTACATGGGCGTGCTGCCCGACTACATGCTTTTTTTGTGATAAACATCTATTTATTTATTTGAATAAACGGACGGATGTACCTTAAAATATAATTTCTTAGTAGCTGACAAATAATAATAAAACTTAAAATTAGTTTGAAAAAACGTACCTTGTGATCACTGAAATGCTATAGGCCTTCTGAATACGAAAAACAAAAGAAATATCTGAAGCGATGTAAAAAAAAAATTATTGATTGCGGTATTTCTTTCATGTTTCGCGTGTCGGCATCTTACAGAATATCGGTATTGAATTTTACCTGTGTACTTACAACTGGTAACGAATAGTAACAAGATAACGGTCCAAGTCAATGTTGGCTCCCCGAAACATTCGTACATTTAACAGGTTGCTAACTAAGGTGGTTTGAGTAGCCTAGTGGGCAGAGCACTCGCTTCTTGCGTGAGTGGTCCCTGGCTCGAATCGAAGTTCGGACAAGGGACTGCGCACCAAGCTTTGAGTTCACCTAGGTCTGATTAGGTATCTGATTTAAATCAGTGGTAAAGTGAGTCGTGGAACTAATCACTCCACACTCATATTCACATTGATTGTAAGTTTGTGATGAAGTTCTCTTCCAGCTTCAATCCCTAGACCCACTCGAGGGTTGTCGTGGGATTATTTTACTTTTAACTAAGGTGGCAGTGATTTAGCAACACATGGTTATTTCAGTTAAAAGTGGTCGTTCTCTTCTAAGGATTGCAGCGATAATTTCTTGAAACGCAGGTGGCTGAATGGTTTCAATCCATTATCATTGGTATACTCGTGCAAGCTCTTGGGTCTAAAACATTACACGAGTACTTCCCCATTTTATTGTATAAGTCATCCAGGAAGATTTTGATGTCCTATCTCGATTAGTAGTAGAGAGCTCATTCTAAATTTTCAAACAAGACCACTTTGTCGTCAGTAGCAGATTCCTATAAAGAGGCACGAGCGTTCACGAAGCTGATGTTGTAGACGCTTTTGTTTATCTATGTAAAACCAGTGCCCACAAGTTTCATACTCTCACTGACAAGGAAACCTGTACCGAGCTCATGATTGTTTAGTAGGTGGTTGTAACCGATGTTTTACACGCTCTACTCGGAAATATCAGTTCCTTTCAATTGTACTTCGTGTTTTTTTATAAAACTACTAATAACTTCGTTCACAATGATCACTTAATTGTTTCATATCTTTCAAAATAGTAGGCTTACGTGAAATAAGTATGTTAATGTTTTACTTAACTCGTTCATAATAACTAGAATTCATAGTCTTCAGCTTCGAAACCATGGCTCCTGAAAAACTATGACATCGTTGTTTTTTGAAAATAATTGATCCGATAATGATAAAAAAGTAAGCATGATCTTCAAGCAGCGGTAAGTATTGGAAACCTGTAATTAAAAAATCGTCATGATGCCGAACTAAGCTCATAAATGAAACACAACAGTCCTCCTTTATGCTTTTATTGAATTTGCATTCAAATATTTCATATGTTTTTACGTGGAAGATAAATAAGGACAAATAATTGTATTCATAAAAAACAGCGTTTAATAATTTATCCTCATTATAATTGTTTTATTTCTGAATTGGATGAAATCGCAACCTAATATTAGTATACACTTTTACTTCTTCATATTTACATATGTACTTGTATTTCGCTTAATATTGGGGAAAATTCTTCACATCTTTTTTATCAGATTACATCCAAGTTATAGCGATAGCTTTGCATTTCATTCTTTTGAAAAATATGTACTCGTTCGAACTTTTTTCTATTCAGGCAAATTTTTTGTCAAAATGAAGAAGCTAACAGAAATATGTAGTTCACTTAGAAAAAGTCAAAATACTACACATACTAATTTTTAGATCTTTAAATGTTAGGATTCTATTTTGCGCTTTAGCGAAATTCATCAATTCAAATCATTAACATGAAATAATATCTTTTCATGAACATACAAGTAAATATATTATTTCATTGAGTGAATTATCATACATACTAGTCATAACAAAATTTGCAGAACAGAGGCATTTATATGTTTATCATTCGAACATTAACTTCCTTATTCTATATAAAAAATGGCGTCATCGAGTTTTAATTCCTTTATGAAATATTATGATTGGAAAATAGCCGCCAACAAGAGCAGTATGGTATGTTGGCAGAGATCATATTGGAGTTATCGTTAGTGTATATGTTAATAAGGAAACAGCTGTCATTACATACTCAATGGGTTTGCCAGTATTCAAAATGTTTAATACAGATCGATCGAAGTTTTCGAATGAGGATTTTGATCACCCGAAACAAAAATCTTCGAGGAGCGAAGAGTAAACTTCTCACACATTTTCATGATGAAATACGGAATTGCTTCCAATGCCTCAGTTGCGAAATATTTATAATGCTAAATTTTGATCCATTTATCTTTTTTATCAATTAATGTTTAACTCAATTCTTCTATGTGCCTTACTCAAAATAATATATGGACATAAACTATCATATTTGTATCAATGTTCTTTAGAAAATACATAACTTAAAAGATAACTACTAATCGAGAAAATTAATAATTGAAAATCCTAACTATTTACACAGTCTAACTAATTTACCTATACGGTTCCTTACGTTTCTTTTTAGTTATTATTTACCATATCGCTTTTTTATTGTTTACAAGGTACATTTTTAATTTTATACATTTTTTTCGGTTGTAACTATTGCAAATTAATATCAGAATTGAAAAGATTGAGTTTTATTACTTTTTAAGAATGTCAATATAAAATATTCATAAATACTATGAATTTAGTATTCATAAATACTTTGCATTTCATAAAGGATCATTCCCAACCTAAGTAGTACCCAGATTTGATAGACACTCAATTCATGAAGTTGAAGTTGAAGATCGGTTTCGGGAGATAATCAAAGTTTAGTTTGATTGAATAAAATGAAAAGACTTCGTAAAATTAAACTTAAACAATTACAGAGTTGATTACCCCAAAAAGTGAACACATAATTTCTTCCAACGCCATCTTACATGGGCAATAACTATAAAAGAAAATAAAATATTTTTCGTCTGTTTCATAAAAAGTTTTATGCAGAGTTATTTATCTTTTTTTTTTCCTTTATCCAGTTTCATTATGAGTGTAATCCTTTCGCATATGTATCACGATATTAATAAAAATTGATTGTTTGGATAAAGCTAAATTTTTATCTCTTTTATAATCCAAAGCCATAGTTAAAACTGGATCATTTGATCTTAATTAAAAATATTCAGTTTTGGATTGAAGCTTTACCGTCTTACAAATGTATTATTGCGAGCTTAGCTTGAAATCAAAGCTTGTCGTCTTTATCGTATAACATTAAATATTATTTGTTAAATTTTATACTTTAAAGGAAAAGGCTGATATCAAGTTAAAGTAAGGAAAATATGCTAACATAGGATGACGTTGGAATTAACATTACTTTCCCGCTCTAGAATGTCCTACGACAATTATTTATGCGCAGATGCTAATAATATGAATGCATATATATGTATATACAATTCGATGTTAGATTTTGGTTTCTTATAGTTTATATTACAGATATCTATGTTAATGATTTTACTTGATTTTTAGAACGCGTTTTGTGGATTCATAATACCTCCTACCAGCTTAAGGACGCCAGATAACGTAGAAGTATATAGGTGCATTTTGTGAGCTATGTTTTGACGAAGTGCAATTTTGTTTCCTTATCTATGGTGCCCTAGTCCTTATTTGAACTAGAGTAGTAAGTGTTGCCCGTTTGTTGATCATACTGAGTAGTAGACATACGCTGTGGATATCTGTCGTATGAATACGATCGCTCTGTTCGTTGCTCATGAAATGAGTGTCTCTGGACTGCTGGTATCGTATCATCCTCAGTCATTTCACCAAAAAGTCGACTCATATTGGTGCTATAAGGTTGCATCTGCAAGATATTTTCTTACTTGCTGTTATACGATCTTTTATTTATATGCATTTGCATAAATGTTTTGTTTAGTTATTTCTGCGTTGGTATTGTAGCTACACGTTTACAATTTTATAATAGATACTACGTATATACATGTGTTATCTTAATTTTTTTATGTTTGATGTATTGGATCAAGTATTGTGTGTAGAAAAGGACAAGCTATAGGCCATTTCCCAGCAAACGATAAAATGGGTTTGATGACAGCAGGTTGATATTTATGCAAGTTAAGGTTAGATTAATAATATATAAACGACCACTGAACTTCCACTTAATGAGTAACGTAGCTTATAATTATTGTAGATACATCAAATCAAATAGTGTAAGCATGCATTTTTCCTCACATTTTTGCATCTTACTATTAATTTTCGCCTTTTCTGACTTCTTTATTAAACTTCACAATATTTCCTTGCCAATTTGTTGAATCGTTATGTTTCGAAATTAATCAGAAATTATTATCACGAATTTACCCAAATTTCCTGAAACCATGAAAAAATAAGTTTTTCTTAATACCAGATCTATATTGCCAAGTAAAGCAAAGAAAAACAAAACTAACCGCATGCAATATTAACACCAAAACTAACGAACAAGCTATATACATGCAAATCACCTAAATAAATATGTAGTTTCGCATGAGAGAATCCAGAATTAATATGCATCAAGCATATATACTTTTTTAACTTAATTTGAATTATGCCTAAAATATCAGTGAGTATTTGACAACGTTACCAATTGAGGTAAAGGAGACCTAACATAATCTGCTAGTCATATTATGGCCTCCAACGCTTCATATCACATGACGAATCCTAAGAACGGCGAGCGATAAATGCGCGATCCTATATGTATTTAACGATATCTAATCACTTTATTTGCGACAACAGTTATGCTTACTAATTCGGCAGATATTTAAGGCGTAAGAATATATGTGAACAAAGCTACAGCCCGTTTACTAAGATATCAGCACAGTTTGGTAAGCAGTAACTGCGGAATACTTAAATCTTTTCTTTTCGTCTTAGCTATATATCTGAGAGGGGTCACCAATGGTCAGTACATTGTTCCGCGCAAAAATGTGGCAGCAATTTCCTTTTTCCAAATATACTCTAAGTTGGCTCATTCAAGTAGCGTTCTGTCAAAATTCAGCTCCGTAGCTGAATATTGCCAAGCCGATCACTTAATTATTGCAGTTGGGTTAATTAATAATGGTGTTAGCAATTGACAGTATCGCACTAGTGCCTAGTAAGGCTTACTCACTCATACAATCTGTGCCTATCAATGAACATTCACTGGCCCTTTCTAAACTCATTATTAATGGCATATCAATGAGTGTTCACAACACCTTAAGGAACAAATTGAGCAATCGAGTGCTACGTTACGTAGCCATTTAGGAAAAAAAGGATTAGAAAATATATTTCTTATCACATCTGAGCTGAAGGTTTTATGTTAGGTTGTAGTGGCTCACCTGCCGAAAGATGCATCAGTTAAGCTAGCCTTAGTCTATAGGCTTATGATGGTAAATCAAAAAAGCCAATTCTAAATTAAAGACCATAATCATCGGCCTATTAGGATTTTATTCATTGTTTGTTTCCAGTAACCCAAATCTTATATTATTCAGGTAAACACCGATTATCTCCTATTCAACTACTACATTTAGCATGGCGACGGGTATAACACTAATAACGCTGGTGCAGATGATTGGGATCTGCGACCTGTAAAATACCTAATGTGCAGATGATTGGGATCTGCGACCTGTAAAATACTTGTTTCTCATTTATCCCATAACAATAAGTCATTAGAGGGGCAAAAATAACTCTCGCAACATTTTAAAATAGTCTACGTGAAAATTATACAGGGTTTTGCAATAGTTTATCTAATTTTGAGGCAAATGCGACAATCTGATGTTTCACACATACATTTTCATGCGCTTAAGTAGTTAAGAATGGAAAAATTGGGATACTATGAGGGTTCTTTAAATTCACAAAGAAATGTCGAATTTTGTTGCCAAAAAATACGTATTTTCTAGAATTGAGAATCTGCTTTAAACATTTTTAAGGTAAAATGTATAGAACGGCAATATTTTTCAAGCATTCGTAATAGTAAGCCTAATTGCCAGTGCGTGGTCATGTATAGTTCTCAAGAGATAAAGTCCGATTTCATTTCTAAAGGTTAGCAAATAACCTAATATAGACGGGAACCTGGAAAACCGGAACACTGACCAAGTATTTTTTAAACCAAAATGCGTAGATTCAACCAATGGTTTCATCTAAAAGAAATTTTTAAAATTATCCAAGGTATTGATCCACTACAAACCTCAATATAGGACTCAAATTGATATATTCAAAATTCCCTCCACACTCCAGATATTAATGTAATGTCTATTTTTACAAGATCTATCATTTGCTACTATCAATTAAGTTCATATTTTCAAATAGATTATTTGAATCTTTATAGCTACCCACAACCGCTTCTTGTTCATGCAATCACTTTCGCTACAAAAACTACAACAACAAACTTACCTTATTTGGATTTGAGGATTGATTCTTTGTCGAGGCGGAAGTTGCCGACGAGTCGGAAATTCCACTATTACCCCCACCACTGCCGTTTTGCTTATGATCGTTGGAGTTCCCACTACCACTACTTCGTTTCTTATCCTTATCACGATCTTTGTCTCGATCGCGGTCTTTTTTCTTGCTGCTATGATGGCTATGGTGACTACTACTGCTACTATATGAGGACGAATGATGCTGCGGATGATGACTGATACTTTCGATTTTATCCTTGGATATTTTGATTTTTAAGGAGCTGGGTTGAGGCGGAGGAGCTAGCGTTGTTTGCGTAGGTGTATTCACATTTTCTTCCGTTTGATATTGGCTTAGTTCGGCTTTAATACGATCTTTTGTGATTTTGATTTTCAATTCTGAATTTGCTGCTGGAGTCGGTCCCAATGATGCCAAGTTCAGCTTTTCTTTCGGTATCGTCAATTTCACGTGATTTACAACTTCGCTACCGGACGAACGCTCACGTTCTTTACTTCTCTCCTTATCCTTCTTATGTTTCTTTCGCTCCTCTTTGTCTTTCGACTTGTCCTTTTCTTTGTGTTTATGTTTTTCCTTCTTCTTTTTCTTCTCAGCCTTTGATTTCCCATATTGATCAACGCCAGTATCTATGGTAGCCGGGAGTAAAGCAGCCTCCTCCTTGATCATTTCTTTTACGGGAGACTCGTTTTGTAATAGTTGCGCGGGTAAAGTATCACTAATTGGTTCAAATGGCTTAATATCTGAATACTCGAGCACAGGATCGGGTTTAATAGAAAATTTATTTTCTGTACACAAGCTTTCCTTAAGCAAGTTTCGGACGAGGTCGGGATCAGTCTCGATTCCGTTCACAGTTGAAGAGAAAGATGATTTCATCGCTCGCGATGCGTCTCCCGAGCCACCTTGATCATAAGAAAACAGAGATCTCTGTTCAGATGTCAATTTAGGAGGCGACTGGGGTTCAACTTTACGGATCTTGAAATCGCGTTCATCTTCTAGTCTGCTTACTGTGTCAGTTGGCCGTTTCATGTTAGTCAAATTAAGAGCCTGCTGAGCTTTGCCGTCGAATGAGAGCGTTGTTGATGGGCCCACACTTTGCCCCATAAGCTGGCTCGGCGAATCTGACACTTTCTTGCTACTAATTCGTTTATCTGCTTGTTGAAACGATTTGTTGGAGTCTAGATGTTGTGATTCTGGACGATTTTTCTCTTTTTTGGGAGTTTCCGAACGTCTTTCGCGGTCTGGCTTCTTCGGACTGTCTCTAGTGGGTTTGATATTCAAACCTATTGCAGAAGGTCGGTCTAAATTAACGTCTCCGCCTGCTTTGCTGTTCAGCGATGGCGGCACTACAGAATGTGACGAAACTTTATCATTCCATTCGGGGCTGAATATTGACGATGCTTTATTCTGTGTTCGTATTGTTGCTGACGGGGTGGATTGCAAAGACTGAGCTTGATTTACAGTTTGCGGTAAGTTTGAATAAGAATACTTTGTCGGCGAACAAATTTCCATTTGTTCAACTTTAACATTGCTACTTTCATCGGTTTGACGCTGGTTCGACAAGGAAGGCTCTAAAGATTGCTTTTGTCCTGGTTGCTCAAGGATTTGTGGTTGATGGACGGATTGTTCATATTTAATCGAACTGCTGCTACTCCGGCTTGATGTATTTTGGTTATAAGCTGGAGGATGCGTGGTAGAGGGCGGCACGAAAGGCCTTTGTGGTGCGGGTGGGTGGACTTGTTGAACGTTTCTCGTCAAATCGACTCCAGCGACGGGCATACCTGTTCCTGGGTACATACTCGACGAATTGGTTGTATTTGCGCTACCACTATGTTTGATAGCCATTTTACTTGGATCTATTAGTCGACCTGAAGAATCTTTCAGTAGGTTTCTCTGTGGGTCGTTGGATTTTGAGACTGATTTGTGGCCGCTGGGTGTCACAGAGTTTACCGGCAGCATCGAGTTTCGACTTTTATGATAATTTTGATCGTGGGGCCCATGGGGAAGCCGCTGTGAAGAGCTACTTGAGCCTGGAAGAATTGGCACACCATGAGGTGGAGGTCGACTACTACTGCGTGGGGCACCAGGCACTTGCATAGACTGCTTACTACTGCCACTGTGCGAAGGATGTATTTGACCTTCTGCAGCAATAATCTGTGGACGATCTGTTCGAGGCGGCCGATTCGAAGGATGACCACTGCTGGACGAAGTGCCCGCGAAAGCTTGTTTGTGTGACGATGGTAGTTTATGATCTGTGAAAGAGAGATTAGTTAATGTAGCTAAAGTATTCATTATGTATGTTGGATTTTCACAATAGGAAGCTACTATGAAATTAATCATCAACTAACCAACTGAATCGGTAGATGGTAACTGTGACTTAGAATGGTGGTTATGATGAGAACTACCGGATGATGAATGATGCCTATGATGACTAGAATATGATTCAGTCCGCCGTGTTGATTCGGTCGGTGCTTGAGTGCTTGAACCATTTGCGTCTGATATAGGTCTTTGCGGTTCATTCTAAAAGCAAATGCAATTTATTACACAAACGCCGTTCTTGGTCAACACCTTGCAGTTATATACCATTCGAGCGCTCTGTGCCATTGCTTTTATTGAGTTCAATTTCGATTTCAGTCGAGCCGGGCTCTTTTCATAAATTGCTAAGAATTCGTCGGTAAGTTGCTTCAATAAGTCCAGTGTCACGCTTGTATCAACGTAATGGAACCAATGTTTTCCCTCTGTTGATTGTGGAATCTGCAAGATATTTGTGTCATAATCGTTCAATGATCGTGGAGCATCTGTTTGTGGTTTTACGTTACCTCCCATCGAGACCATTTGCAAGCTAAATAGATACAAAAACATGCTACGACTGTAGGCTTATATTGGAGACACATGGATGTCAAATGTAAACTGAAATACAACGTTTGAATTATTGAAGCAGTTATTTTTGTATGGAATATTCGTATAGTTTCAACAATTAATGAGTCTTATTTTAATATTTTCTTATATTAGTTAAAACTTCAAGCACTTATTGCAGCAGAGGAGGCACTTTTCACTATATCATTATGGGGAAGGGGTTGTAGAAGTATTGGAGTTCATGACATTTAAGAAAGTTGTGCTTAGTTTAAAAGCAGAAAACATATAAGTTAGAAAACATATAATGTCACTTTAAAAACAAACTTTTACATAAAGTTTTTGTTTTGAATATATTTATTAGAATTTAGTGAACATTTCTTGGGTATTTTTTAATGGTAAAATCCTGCGATGCATTTTCGTCTTTGGTGACAAAATCTTCATCATTTATTTCCCAGGCTCTGTTCATCGCTTCAATCAATTCCGTTTTGATCCGCGTGCATTTTTCTCCAAATGGGATTCATATCTCTTCGCTGGCCATCGCGTTGCAACCTGGAAATTCCACAACTTTCTAGGTGCAATTATAGTCATTGGGATGTTTACGTAATTTCAAAGAGAGTGACGCAGAAAGCGACGCAATCAACACCTTGTGTCAAGATAACCTGTTATATGAGAACATACCTGTGTGATAGATATGTGACAAGGGTGCATTTTTTACCAAATTTCTAAAAAATATCTAATGATATGGTCAGCTTTAAAAATATTTCATCAAATCGTATATTGAAATAGAATCAGCGTTTTTTCGTAAATTCTTTTTTCTGAAACATGGCCATAAATTGTCTTGGAAGTACTAAGGAGTAAATGCTAAGTCACGAAACATTAAGATTCGCACAGACCGTGTATATTGGGAGATGGAGGGTGTGAAAGGAGATAGCTTTAAAAAACTGTATGAGCAAACTAACATTCATTGCCTCTGGAAAGAAATTGGACTAGATGTGTGTTCAATCTTTTTTCTCTATTTCTCAAACAATATAAGAAAGTACTCAACATACTTTTGAAAAATAAAACCATCGCACAGTATATTCCTCAAAAAAATTATCTATTTATTTATACGTACCTATTTGAAGCAAGAAAGTATGAAGTTTGAGCCAAATCTTTGCAAGCTGAAACCATAAGAATACATTCGATTAGCCACTTGTCAAAATGCAACTTGTTTGGTTGGCGTTACCTTTGACTAAGTGACATGTCTTCACGACATGGGTGTGCGGATGGTCGATAGCAACATCAAATCCAAGCGTCTGCAGCAGAACGTTCTCGTTGAAAACTAAATCTTGCGCCTGTTCATTATACATTTCCGAAGAGAATTCTGTGTTGAGGCACAAATGTGCAATTTTAATAACATGCTCAAGTTTGCGGGGCTGCTCTTCAACTTTCGCAGCGAGGAATAGGCTCGCTGTTGCAATTCCATTTCTATAAAAGTGGGTGAATGAATGGAATGCGTAGAATCGGTGCATATATACAATCGCTGTATTGATGCATAATTGCGAACTGTGAACGAGATGAAAAATCAAAATATCAAATTGCGTTCAATTTTCATTTTGACAGGTTGCTACCGACGAAAGTGTTAATGGGAACAATCAATTTATAAATTCCTTAAAATAATTTCAATTTGCTCTTACACTGCCAAACGCTGCCCCATTTCTTGAATGAGGTAAGCAGTTTGCTGCCGGTAGGAAAGCTCTTGGTCGGCATTTATGCCTTGTTTTCGGCTTGGCGAATTTGCTAATTGCTCGGCTGTGAAGTACCATCTGCTGTCTTTCAAGTCATTGCTGGTGCTCGGCGCAGCGCTACTATTGGTAGCCATTAATAAAAAACGATTCGCACTAAACAGGGAGATGGCACAGACTCCAACGATCTAGGCTGTGATCAATTTTCTGCTGCTTTCTGTGAGTAAAACCGAAAAAATAATTTTTTCCTCATTTGACAGTCACACGTAAACAAAACATTTCACTGCCCGCACGCGTTTCACGAATGTAAGCGACGGTGCTGCCACTCTGACATATGATGGAATTTTGTTTGGCATAGATACAGTCACTGTAGAAATTTTCAAATTAACATTTTTCAAAGACATTCCTCATAAACAATTTCAGAAGGAAACACGATTTGCCGCACCATTTGAAATGCTTTTCGGTTTGAAAATACGTTTATACGTCTTTTTGATTTTTTTTTTCACCTACATTACAGAATAAATTCTCTTTTTCATTGCCCGATAGAGTGCAAGTGGATGAGCCACTCTAGCCGACACTGAGTAGGATGAAATATTGAGCTTAAACCCATTTCCGAAAATTGGCATCCTCTAATTGATTGATACCAAACATATTCGAATATTGACTTCATTCATTCATATATTTTGTCTTTTTGAATATTATCCAAGATAAATTTTCAATGCTTCTCAGTTATTTCCAAAACCTCAGCTTCTAAGAACTTTTATTCTTTTTTTATATACTTAAGTATCCATACGATTACGAAAATTCCACAGAAATGAGAATTCTCAAGAAAATTTCTACACTCACTGTGCCAATGCCATAAAATTTTGAATGTGCTACAAAATCCCGATGCCGAGGGCATCTACCGTCAATTGTTTCACATATAGCATTCCGTTCCTTCTGGATTCTGACCAATCGAATGATCCAACACACACATTCGCATAGTTGCGTCAGATACGCTGCTTTGCGAGCTTGTATTGAGACGTCACATTTCTGATGAAACTCACGTATAAAAAGTTACGAAAACCAACCTCGGGGAAATCCGCATTGACACTGAGTTTAATCGATAGGGAAAATCGACGAGAATTTATCCATGTTTCTGATGGAAAATAACTTTTCAGCAACATTTACTATTTTTAACAGATTCGCGCTGCTTGGACATGTGAAATGTCATTACGACTTGAACTTTGAAAATACCTGCAAGACGAATAAAAAATGTCAGACGCCATTTAATATTCGCTCTGCCATTCTCGACGACGGTCAACGAGAACTTTCACGCGTCCCGTATTTTCACGAATTAAGTGGAATCGAAGTGCTCGCTATTTACCAAAGATTGTGGATTTTTACGTCTGTGCGTTAGGAATTCGGTTGATGTGAAAATTACAGCAATTGACGTGAGTTTAACATGGAAATTTAAGTTCTTTCGTAGCACTTCACAGAATTCGTTGTCTTGTCCCGGAAAATGGCTGACCCACAACGTCGAGCAAATAAGTGTCAAATATGGAGTCAGCAAAAATCAAATTGGAATCGTTGTTGATTTTGTGCGCTTTTTGTGAGTGCTAGTGGATTTTAGTGTAAATCAAGTTGATTTAATGGTGATTTAGATTCATTCGGGGGAATCCTGTAGGGTTTTTTCCATTTCGAAAAGTTTTGAAGCATTGGGCGCCCACTTTTCAAATCTTTAAATCATTGCCATATGAGACAAAGGAAAATGGCATAATTTCATAGGTGGCACATGCGTGAATTTGTTTACGCGCATTGTTTCATATCTCTTCTTGCAGTTGTTTTTATAAATTAAAATCATTATAAATTTAAATCATTTCTTCAAACATTCACATTAGTTAATAACAGCCATCGGAATGAACAAAATGAATAATTCAATTCTGTATTATTATGCAAAATGCAGTAGCTGAAAGTACGATTGTACTGTTGCGTATGTATGTTTGCTACTGTTTATTTTTTGTCCAAGATTCACTATTGAAAAAGAATAGAAATTTAAGGGTTTTTTTTAGTCACTCGGCAAATGGTTTTAAATGGATTATAATTAAATTCTAGCTTTTAGTAGGCTATAAGCAGAAGCTTGTATCTCGATGAATTTTCAATTACATTTCACAATTAAATAAATCTACATTATTGCTCTTCTTATTTTAACAGAATCATGGCAGCAAATATAAATAAAATAATAACCAAGCCCCCAAACCGGGCAATCATTGTTCGAAAGGTTGCAAAAACAACGGCAGAGCAAGAAAAGGCTCTACGTGATCAACTACACATTGAAATCGAAAACAAATCAAAGGCCTGTTCAAATCCGACTTACGATTGTTCGATACCACGTGTTGAAGGATACGAATTCTGCATTCGACACATTCTTCAAGATCCCAGGGCGCCGTTCAAACAATGCGCCTACACATATCCAAGCAATGGGAAGAAATGTTTACAGCCAGCGCCAAAGTACGATGGAAAAAAGGAACCAAGTCTAACAAACTACTGTTTCGAGCACAGTCGTTTGATTCAACTGACGAAGACCCGAAACAGTGTCGGGAAGTATAAACAAGTAGAGACTAATGAAGCTCTTATGAATGATCTAAAACATCACATTAAGATTGACGCAACATCAACTAGTTTCACGGAAACCGATGAGGAAATTGATGTGGTTTCAGCGAACGCAGATCCATTTAGTAAGTTTTAAAACGTTGTTAGTAAATGCTAAGTATGTATACTTACAGTTTATTATGAACACTCTGCGGGCTTTGAGAGCATTGGAAAAGACGGTGCACCAAAGAGACGTTTGTTGGATTATGCGTCCGACTCATCTTCGGACGAAGATATGCCTACAACTAGCAATACTTGGCGATCATATGATTGGGATAATTCAGATGACGAAAGTGTTGATTCACAAAATGAGGATGTGTTGAAGTAAGTAAATTGCATTTAGTGGTATCATAAATTTAAGGCAATTTCTTACAAATAAATCATTATACTTCATAGACACGCTGGAATTTATACTACTGAAGAGGCTACTATGATTACAAAGCAGAAAATGATGCGGCTACAAGTTTTATACATGGAACAAATACTGCGCTTACAGCACTTACTAAGAGAGAAACGAAGGAAATATTTGCAATCTATTAAAAAAGAACGGGAAACGTTATGTAAGTCTACATAGTATTGACTTTTATACCTAACTCTCAACATCGACTATTTAGGCAGCATATATGATCAATCGAAAGAAACGGCTCAGGAAAGAAAATTGTATCGAAAATTGAAAGCATTGAACCGTTACCACAAAAGATACGGAATGGAAGCTATTCTCTATCGTAAATACAAGGAAAAACGTGATCGAGCAACAGAAGGTGCAAGCTATAAACCAGTCTCATACCAAAAATGTATTTACTCAGAAGGTGGTGTGAAATGTGGCGATCGGGTGATCCCCAGTTGCAAATACTGTAAGAAGCACATCCTCGAAGATAAGAAACAAGTCTTGTTTAGAGCATGTGGTGTCGAGAAAAGTGGAATTGTCTGCCAGGAACCCGTGCCGAATATTTTTGAAGATGCCTCATGTGTACTGCATTTGAAGCTGCCACCGGCAAAAGCTTACACACAAAAGGTAACTATAATATGCATAATACTTTGTGTTTCTAATCTAACTGTCTAAGATGCATGTTAAGGTAGAAAGGTGAAAAAAAATATTAAAAGTTTTTTTCTAATCCTGCGGAGTTGCTAAAAGACAATTGATTGGGTGTTAAAAATAATTTTTTCAGCGGGAATCTTGAATATGCATCCTAGACTTGGAGCTCTCTTTGATACTTTCAATAATGTAAATAATGGAAAATTAGTTTAGAAAAGTGCAAGAATCGAAAAATACGGACAATAGCACAAGCACAGACTATGACAATATAGAAAAATGAAGTAACACTTCTCAGTTGTTCAGAAATGCTTTATTGAATTTGTTTGTCCATTCAGTTACTTCTTTCTAGCATGAGGTAATTAAAAGATACTGTTCACATGTGAATAAATTATCAAGTCTCTGATCTAAACAATCACGTAATGACAGCTTTTTTTCTCAGTCACACAAACAATTATCGTGGCATGAATTGGAAGGACTTGGTAATTAATTCGCACTTGAAGTTTTCTGTTAATGTTCTATGGAG
The DNA here is from genome assembly GCA_963978885.1 of Nemotelus pantherinus. NCBI lineage: Eukaryota > Metazoa > Arthropoda > Insecta > Diptera > Stratiomyidae > Nemotelus > Nemotelus pantherinus. Next base: position 33,552,657 of record OZ022263.1, read on the forward strand.
AGTGAACTTGCTCTGTTTTTTATTAAATATAGTTTTGCAACCACGAATACAGCATTTCTCCACATGCTAAATGACAGTTTTGGTCGCAAATTTTTCATAACAAAATCCCAGTCTAAACGAATGTAATGAATTCAAGATGAAGTCAATATACAAATATAAAATAGTCAAGCCATAAAAATATAATAAAACAATATGTTCCGAGATACAGTGGAATCCAACTCTCAAAGAATTATTCGTCTGAACAAATTTTCAGAAATTTGAATCAGATACAGAAGAAGAGGAGGAAGCTGCTGATTCAATTACAAAGAAAATTGAAGAAATAAAAGAAGAAAATGAAGAGAATGTCTCGGCAGCAGTGGAAGCAGCAGCATCATCATCATCACTACTAACTCTCGCAGCAACGACTAACACATCATCGAAGTCAGTTGAAGACGATTGTTCCGAAAATATCGACGCAAATGCGCAAGATGTCGAAATGAGTCCAGTTGAGAATACGGATGAAAACATGACCATTTCTCACGACGAGCAGAAAATATGCACGGCGGGAACCAATGTTGTCAATGAAGCTACAGATCTGGACGCTAATGTAGACCCTGACGTTGAAATGGAAAAATTGGAGGTGACGGATTCTCCGAAATCAGAAGATGTGGAGCCCGAAGGCGAAGAAATCACGTTGAAGACAGCCGAAGAAATATAAAATTATGCATTTCAAGAAAGTCAGTTTTTGTTATAAAGTTTGATTGAATGAATAAAAAAATTATTAGGCAATTGGGCGTTGTGTTGAAAGTTGTATAAATGTTACCTATCCCATGATGTGAGTATTCATTTTAGAGAAATTTTGCATCATCAATTGTTTTATCCATTTGCATATTAAAAAAAGAGAGGGAAACATAATGTAAATTATTAGCTCAGAACTTTTACACAACTAACTACACATTGATGTTGAGCAATATTAAATTTTGTTTGTTTGCAGAAATCCTCGATCTCTTTTTAAAAATATTCAACCCTTATTGAATAGACTGTTGTATTCTTCGAGGTGCATCGATTGATTTGCGGCTCGCTGTGGATTCCTTTATTGGGCTTACAGACAAGATTAACTTCTTCCCAGAATGCTTTTAAGCTAATATTTACAGTCTGACTGAAGCGTATGTCGATTCTAGAAACGGTCCTCAACTATAGATAGTCAGTTGACATTGATGTATGTTGCAGCATTCGACAGAACAAGTGCTGTTAGAGAAGAGTGAATCAAGGTAGTGTGCCTACAGAATCAAAAATTGCAAAATCCATAGACATGATTTGAGGGAGGTGTGGTGCACATGATATTTGTAATCAAGAAAATAAAATCGAACATTTTTCACCATTCTCAGTATAGATATGAAAATTTATTATTTGATCGTTTGGTATAATTCTGCAATACAATTAATAAATTTAAGAAAACAATATATACTTCTATTTTGAACTTAATTTTTATACGTTTACATGTTTCTATGAATTTATCCCTTAACAGAGCAAACGCCAAACGATTATCCTTCACAAACTTGACCAAAAACATTAACTGTTGTTAATGATTCACAATTGCTAGAAGAATGATCTTTTCTTTTTCTGTAAAACCACCTGAAAATACGAAGCAAACGTGCACTAAGTCACTTCTTAATTCATAAAATAAACCGAAAATACCGGTTGACCCTGTAACGCTGCCGCCTGCGCAGGAGTCGGCAGGTATCCCGGTGGTGGCGGTGGAACGTTCATAGATCCAGCTCCTTTACCCTTAAATCTGGCACCAGAGTCAAATACGAGCGTCTGCAATGTCATTTCAAAATAATAAAAAAAAAACCATATGCCATTTTTTTCACTAACCTGTGGACCATTGTTCGGTTGAGGCATATTGTACATGACACCATACTGCTGCTGGGTCACTTGTAAAGGTGGAGCGCTGAGATAGGCCCCTTGTGGAACTAGATTACACTGCATCTGAGATGCACCAGCCATCGGCGGATATGACGGAACGTTCATGTATACTTGAGATCCACTATATTGATGGTTTTGAGAATATGCTGGTGGTGGATGCGGAGGATAGTTTGGGGGTGGATGTGGCGGATAAGTGAACTGTTGACTCTCTTCGTAGGATGGCAATGGTCCCCTCTAAAAATCGATACATATGATTAAAAACTCATGCTAAACCATTAACGACCACATATATCGATTTTATTTGTATCTCAATACGAAAGTCTCGAAAAACTGCATGGAATAATTAATTCCCGTTCGCTACTACATAAGTAATACTTACGTTCCTTGAGTAACCATAGCTTGGGTATCCTACGGGTGCAGTGGGTACCTGTGGGTACATCCCTGGAGGTCCTAAAAGAGAAGTTCGTGTGCTCGTATCAATTTTAATCGATTTATTTGATCAAACCTTTTTTCTCAGACATATTCACCGAACAAGTGTATAATTGGCACAAATGACACTTTGGTTGAGTCACTCAGTGACAACTGCTTCCTGCTTGCAAAAACAGAAATGTCAGAAATTGTTTACGTACAATGCGTACTAGCCACACTTGCTATTTTCTGTGCGTATATTTTTTTGTCGTTTCTGAGCGCTAATTCATACTAGCGGAATCTAGTAACGTGCCTAAGTAATAATTCGCATGTACATACAATTTTGCTTCTTAATTTTCCTAAAACATTCATAAAATAACCCTTATTGGGACTGGGGCTTGAAGTTGGTAGATAATTCATTTACGCTATTGTCACAACAAAAATCTTAAGAATGCTTGGCGACTTAAGGTCCAACCATGATGCACTTACCATGACTTAAGTTAACTTAAGTAAATGCTGACATCGAATGAAAATGCACTCAGTTGATTAATTTTCTCCATTCCCTGAACAAAGCTGAAAACACTATCATAGTCCAATTTCGTAATCCAATATTCACACATTTATAATTTAATTAAGTAAATATCAGCTCACAGGAGGTCAATAGCGACCTATTCGTTTGAATTTTTTCTGTCATGAAATCTACCGATGCCCGCAGATATATATTAGGTCTGTTCGCGTACTTCAGCAAACTGCAGCAGTAACAGAATTTGGCAGCTGGCTTCTTTTTGCTGCAAAATTTGGCTTGCAGCAAAAGTACGAAAACGACTTTCTGCGAATCTATTTTAATATATTATAATAGATTCAGGTACGCGAACAGACCTATTTACAAAAACATATAAATCGTATCTGAAAATTTTTATTTCAAATTTACATTGTATCAGATTATATTTCAGCCGTTTTCTTAATGAACAATGATGCGCTGCAACTTTGATCATAATTTCGGATGTTGTTTTTGTCTTCTTACTCGAAAACATATTCAAAATATGAGTTGTCAAAAGCTTGTACTCGAACGAAACCATCTTCACCACCTGTTGCGTAACTCCGGCCATCGGGATGGAAACATAGACTGTTTATTGGTCCGAAATGTCCTTTGAGTCGGGCGAATTCTTCTTCGTAAATGAGATGAAAGAATAGTGAGTCGAACTTTCCAGCACGAGCTGAGGTTGTTGTTACTTCCATAGCATCTTGACCACCTCCAAGAACGACGTGATCGAGAATCGGACTGATGGATGCCGAATTTACAGGACGTTCTGTTTTATAGGTTTTCAGACACATCAGAGACTCCGCATCAAATAGCTTGGCAGTTGTATCCTTTGATGCAGTAACAAACATTGTGCCATCCTTTGATAACTGCATATCGTTAATTTGCGAGGTGTGGTCGTTGACAGACGTTGACTCCTTTCCAGTTCGCAAGTCCCATAACGTGATTTGCCCATTTTCGTGCCCTTAGAAGAAACAAATATTTAGATTTAAATTAATTTTGATTATTTTTGGAGTAATATAACAATATAGTTAACAGGTTTGAATTGCGATTGGTTGAACATTTCGTTCGCTTTTCACAGAAGATTTGAATTAAAATATACATAAATAATTTAATAAAAATCCCTTAAAATCGCATTTAGGGCACATATACATTGGATTCTACTACTTAGTTTGTACGAAATCAAATGTAAAAGCGAACTGGGAAACATTACCGGAGAACATTAAAATCTTAGCTTTTGACCTATCATCACTTGTCAAGATTCCAGCCCGAATTTTCAGTCACATATCGAAAAATATATAAACGCTCCACTTACCAGTAATGATCGTTTCATCCAAGGTTCCCCACTGCATCGCTGTTACTTTAGACTGTGAGACAGGTATTCTCAATGTTGGATCTTGGTGCGACAAGCTGGAATCGACCGTTCGCACGTCAATAATAAATATTTCGCAATTTTGGCCCATAGCCTTGTCAGTACTGTAGGCAGCTTGGTTGCCAGAGTAGCTAAAATTACATGTACGAACCGACGAAGCAGCCTTGATGGATGCTAGAGAAATTCCACGCTCGACATTCCAGAGTTTGGTGGTCATATCTCCGCTACCTGTGATCAATTTCGTTGATGTCCAGTCGACGTCAACGCACCACACTGCACCGTTGTGGCCATTGTATGTGCCCAGACGTTCGCCATTCAGCGAATACCATACATTTGGCTTTGGATCCTTACCGGCAGAAAATAAAAGGTCGCCGTCTCGATTATACTTAATTTGCGTGATTGAACGCTCATGTCCTTGTAGCATTAGAGGTTTCTGTGGAATGAATGAAAGCATTTTAGGTTAGGCAAATGTTTACCGGAATGTAACAAAACACATATTTTATACACTTGCGTCTTCGTCAAATACACGATTGCAAAAGGATATTTAAAAATATACAAAGTAGTACAACTTGCCATTTTTGAAATATTTAGATTATCGTGAGTAATACAAAATTTTCGGCGACAAGACCACGCAGATTCGACTTTATGTCAAATGAAATGAAAGTTGGCAAACATCATTACCAGAGGAACACATAGTTGGTGTGCTCAATGCCTCCTCATTTCACCAACTTGAGAGAAAGCGCTGCCAGCCCTGATCTGTAGCCTGGGCGAAGAGTAAACTTATTTGTTTAATTTGCAGGCTTTAATGGCTTGAATTGTTAGAAGACTCTCGTTCTAAACATAGAATTACAAATTTGTATTCCGTTTCAGATTGCTTAGTTTGAAGACTAAATTTTTGGTGGAAAAGGCCAAGAATTTTTACTATTTCAAGCTAATAATCCCAATTTGACTCCACCATCATGGTGTACACCAGCCCTCCATTCCGATTGGTGAATGTAAATGTCAGTAGTGACATTTACAGTGAAATGTTTTTGGAAGCTGAATAATTCGGGAGGTGTGATGGAAGTGAATTATTTTCATCCTGGTCGTTGTTCTTATTTTATTATTAATGGAAATTCTTAGCAGTATTTAAACAAAGTGACAATCAAACTGAATATCAACGTGTAAACCTTAGTCGTGCGTGAAAAACGTATAGCAAGTAAATAAGCCATAGTAGCAACAGTGCGAATATCTTATAGAGTGATTTTAGATTGTAAACAATTTTTTATTGATTTGTTTGACATTGAGACTTTTCAAGTTTTCGCTGGTGAATAAAGTGCTTAAAAGTTTTCTTGTGTAAAAATTCATCTTGAGGAAGTGTAAAGATGCAATATTGTGTAAATTAAGATCCAAATTCCAGTGATGTAGTCAGTCATACGTCTTCTATACCGTCATTCCGAATAGTGACCAAATTTCCCCTGAATTGATTTATGTATAATCGTGCAGTCAAACCTAGAATCGACCAAGATATAGCAACTGCGAATAGTGTAAAATGTTAAACGGATGATAAATCCTTGTTCCGTTAGAATTGATCTTCTAACATGCTTCTCGAGGCTTTTTCTTACCGTAAGCAATACGCGCAGGAAAGCATCGATAGAAGCCTGTAGACTGCAAGACTTAAGGAAGTAATGCGATTTGTTCTGTCGTCAACAATGGATTAGGAAGTGAAACTTTTTGGCTGTCGGAATAAAACTATAGTGTATTAGTGGGTTTTGAAAGGCGATCCGAATAAATTTACTGAAAACTAGCAAGCAATGAATAGTTGATGAAAAATGCGTGGATCAATGGATTTTACTAGTGCTTCTCACCTATAGTTATAGTTATGAGATAATAAAATAACATTGACGGTGTTCTTAATGAAAATGGGTGGATCAGTGAGTCAAGTCTTTCGATCAGGTAGTGCTCTACTGTCGAATCGAGACGGTCATAAGGTTTCAAAAGCGACTGAACAAAAAGTTCAAATAATTTTTGAAATATTAAGAGCTAATCCGAAAATTTCCATCCACACTTTGGAAACCTTCCAACTGCTACAGATACCGAAGGTAAGGATAAAAATAGTATATATAAATTCGTATAACTTGTTCTAATTCAAAAAATTATTCTGGTTTTGACATACACAATGTCGACCGAAGGTAAATGTTTCTTGTTTTCCTGGACTTTCTCGGTAATTTTCATTGCTTTTTATTATTCTTGAAAATTCATTCACAATATCACTCAATGTACATGATCCGTGCTCAATAATGCATCGTAGTGCTTCCACAGCAATTAGTGCACTGGTATTAGGGATATAATCGTAACTATCCTTACTTGTTCGTGAAATGTTAGATCCTTATAAGTAATTAATATAAGGCTATTTATTGTGATGACTGTGTGAAAACTGGTTCTATTAACACATTTTTTTACACAACAAAGAGCAAAACTATCTTTCGTTTTTGTAATTCCCATATGACTAAGTTTTATCATTATCATCAACTTTGCAACCGGTATTCGGTCTTGGCCTACCCAGATAAAATTTTCCACCAGTCCCGCTTGCGAGCGGACACAAGTCTCAGATTCTTACGTGAGTACTGGACAAGACCATAGTCTTCTGCAACAGTAAATTTTAGCTTGATGTAATAAGGCCTTAAACAGGGCCAAAACGTCCAAGAAGGATCTCTAACGATGAAAAAAACGAGCTAGAATCAAAACACCCATTTATTAATTAACTTCTAAAAAGGGAGCGCTATAATGCCAAAGCCATAGAGGAATTGAGCGTGAACAAGGTCCCGGAACCTGGCTCACTTGATAAAAGCTTCTTCATTTTTCTCATAGCATCGGTTACCTCGCCGCTTCATATAATTTTCAACAAATCTCGGTCATGCGATATTTTTATTTCCTACTTGTAGGAAAAGTTACCTTCTAACACCAATTTTGAAAAGTAGTGAAAATTGAAAATTACAAGGGCATCGCTATATTGTTAGAAACATCGAAATTTTTTGAACAAATCGTAATCGTCTTACTAACATACTTTCAAGTAAGCTCGCCAATACCACCTCAAATGCTCTTACCTAAACCACGAATCGAAAGATTATCTTCCTTCAAAACATTGGGAGATTTGACGGAAATGTCCCCTACCTGCTGCCTGTCAAACTTTTAAACCATATCTTCTCCATGTAAACCTACATTTCAATTCTCCGAGTAGTTTTTAGGATAACGATTTGAAGGAAGTTTCCTCGTTTCCATGTAGGTTTTCTTGATATAAAGTAAGTTTCCTTCACCCCTAACCAAAACAGTAATTGGTTAGACCCAGTTTTCAAAAACGCTTATGTCGAAGAAAAGGAAAGTCCTACTAATGGGACGGAACATCTTGTTTCGATTAGTTTACACCACATAGCACTTTCAGTTCAAATTTCCACTATATACTTCTATTACTTCTAATCTATATGACTTATAACGTATATGACTTTCTCAACAGTTGAACGAGTACTCTTTCAATATCAGATCATGAAGAAGCCATCACATATTTTTGCAATAAAATATTTGGCACCGTTGAAAGACATGTCCCTACGACAAAAATATGAAAAGATGCCCGAGCCTTGGCTATATAGAGAAAAACATATGGGAAATCGTAGGAAGAAACTTTATACGCTGAAAAAAGAAAATATTGATGTTAGTCCTGCTATTCAACTACCAACCAATTTTTAGGCTTATGACACTTCCGCGGCTTATGACAAATTAACATAATCGACAAAAATATAACCCGCGACCTGATTTTCTTTTGTTTTTGTTAATGTGAAACGAAAAACCACCGACTATCCACTGTCGATGTTCCTTAATAAATCTTTTGTTCTCCTAGTAAAATATGTAATTTGTTTGTAGAAGGTTTCCAAATAGTTTTAAATGCACCAGACCCATCAAACGCATACATTTCTTCCTCTGATTCAGCTCCAATAGCTTTTGTCAACCTCAAAAAGTATCACGGGATTAAATACTTAAAAATGTTTTGGAACTCGATTGCAACAAAGGCCCTGGACCTGATCGCATACGTGTGTAGAACTGCTAATCACTTTAAATAGATCAATTTCATTTGGAGTTTTCCCAACTTTTGAAAACTTCCGCAAGTCACACCCACATTCGAAAATGGCGATAGATGTTGTATCGGAAATTAAAGAGCATCGCCATTTTATCATCAATTCCGAAACTTTTCGAAAAGAATGTCTGCGATAATCGTTCTCCACTTGTCGATGCCCTTCTGAACGAGCAACATGAAGGCAAAATGCTATTCAACTAAAATATAGAAAAAAGCCAAATTGACGCATTTTACGCTGACTTTAGCGAAGATTTGGAAAGTTGACCGACCGTCCTACCTTGATTCTAAAGCTTCAAAAATTTGAATCTGCATGGCCGTTAATTAGTTGGCTCAGTTCCTACCTTAGCAATTTTTATAGATTCAAGAACTATTTTCGAAGAATAATACCTTTGCTCACTTCCTTTTAGTATATTTATTTATTTATTCATTCACCTAGACAATCTCAAAATTTACCATATCATTGAATCTAGGTAGGTAAAAGTAGCTGTCGATCGACAGCAAACTAGCAAATGACGTACTTAAGCACAAAAAAGGCCTGTTTTAATGCCACAGTAAATATCTCTCCCTTAGTCACAATAATCAAGAAACCACCTGGTTCCTTTGATAAGCTGCACTATCCCTTTAAGGTTACCTTATAGGTCAGTCAGACATGCGAAGAACTGTTCATCGAGTGCTGCCAATCTTCCCCTCGCCAGAGCTAGAGAATCTAAATCTAATGCACTTTTCTCTTGTCAATTTAAGCTTGATTAATTTGGTCAGTCGTGCAATGTGAACAAGTTGTTCCTTAATATTGATAAGTGCAATGTCATGAGTATTTTTCAGAAAAGCAGGGTTGTTCGCAACACGGTAACGGTAACGACTTACTAGCTTGAGTTGAAAACGTTGTTAACATCGGTGCTGTCTTGGATGAAAAACGCAGTTTAACCCTTTAAAATTTATTATGTTTCGTTTTTATTTTGTTCAATTTCTCAAACACTATTTTATTCCGTATAGTAAATGATTTTACGTTTGCGTTTTATATTCTATAGCATATGCAAATTAATAGTAATCATCCTCTTTTCTCCTACAGTACGAAAATATTCTCGCAATACATGACGAATCTGGCTACAACATGCTACAGAAAAGCGTTGGCCTAAATCATGTAGATCTCGCACGCTGGCTTCTGCAGCGACATCGCCCTGACGTAAATCGCAGTCCTTGCTCATTGCCTCTTCATATTGCTTGTCTGAAAGGCTATGAAGAATGTGTAGAGCTACTACTGAAGCACGGTGCTCGTATCGATTCGGAGGCACGAATGTGCTTTCCTGGACCGCATTGTCACAACTGCGAAGAGAGCGGAAAGTACCGAGGTGCCCAAGAGGAAGTGGGTGTGTGTGAAAGACTATACACAAAACTACAAAATGCAGTGTGCTATGCCATAGATGGTGATCAAATAAATGTTTTAAATATTCTATCGCAAAAAATGGAGGACCCTTGGGTAAGATTGTTTAACGTAAGTGGACAGTGATTTTCTGCGAATATTAACTGTATTTATTGACAATGTTTATAGGTTCCTTTCCGCGTTAAAAAGCCTCTCCTGCATTTGGCATGTGAACGAGGTGCTTGGAAATGTGTTCAGCAATTAGTTATAATGCGTTCTGAGGAAATAAATCTTATAAAAGATGAATATTATCCTATCCATCAAGCCGTTTTACATGATGGTCGGTTTTTAGAGTTGTTGATACAGCATGGGGCTGTTACAACAGTTCGAACGTGTACGCAACAGATGACATTGTTACATGTTGGTATGTACAATATTTCATCACAGACCAGGTTTTGCTGTGTTAATGCATGTTTTCTTCGTTTTGTATTTATGTTGTGCTGTGTCCCTTATGCTTTCCTAAATGATGTCGAAAAGTTTTTGTGATCTAGCACTCCACGTAATTAAAAGTGAATAAGTATGAAGCAAAAAATGGATCGTTCTTCATGTCGAAATTTGGTTACCTTTGCATGTTGTTTCAGTAGAATAGGGCTTTAGTACATTTGTGGTCATTAATGAAAATTCCTACAGTTATAATTGCAGCTCGAAAGCCAGCAGAGGACACGTTAAATACCTTACGAATTTTATTAGATAGGGGATGCAAGGAATTGATCAATGAACCCGACACGTTAGGGAATACACCGTTACACGCTTTAATAGTTCGATATGCATTAGAGGAAGCAAAGTAGGTCATGAATGAAAACATTACAGGTTATATTACATTTATGTTTCAACTCTAAGGTATGGGTATGACAAATGGAGTAAATGGGACGTGCTGCATCTTGTTCGGTTTCTTCTGCAAAATGGAGCAAAAAGTTCTATTAACCAGGCAGGAAACAGTGCTTTGGCATGTGTGTTTCGCCACGTACGAGATTGGGAGGTTTGCTTTGAACTGCTCAACATGCTCATCAAGGAAGATGGTTTGTGCTTTTTAGAAATTATCAAATTGTTTCGATAATTGATCGATAATACAATTTTGTATGTGTGCAGGTGATCCAAACATTGTTGGTCGTGATGGATCCGTTCCTATTATGGTATGCTTGGTCCCTTTAATAAATAAAGATCAGCTTCATCACTTCACACACTCTATGAAGGTACATATGGAATTTAGAATTTGAACTAAGTTGAATTACCTTCACCATAATTTTCGTGCTTAAATTCTAGGTGTGCTATTTGAATTGCATTCGGATTCTGTTGCAGCACGGCGCTAATCCAAATTGTTCATACCGTTCGAATTTAACACCGCTACATGTCCTGATTTTCACAGTTAGCGAGAACTTCACTTTGAACTGTGATAATTTAAAACGTGTAAACTTCGATTTTATAAAAAATATATTGCTCTTACTTCTACAGCACGGATTAGATTGTAACCAGACATATCAGCATATTTTGCAAGCAGTTGTTGAAATGGTTCAAAGTGTTAGAACATTTCCGGATGTACAGTGTATATATGAATTGACCTTAACTCTAATACAATATGGTGCTGATCCGAACATTGTTTTGAGCTGCAAGCAAACACAAGGAAGTACAATATTTTCGAATGAAATTGCGAATTTCGGAGAGAGTCTGTGCGGGCACGACTCAAGCAATGGTAGTGCGGACGGTGCAGGTGCAAGTCCATCTGGAGCAGCTGGATCGAGACCTAGTGAAGGATTCCGGAATTCGTTCCGAACAAACTCTAGATTTATATTATTTTACTTTATAATACTACTAACAAAGAAAGAATTTCTTCTCAGTGATCCCGAACTAACGTATACACGGATTATATATCTATTTTATCTGTCGATGCAACATGAACCTTTATATAACTGTCTGAAATCTTTACATAATTTTTATGTAGCTCAAGTACCAAATAAAAAAACCGAAGCGCTTATATCGCTGATATCTTCATTGTATAAAAAACCTAGAAGTCTCAAACAGTTATGCCGGGTGGCAATTTATGAAAGTGTAAATAGAAAATTGGCACAGAATGTAAATAGGCTAAATCTTCCAGGCCAACTCAAGGAATATGTACTGAACTTCGAAAAATAGCTATTAGTTTGTCCCTAGGCCGGTTTTTCGAATTATCTTCTTGAATTGTATGATAGTTGCGATTGAAAGCATCGTGCGGATTAACAAGTTACACCCAAAACAGTTAAGAGTTATTATGAGTCGAGGATTTTTGGATATCTGCTTTGGTCGTAATAGTTGCTGCTTTCTATATATTTCTTATTTTGAAAGTAAAATTTGTTAGAAGCTTAACAGATAAAATTTATTTTACAAGTAATGCTGTGTCGTACATAATTGCGGCTCAATAGAAATGGTTTTACCGCCAATGCAAAAACTAATTACAAATCCGTACAATGCTATACAAAATATGTGGCAAAGTGTTCAAATTTATTCATTCACGCAAGTCTGCTCATATAAGAAGAAAATTATGTGTGCTGAATTCCATCATTGCACAAATTTAAGATCAATAGCTATACATTTTGATTAGATATCTTTAAAAATGCTAATTTAGATTTTTATTGTATTATATTTTTATAGCCGTTATTGTCTTGAATAATTCAGTATAAAAAAGGTTTAAACATCAGTAAGCGCATAGAACTCATCTTGAATCTACAGGAATAAATTACACAAATTTAAGTTTGCATTCATGATTTTATTCATATATATAATATTCCGCTTTACCAATCTGTATTTAAGCATACTAAAATTAACTCATCTCAGAAAAATGTTCAAGCATTTTAATCCAATGAATCGGCATGAAAACATATGAAATTACTGGTAAATAAAAGTTTTTATGTTCGTTATTTCATAATAGATTCGAAATCATTGCCTGTTACGTGCGAACATAAATAATTATATAGAATTCAAAGTAAACTGTTGTGATATCGAAATTAAAATTGTTGAAAAAATGATAAATAAATAGCGTGAGTAACTGTTTGAATAAAAATATTGAAAGCGGTGGTAAAATAATACAATAGCCGGCAAAGTAGTATTAAATAATGTTATTATATAAAACTTTAATGAATCATTCTTTTTATTATTGTTCAAATGAAAGTGTAAATATATTATTCTAAAAAGTTTAATCTATAATTTATTTTTCATTGGATGTAGTGAGAAGGCAGCTATTTTTACAAAAACAAAAGCCAAAAATGTTAACCGTTGTAAGGAAAACGTGGAAATGTATTGTGAGAATGCGAAAATCTTTCTTTTGTCACTGCAAAGTTGTTTATCGGTTGCTATAGTTTTGAATAAATATATTAGAAAAGTGAGAACTTTAATAACGTAGAAAGATTTCACCCTTTGCAAATTTTCTCTTAAAGAGCTGCTGAAGTATTGTCGATCAGCAGTAGTATGAAAACTGTCTACCATCGACTTACGGCAAGAAGGGTACAAGAATCGTTCATAAACTTGCGAGCGTGACAATTACTCGCTGCTTCATTTGAAATCTTAGCAGTTTGGTAAGCCCGTATTGGTTTTCATCGAAGGTCTTACAAATAAGGCGCTGAAATTATTTTTCATCAGCTCATCTTAAGGAATCATGTGGTATACCAGGCACCTTGATCTGAATCACCCTATATATAAAGAAAAAATCAGTGGCTAGATCTCATGATTGCGTGATCTGATCAAATTGAAATTTAGTGTCTGTATTGATGTATATATGAAATAGGTCTAGGTTTTACCATAACTTAGTTATCTTTCACCCTTTGGCACCGGTCGGTATTTTAGTGATTTTTTATAAAGAAATTACAATCGAAAATCCCAAGATAAATAAAGTCAGTGTCAAATTAAACCTCAACGTATTCGCAAGTTGGGTATGATAATGTTTTGGAAATTTTTAATTCTATGTAGGTGCCGAATTCCTAGAATTAGGCATCGACAATTAAAGAAAAGTGGAGATTCTGCTGTTTTCTAAAAGATAAAATGCCAAGAATTTCTTTTATCATTCTTTATCATTTCTTTTCAAATTGAAATGCTTATTAACGTTAAATGTCACTTTTTCGCTCGGAAGAATGTCCGGACTGTTCTAAATTGGCGTAAAATGTATCATCTGCATTTTCTTAACGAAAGCAACTTTTCATTGCGAAAACCTTAGTACCACTCTGACGAAACCTCAAGCTAAATTTTATCCGAAAGAAATTTTACAGAGAAATTTCACGTGAAATGGACGTTAGTATCAAGATTAAGGTATGATACGTGTCTGCCTCCTTCAGGCATACTTAAGCACACTTAGATTCACAGACGCCCATTGTGATACCGCATTGTGTAGTGTACAGTTCTTATTAAATAGAGAGCCACCCGTGTTCTTGATGAACTGGAGCATTCCCCTTAGCACCACCAAAGCTACCTCGGTTAAGTAAACGAAAAAGTATGAGCCAAGCCATAGCTTAAGAACTATATATAGCTCGGAAAGTACGTGAATTGTGATACAATTTGCGATATTTCCCCACTGATTGCGAAAAGTATGATAGATAGCAATATCCAATTCCAAGTTGAAACAAAACAGAAAGTACCCCGCCAAGCAACGCCGCTACGGTCGGATACGTTTCTCATTCCCACTAGGCAATATGCATGTGCTTTGCCAAATATACTATTTTAACGAATGGCAATTTATGCAACATTGATTTTCTGAAAACCTATTCTGAGTATAAAAATGGTAAGTGATAAGACAGTTAACTCGGAATACTACTTTCGATACAATTTGGCGAGTAAAAGGAATATATTCGACGCTTTTATGCAATCCACTACAGAGAATTTCGTTTGTCGCCAACAAATGTTCGCTGCGCTAACTGTTTATTGATGGGATTATACGCACGTCAACACATTCTCACCTATCAGCTAACACGGATATATACATTCTCACCTGTCGTTTGAGAGTATGCTTTTTTCACTTTTGCATATGATAAAGTGAACTTATATTGGTTTTGGTTCTTCTTAAGCTGATGGTAAATCCTTCATTCCCTGCCAATCTCTTCCATCAATCAATCACGTACTTTCAGTGCTATTTATTAGTTCTTATGCTATGATGGCCAAGCCTTCTAGCAACAGCTGAGCATGCGCACAGAAGTTGAAGAACGATACCCTCTTCCTCCGCGCATCTGCAGCTCCGGTAGACGTTTTCGTAAGGATCACGCAGCCGGGCTGTGAGCCTAGCAAATAGACAATGTCCAGTTAAGAGCCACTGCTGCGCAGAGGGGCTCTCTTTCTAGTTAGAGGAATTCTCCAATCCGACCAAAGTCAAAAGTTTTCAACAATTGTCAAGTGATCGCACAGGAAGGTTCTTTCATCCAGGTCTTCACAGTGTCCTTTAAGTATTTTTGCGTGGGGGTCAGTTTAACTTAAACCATCACAGTATCAACTGGGAAACTTCAGAACACCCCCAGCAAAAGCGTATCAGTCTTTGAAAGCTGGTTCACTTCAATGTTCCCCTCAATGTCCTTATGTCCTGGCACTCAAAACAGCTGCATTATCGAATGTCTCGTAACCTTGCCCAGAGACATACGACATTCGAGGACCAATTTATAGGAGGTGTAAATTCCAGCACGGTACTGTAAAGCTGCTTGGTTATCAGTGAGACAACAAACATTCACTTCGATTATTTAATTACGGGCCGAGAATTCTAACACCTCTGCCTGGCAGGCGGTCGAGCAGGCAGAAGGAAAGCTCCAAGTTAAGGTCAGTGGCAAATATACCACACCCAACTGTGTCGTCCAGTTCGGAGCCACCAGTATATAATTCCACATAATCTCTTCTTAGGAATGACCCCTTCGTCTGATCCTCTCTGCTTGGTAGTTGGGTCTGAAACCCCTGAGACAGAGATGTTTGGGTAGCAGTATAATCAATATTCCCAGGGACACGTATAACCTGCACCAAGAATTTAGAATGGTCAAGTCTGTACTTGTCCAAGGATCACCACAATTAAGTCTTACCGCTACGTTAAATGATAAAAGCATCATTTAATTATTGCCTTGTTGTGAGGCAAGCAGATCGATAGGAGGCCAATGTAGCACCACCAAAAGTGTCTTCGTTAGGGTAGTATGAAAAGTCCCCGTTATCAATAAGCATGACATTTTACTTTGTTTCCTATGCTTATCTGAGCTACAATGGGTTTCGGTAGGTCGAAGGATGGAACCCTATGCTTCCTCGTAAGAACCAACGTTTTGTGTTGTTAGAATTAGTATTTAGGCCACACTCTTGACACCACTGCTAGATAATTTTTTAAGGAATTATTTCCTTAGCAGCTCATTGGCTGTTAAGTTCCAAAGCAACGGAGACAGGGCATCACCCTGGAGAGTGTCCATATTTACCAGTCGCGTGATAATTGAGGTATCCAGAGATGAGTGTAATATCTGTTTTTAAGTAGCTGTTTCATAAATTGGACTAGCTACCAATTGACATCCAAGTCCCGAAGGACACTCAAAATCACCTGAGGACGCACACTATTGAATGTTCTTTCAATGTTATTTTTCACACGCTCTTTCCACAGATTTGCTCCTAGTATGAGCGTGCTGTGATTTTGAGATCAAAGTAGAGTCTTAGGCACTGGTTCCCCAATACCCCACAGCTCTCTTTGAAATCTTAAATAGAAAAGATCTTAGACAAAGTGGTCTTAAGTCCTTACGTTTAGCGTTTAATGCTTTCGCGGTCTTAGCGATGAACACAAGTTCGGGTCCTTCTAATTGCCAGGCATACATGAAATCCTTAAGCAGGCATTATATATGTCCATCAGCCAAGGCATAGTGCCCTTTAAAGATTCTTATATATTAGCCGTGATGGGCCTGGAGAATTGAATAGGCCAGCAGAAGTAACAGTCCATCTTATGTGTGGGTTAGAGATAACAGGAATCGATATTGCACTCCTGTTTGGCTCTTGCAGTAAAGCTGATGATGCCCTCTCGACCTCACTACAAGAAAGGTGAGTGTCCATCAAAACTGTATGAGTCTCGCAGCTACTTTGAGCCCAACTTCGATCGGACCCTTGAACACAGCCCCGACAGTTTGATTGGTGTAGCTTACTATCCATCTTTTGCCTGAAAAAACAACCCCCCTCCCCCATTCACCATTTTATAGATTTACATTAGAAGATGTTTCAGGTGATATTAAAATAATTGTAATTGATAAGATGTCAATTAAGGGTTAATGTTAAAGGGTTAATGTTAATAAAGTGATTTCCCTAGACAATAGGTTTCATAATTCACTCTTTAAAGATATTGCCTGAACCACTTCCCGACTGGAGGCATTTGTACGTGTAAAGTTTGTACGTAGATTGTGTTTCGTGACCACAACTCCAGAGTCTGTCTAGCAAAAGAGTTCTGACAATATTTCTATACGTTCCAGTCGAGAAAAAAACACAATGAAGCTTTTTGTCTTAGGTTCGTTTATCTGAGGTGCATAGTTGACACACTGCAGTGATTATTATTAATATAAGATGTTGCTGGCTTTTTGTTTTAAATGTTTTTATGTTTTAATATAGAATCATATAAATTACATTTAAAATTATTAGTAAAATAAATATAGAGATGACGGATGGATAATCCCGATCGATGGCGTTTTTCATAAATTTCTGTTCGATGTCCTTAAAACCTAAAAGAATTGTTCGTCATTTTTTTTATTCCAATTTTTTTCTCACAATCAGCGAACCTATACTCCGTTCCCTCTCAATCTATTGGTTGGATTTGTTAGTAAATATTTCGGGATTATACATTATCTATAGTTGTTTTATGGACTGATTTTGTATTCTTTTTCATTTAAAATGTTTTATCTGTTGCATACCTAGAATTGTAATAGACACTTGTGGCGTAATATCTCGAATGCGAATAGAGAAACAGGTTAAAAAACTGTCAAAGATATATTGAGGGAATAATATCAGAAGTTTCTGTTGGACGTTTATCTTTGTTTTTTAAAATTGCTGTAAATAAAATTTAAATTTATATCGTTCCGTTTTATCTATAGATGTTTTCGATAAATGTGTCTGATTGGCTGGCTGTTTAGATGAAATAAACGGTTTGATTGGCAGTTTATTCGGTGATTGTTCGGCTTTCCTGGACAAGGTAGACCTGAGAGCCAGGGACACTGGATGTTGTAACGAATGTACGATGCTTAGCACGGATCAAGTTCAAGTTGCACTCGGCAGATTCAGCACGATCTTCAGCAGCTTCGAGTTCACGCTGGAATCGGCGGACACGGGTCACGGATTGTTGAGACATACCCTCCTGGAAACGAAAGAAATAAGAAATGAGATATTGTTTGATAATATTGGTATTGGTATGATGAAACTGACCTGTTCTGTCAATTGACGTTTGTACATGTTAATCTTAGCGGTGGCCTTGTCCAACGATTCTTGAAGCAAAATGATATTCTTCTGGTCTTCTTCGCATTGGATCATAACTTCCTTGACGGTGCGTTCCTTCTTTCTTAAGATCTTGATTGTTTCGGCGTGCCTTCTCTTTTCTTCTTCGAGTTCAATTTCCAAATCACGAATGCGTGTCTCCAATTTGCTGATGATTCGTTTGCTTCCGGCAACGGCATTAGCCTCGACTTCCTCAAGGCGGATTGAGAGGTTCTAGAATTGAGTGTACAATAGCCGTGATGTTTTGACATGTATTCAAGTGAATGAAGAATTTTACCTTGACTTCAACTTCCAAAGACTTCTTAATGGTTTCGATCTTAACAATGCGTTCTTGTTCCTCGTGAAGAACTTCGATTGTGCTCTTGAGTTCTACCTGTAAATTGAATAAAAATCAAATGAACTTCTAAGCAAATCAGTTTTTTTAAGTTGACCAAACCTGGACTTTCTGGTAGCGCTCGTCGCTCAAACGAAGCTCCTTAGTAATTTCTTCGTAGTCGCTAGCAACAATGGCCAATTCCTGTTCGATCTTGGCTTTCGACGCAGCAATGTTTGCATTGAAGATGCTCAGCTCATTGATACGGGTAGTAGCTTCCTCATATTGCAATTCGACAGAACGCTTGGCGCGCTGGCAATTGTCGTAGTTCAGACGAACCTCTTCTAGTTCACCAGTGATTGCTTGCAAACGACGTTGTGCAACGCCGTATTGATCAAGAGTCTGCTGCAGCTGACGTTGAACATCTTCATAGTGAGCTTGAAGCTCAGTCAATTGCAACGATTGCTTTTTCACGACCTTCTGCAAGTCGAGGTTGGTCTTATTGGCAATGTCCAAGGACATTTCCAATTCGGTGATTTGGATTTGAAGCTTCTTCTTGATGCGAGCAACTTCAGTCTTCAACCGGATTTCAGCTTCAGCAACTCGTGCATTAAGTTGTTCGATTTCGATGGCAGTTTGCTTGCTATACATAGAAAACGAAATAAGTGAGGTAATTGATTTTTTTTTGTGAAAAAAGTAAAATCTTAAGTAGGTTAAGGTCATTTGATTTTGCTCTGAGGCATATGCTGTTTCTTAAGACCCAAATCACCTTGCTGAAAAACATATACGTGAACCCATGCAATTTTTGCAAAATACTTTAAATAATTTGAGTTCAAATTTTGCTGGTAGTATATTAAATATCAAGGTGAATCTTAAATTTAATTTAAAAAACTTATTGCTGACAGGTACTATCTGATTATAAGAGCATCATTTAATTATTGCCTTGTTAATCTTTCTATAAATGGAAGATATAAAATGCAGCTTTAGAATTATTTTAGAATCGGCGATAATGCTGACTAGATTTAGAAAATATGACTTTGACCATGAAAGTATCTTAAGAGTTAATTTATCATTAACTCTTCTACAAATGTGAACCACAGTAATTCACCAACACACAATGAGTTGATGATAATTGCATTTAGTAGGAATTGTGGTGAAACCCTGGAATGCTATCTGCAGGGAACGATTAACCATAAATCGGATAAGAATACATCATCACTCATAAGTAACTTGTTCATTCTTTATTCAAATGCATCTTGACTTCCAAACTTTGGGTAACTCCCAATGATGCTGCCTATTATTCCCTAATTATCTGTTAATCATCACATCTGAATGACCAGATGAAATGATTACGGCACTTTTCACTGGTGTATGTGGGACAAAGTATCTAAAAATAGCAATTGAAATCGAATCCCCAAATTATGCACCGATGCATCAGATAAATGTAAATAGATTTATTTGCATTTGTATTGTATTGTATCTACTAGCCGAGTGTTATTGAAAGAATTCAAATGAATCGAGATCAGTATGATTGTGTGGGAAACGAATGTAAAAGAAATTCACGTATCCGTGGTTTTTAGACGGCAATGAGTCCATTGCATTTTTACCTATGCGAATTCTTTCGTTGGCTTCTTACAAAATTAACGCGAGCCAATTTTTTCGGATGTACGTTTCTATGTGTTCTAATTGGGATTTAACGCGCGTTAAAAATTTGCGTCTATGCCAAAATACGTGTACATACTGCAAACATGTGCACATCATATTTTTCTTAATTATTTTTCTGCCCAGCTAACGGCCCAATTAGTGAGTATAGTCTGTATAATGAATAGAACATAAAGGAAAAAAACTTTGAAAGTTTCATTACAAAAATTTCATGCAAAGCAAAAATCAAAATTAAAATAGGAAATGGACGTTTAACGAATGTAAGTTTCTGTGAAACAACAAAGTAAAATACAACCACTTGACATAGGAATTGCCGTGACATAACTTTGTGCCGCCGTGGCACTGTGGCTTGCGTAATTCAACATCGCTAACGTAAGGGAGGAATTATCTAAAAAGCAACATCCGAAAATAGACTTGGGAGCCATCGATGTTGGACTAAATGGATCGATGGCCCGGATCGATACGGGTGTATTGGATGTTGGTCGTGTGTTTCGGAAAGCGCTCATGAAACCCGGACATCGGAATGTGATTTAGCCTAGGCAAACCATTAGCGTAGAACAATGAGGAAATGCCCAAGAAATGATTTTCCCAAGCGGGTGTCAGTTTTTTTAAATCATTGAACGGATTTATAGTTTTTAATCAAAACAATCATGAAGAACAGCAATGAGAATGATTATAGCAAGAGGTACGGTTGACGTTAAGATAATATTTGCTCCTTATGAAGCTAGGAGCTAAGGCCACTAAGTTATGTAAGTTATTAGCGATTACGAAAATTTTGCGGAAGTCGCATAAAGACATTGAATGATATATTGAATGAGAATAAACTTGATAGTCCAGAAGAGCTGCAACAAAACACATTTCAATTGTCACACACCTGGAATCCGCATACATTTCCACGGTCTTCTGGTTAAGATTCGAGAGCTGACGCTTGACATTGCACAAGGATGATGAAACTTTATAGTCCAAATTATCGATGAGGCGTTCATCCATGAATTCAATATGCGTCGAATGAATGATCCTGTTTTCACTCACACCCCGAGAGGATCGGGAAATCTTTTGCGACGCAATGATTTCCTCTTCCTGGCGCGCACTTTTTATGTTTTTCTCGCTGTCAGCCAAAAGTGCAGCGGAAATTGCACTGGCTGACTTGCCGCGTATCGCGCGCTTCAAATCCTCGGAGATTTGAACTTCTTTCATCTCATCCATTCTGCTGATAATTCTTGCGATTCGTTCCTGGTCAAGTTGCTCTACTGCACGGAATTCCTTCTCGCGTTCGACTAATCGATGTTTCGTTCGCTCAAGTACACTATCCGGCCGGATATGTTTCGTGACACGAGCTGCGTCCGCACTTTTCGCAACACTAAACGGTGAACGGATTACAATACGACCATTTATTAAATCCTGATAAGCTCGCTTCGCTGCTGATCGCGAATATCTAATGGCTTCTTCGTCCGTGTAGGTACGCACCGGATTGTTAGGGCGATATTTCGACAAGCTGCGTTCGTATGTCCACGGTAAATGGGGTAAGTTGGGCTTGTTGCCACGTCTCTTGGCGTCTATGTAATCTATCATTGGTTGATAAAAGTTTATACTATAACCATAATTATCCTCGTAAACTGTAGTGGGGAACCTAGTACGTCTACGTGTACTCGCATGCATTAGTGCCATTGAAATTTTATTTATATTCTCTTAACATAGGCTAAATATAAAAGAACGATTCGCAAGTCGGTGCGGTGGTACAAGCAGAAGTACAAATTGCCGATCTCTTCACGGGATAGTGGCAATTCGTGATGGCAGTTGGAGGAAGATGCAAATATTTCGTGGTTCGCTGGCCGGCTGGTGTACTTTCGAGTCGATCGATGCGCAATCGTCAATTATAAATTCTTGCAGATTCATGCATCAGATGTCCATCCCAATGAACATACTTGATTCACCAATTTCTCAAGCTTTTTAATTGAATCGGGGTAGGTGCTGACCGAAAAATATACAAAACGATATCGAAACTTGTATTGTTGCTAAATAAATCACTTTGCTTCAAGGAAAGTTTATTTGTTTCCAACTTTTTAGATTCGATCGCCAGGAAGTAATGATTTCAGAATTCAATGCCACGATTAAATCGAATTTGTCGACCAGTTCGAATCAGGTCAGCCGCACCAACTGAATCTGGGTCGGAGAAAATCATACCCTTATACTGTAACTTTGCTGTTACGTAGTCTCATTGACTTTTTATCATTGAATATTTGTTTTTTTCAGCTGCATCTACACATAAGTGCTGTAAAATTTACTAATAAACACAAGGAACTTGTTGCGATAACACAGTATTTTGGCAATGATCTTACGCTAGATGTGGTTGAAGAAGTTAGTTAGCTGTAGAAGCCCGGGTCTGGCCGTTTTAATTTTGGCCTTCGAATGCCAATTTGATGCATGGGCGGACATCACAATATCTTTTTCATCCGGCTCTCGCTGTGACAAAAGATTTCTATTTTGAATAAGAAATGCTAATTTCACTATGTAGCAGACATTTTTATTTTTTTGTTTCTTGCCTTTAACGGGTGTTCATGGTTTGTATAGTTAGTATTTCAGTTCATTAAGAGTATCAGTCTTCTCATTAAACTAACGTGAATTTGTGAGTTTTCAAAGTAATTCTAGCTAGATTTATTCCATTAAAATGTTTAAATTTGAGGTCAAATAAGTGAAGATGTAAATTATGTAATCAAATAACAGCACTAGCTGAATTTATCTAAAGTTGTTCGAAACATGCACAAAACATTTATTTTGTAGTAATTCAACGGGTGTATTTCACTGGCTACATTATATGTAAGTAAAGAGCCAGAATAAACTGGTGACATTTTGGCGCCCAACGTGGCAAAAATGAACGGAACAAATATTGCTAATTTTCTATTCCGTTTATCTAAACTTTTCATTTGATCCAAGTCAAAAACAAATCAGCAACTAATGTATTACGATTAAAACTTGATGATTTTTTTTTAACTTAGTCGCTAGTTTGGATTTGGACATCATTTTAGTTTATTTTGCGTTAACATTGAAAAAACTGAAAATTTATTGAAAATTGATTGAATTGCTTCAACATGTCATGTATTGCATTTTCTTCATTTTCTATTCAAAATACTGTTATATAAATAAATAACAGACTGATCATACTTATTAATCTTCGACTAGTATTTGATTATTTTCTAATTCGAATTTTAATTTCAAACACAATTTTTCGTTAATTTTAATGTTGTCAGGATTTAAATTAATTTTTTTTGCATGCTTCTCTCCCGACTAAATATTTATTTTGCCTAGAGATAAATTAAAATTAATGGTCGGTCATCTTCACGCGTGAAAATATAGCAGGCGATACATCGCCTTATTTGTCAGCATTTGCGAGGTAATTACTGAATTTGTTTTTGCACCAACTTATATTGAATAAAAATGCGACAAATATATGGTCCAAATGGGTGGGAAACTGGTTTCGTGTCCATAAAGTTACACTGAAAGCCATTATTTTTCAGATAGCTTTATGAATCATACTCGCAAGCTGTAACAATTTTAATATTTTTCTATTCTACTGCTAAGATTATTCCATATTATTGTTAATATTATTTGTAATCATACCGTGTTAATCGACCCATCCTACTCAAGGTTCCAAACAATTTTCAACTTGATTTTTCGCCCTAAAAGAATTTAATTATTGCGAATCACAGACATAAGTATTTTACGCAAACAAAAAAAAAAATACACCCACTTGAATTCGAAATTACATTGAAGATAAACGCCAAATAAATTCGACTTCGCGGTAAAAATGAAGTCAACCTTTATAGTCAAAGTGTTGAATATAATTGTGCTAATTAAAAGTGTAAATTTATAAAATGTTATTTTCTACTTCCTTTTCTTCTTTTGGTGTTAGACACATAAATGATTTCATTAAAAGGATCGGAATATCCTTTTTTTATGTAAGATTTGAATAAATTTAACTTTTTAAATACTGCCTATATTATACGTTATTATTCCAACGAGTTATTATGATTCTGGATGACGAAGGACTTTTCAAGTTTAAGAATAGTAGATCAAATAAATTCTGAAAGATATTTTCCACAAAGAACGAGAACAAAATAAAAACAAAAAATTATTCGAGGTCATTACTAGCAACACACCGACCATTGAACGTTGTGCGCAAAGTAAAGGAAATATAAGTGTTAATAAGGGTAAATAATTTGTGCAAATATTTGATTATACTGTTTTAACTTCCTTTCAATATTAAGTGGAGTAACGCCATTTTTCGACCTACCTTTTATTAATATGTCATGTATAATATAATCGAAGGAAACACGAATCAAGGATAGAAGTAAGTCCATTTTTTCGAACCCATTTCTTATCGTAAACGCTTATTCATTTACATACAGGAAATAAAGTGCTATTAAACCACTAAATTGTTGTGTCATTTACTGAACAAACACTTTACTAATATTCTTGCAATGTTTCTGCTTTTGAATGAAACAAATGAATAAATGATTACCTGACATACACCCAAGTCATCGTCCATACAATAACGAAATCGTACTTACCGAATAGCTTCAATCTCTTCGTCCTTCTCGGCAAGACGACGCTCGGCATGATGACGATATTCACCAAACTCAGAAGCAAGACGTTGGGAACGTTGCTCTTCCGCTTTACGACCCTAGAATTGAACGAAAGATTTTTATGAAATTCAAAAATTAAATGATTCTATGAGTAACATACAGCTTCAGCTTCCTTGTAGGCAGCTGTGAGCTCGTCACGTTCGTTTTCAAGGCGGCGAAGTTCAATTTCGAGCTCATGGAGACGGCGAGTCAATTCGGTGATGGTGTTGCGAGCATCATGAAGATCGTCTAAATCAAAGATTAAATTATAAAATCAGACCATACAAACTGCAAATTGATAAATTATCACCTCCCAACTTCTTATTTTCACGTGTAAGTTGATTGTTGGCGTCACGGGTCTTGTCCAGTTCGTGGTTCAATCGGGTGATTTCAGCTTGCTTATTTCTCAAATCACGTTGAGCTCCCTCGTACATCTGAATCGTCTCTTCTAATCGTGACTTCAATTCGATATTGGTCCTCTCCAACGTATCAACGCGCTTTTGCAATTCCCTGCATGAGCCGTTCGCCTTTTCCAAATCGATGATGAGAACTTCAACTTCGCTCTGGAGACGGCTCTTCTGCTTCTCCAAATTGTTGACTTTGACGAGGAGGGTTTCGATGTGCTCTTCGAGCTCAGTAATGCGGACTGTGTATTTGCGACGGAGTTCTTCGATTTCTTCGGCATGAGCAGTAGCCTCGGTGGTGTATCTCGATTGCCATTGTTGAGCTTCACCTTGAGCCTTGACCAGTTGGCGTTCCAAGTCCAAACGGGCTTCGGATTCCTCTTCGAGCTGAACACGAACCGATTCCAATTCGGTTTCGACCTGGTGTAGGGATGACTCCAAAATCGAGCGCCGACGTTCATCGTCTTCAAGACGACGGCGGGCATCTTCCAATTGAGAGACAACCTGGCTCCTGGAGTAGGAAACACTCTCAATGTTGATTTTCAAGTCTTGAACTTCCTTGATCAATTCAACATTTTCTTGTGATAAGCGTGTCTTGTGGGAAGTAATGTCGACAATGGTACGATTCAGTTCTTCGATTCTGATATTCATTTCGCTAATGTTGATTTCGAGTTTTTCGATATGTTTGCTGCTCATAATGCGTTCCTTGTTACTAGCTTCAACTTGTGACATCAACTCATAGATTTCAGCCTGGAATTTGGCCTTATCCTTTTCGGCCCTGAAATTTTGATACGATTAGAAAAAAATGCAGCTTAAATTTGAAGGAAACTAGTAAGTGGTCTGAGTATAGGAAGTATGAAGAATCTAGAACGTAGGAAAATATGAAAATAAGATATTCCATAACTGTGCTCGCATTGACACCAATATTAGTGGCTTTATAGATGGATGCTTAAAATTCCCTCTCGTTATATCTTTTTTTTCTCCCTATAATAATGCCAAAGCTCAATGGATTGCCCTTTGAAGCGAATGCTTAGCGATGGCGATAGGGAGACACATATGGGAGAAGCCGATATCAATTATTCCAGTATTCTTTTTTTTTAAGTCCCACATTTATTTTTATTTTCTAAAGCGCAAGTGCTATGCCTAGTCGCTACTAAAGCTTTAATGTGGCACTTAATTAATGGAGCGTTGGTATTATTATTGTTAAGACAACCCAAGACGAACAAATACAGCCATGGGCACGGCGTGATTCGAACCCGCGGACAGTAGATCGCTGCTTCGGACTGACGCGTTGGCGAGCTAAGCTACCGACCCCCCTACCAATTATAAAGGGTTTCATAATAAACTACACAAAACATTTATTTGAAAACTTAATACAACTTATGCGCCCAACGTGGGCGATGGTCACCTGATTTTTTTGATATTTTCCTAAACATGATATATGCTTTAACCTAGATTGTATTATTCACGTCTTTTTAACTACTACATAGTTGATTGGTGTATTCAAGTATGGTCTTATTATGGCATTTCTAAGCTTCGTGCACCAATACCAAGCATTGCTAAGAAAGAATAATATGGGATTTTAGTGATTCTACACAGGTAAGGATTCAATTCTTTTTAAATTGTATTGTAAAAAATTATAATGTCAGCTAGTCATAAGCGGTGCAAGCTTGAAATGTTTTCTTAAACCCAAAGGAAGAGCTTATTATGTCGAATAATTTATGTGTGATTTTATAATCATTTTAATTATATTATTAGGTGTAGCAAAAATAAATGCATTATTTTTGCATGAAATTGAAAGCTTTATTTAGCATGCTTAGAATAATCCAATTTAGGTTATTCGATAAATTGTTGCAATTTTGTAGGCTTTAAACCTCTCTCATAGAAGCTTTCGTTTATATTGTCAAAAAACTGGGGCAGTCTGTTTTCACAAGCCTCTCTTCAGGTTAATTCTTCACCAGGAAATTCGTTCACCAGGGACAGGAACAGGTGATAATCTCTTGTGGTACCCATACATCGAGGTTCTTATTATTCAAATGGTTCTAAATGGTTTTTTGTGCAATATTTAACTCCTGGGCAATCGAAGCATTGCTTTCATGACGGTCGGACTCAACGATTTCCATGATTTTATTGACATTTTCGACAGTTGGCCTTCAAAAGCGTGGTGCATATTTGACATCGAAATTACAGGAACGGAACCAACGAAAACATAATTGTGCGTTATTTACTAATAAAGTATCCGAGTCATAAACAATATTCATATTTTCAGCCGCCTGGCTTCCGTTTTCGTGTTTATCGAAGAACAACTGTAAAATGTGGCGCGTATTTTCTCTTTGCTGGTGTCCATCTTTGACACGCGCTCAAACAAAACTGAATCAATCAATTAAAAAACTGTTCAATGGCTTTTTTTAACGCCATATACAGATTACTAAAGCCAGCTATTGGAAAAATAATAGATTTCTTCTTACTACACCTGATATTTTCATTGCTACATTTAGTCTTTAAATTTTTTATGATAATTTTGTTATTTTGCGAAAGCTGGTCTTATAAGTCTTATAATAACTTGGCTAATATTTTTCAACGTGATCATCTTACTGCCCCAAATTTCCTGACACATCATCAATTTGCATTTCGGCAATCACTTTACTACCTGCCGTTTTCGAAGTTATTGCAAAATCTAGAAATAGGTGAGTCGATTTCATTTTAAAATATAATCTCATTCCTAACATAATTTTTTCGATTTTATCTTCATGAGTATTTCGCCTGCATACACATACTTGTGTGAAGGAAAATTCGAAAATTCTTGATTTTTCAAATTTCCCATGAAGAATTTTCGTTTTTCACACGCTTTCATGCTTTTCGCTCGACAACTTATGGGCGAGCATCGAATCAGTCAGATTGTATCAGATTTCCATCGTACGAGATGGTTGTCTATCGGTTCGAGCAAAAGACAGACAGGGAAAAGCGTAGTGTTTACATTCGTTACTGGCGAACGGACATATTTGGACCGGAGCGGATCGTGCATGTTAGACCGGCTAGCTGTAGATCATACGGCTGTATCCACATACGTCCTAAAAATAGCAGATCTGCAGAAAATGCTGTTCTGACTCGAGCTATGATGATGATCAGAGCATTATGGGAAAGCTCTTTTGTTCGATCAGATACGGTTAGCCAGAGCGGACGAACAAGTCATGTTTAAAAAATTTCGTATTTGAAATATTTCATAATGATATCAGCGAGAGAAGGTTGAATGAGTATTCACTGAGAATCGTAGTTTTTTTTTTAAATAAAATAAAATAGATTTTACGTTAGGGTTAATAATTAAATAACTAAAGCCTGTATATTTATTCTAAACACTGAAAATAATCAAGAGCATATATGCTACAGACCTGGACATTTCAAAATCTTTAAACTTCGATGAAAAGTTGATACAGTTCGCTAACGGGAGCTAGTCTAAGATAGAGCTAAAGTCATTAAATGATAATGTTCAAACAAACAACCAACAAAGAGCAAGATTAATCAACTTTACCATTAAATATATAAGTCAAACGAAACTTGTCTGGTTATCAGGAAAATTCAGTATCACAAAGTTATTCGCTAATATTTCCTGGCTTTTTCCATTTCAAGGGCACAGGAATATGGAAGCAAGGTGTGTTTTACTATATTAATATCGATGATTACCTAGATTTGGCTTTAGTTAGAAGATCGATTTGTTCCTGGAAATCAGCCATAATTTCTTGGTGCTTCTTCTTGAGCAAATGTGCGGTTTCTTCTGATTCCAAATGAACATCTTCAAGGAGCTTACGGAGCTTGGTCAGTTCAACATCACGTTTACGGTTCGCTTCGAACTACAAAAGACCGAAAATCAATTTATTAATATTTTTTCGATTTTAATGAAATCTTGCATTCTATCGATATACATTACCTGTGATTCAGCACCTCCTTCAGCTTCCTCAAGACGTTCGGACATTTGAATAACTTGAACGCTGAGATCAGCTTTCTCACGTTCGATCTAGAAAAAATGTGGACAATTATTATTAATTTGTCATAAACAAAAATAAAGGGGCATAAATAAAATAAAGGATGTAACAAAATCGGAAATAAATAGCGAATGCAATTTTAATCAGTTTTCGTAAACTGCAGGAAATTTTAATATTTGGGTTCGATTATGCATTACACAGCTGATTGACGATGAGTCTGAGCTTCTATTAAGGAAACGAAAAATTCGTTATAAGAAAGGAACATACTTTTGGGGCATTTCACGTGAAGCGGACAACGAAAAAAAGTCGTGGTTCTGGATTTCGTTCATATTGTGCATAATGGTACTTCTAGAAGATATGAATGTGGATGCACAAGTTTTTGTTTCTATGAGGTTTAGTTGCCGAGTTATGGGCTTCTGAATAATTGAAGAAATTGATAAAAGGTTTTTTTTTGGAAGCGGATTCTGAGATTCAAAACAAAATCTAAAAAACATTTAACATATTGATTGGTATAGAAAATTAGCTGTTCTTATTAATTTTGAAATTCGATTTGAAAAACAAATTTTTTTTCCTGTGTGTTTCCTGTTTTTTTCCTCGTTTTTTGAATAATTTGGACCAGGTTAATTTTGTTTATTTTTATAACAAAACAAAGCTTAAAGTATATTTATTTTATCATAAAAGTTTTAGAATGGGATGGCCAGTAGTTAAGGAGCTAGGTGAGTTTCAATACATAAAAGTGCTTGATTATGATAGCTAGTGAGTGTGAAAGCAAAATATTTGTAGTAAAACTATTATATATAACTTGTATCACTTACATATAGAAGATCAAATATTAAAAATTGCTAATCCTGATTTACTTAGTGAAAAAAAGCTACTTGTGTATGGACAAATGAATTTATTTCACAATTTTTAGAATTTTACTCTCGTTTCTTAAACCAGTTCTTTTTTTTAATAACTAGAGGTGTTTCTACGGTCAGTTTTTTCCTGCAGATTCGACATAATTTTTTTCTGCTAATATTCTTGGAATTTTTCTTAGGTCTTTAGCTTTCCGATGAAACTTCAAATCGAATGGATTGAAACATCGATAGCCGCATGGAGACATGATACACATAATTAAGACTCTTTAACTTATCAACGAAAGTAATAGTCATTGCAAGCGTTGAACAGTAACTCGAAAAATAACGGAAAATTTGAAATGGCTTGGCGTCAAATATATTATATACGCGTCATATATTTTAATTAGGTTTTTATGGGAAAATAAAACCTTTTTCAAATAAGAGATGGCGCTACTAATCACATTTCGATAGCACTTTTTGTTTTTAGCCAACTACCTGTCCTAAGCAAGCTCTCGGTACCACGCCCCATGCTACTTGTATGTATTGAAATTCACCTACCTCCTAAACTACCGGCCATCCCATTCTAAAACTTTTATGATAAAATAAGTATATAAGCTTTGTTTTGTTATAAAAATAAACAAAATTAACCTGGTCCAAATTATTCAAAAAACGAGTTGAAGTGTCTACTTCCGGTTCCACACAGGAAAACATTTTTTTTCAAATCTAATTTCAAAATTAAAAAGAACAGCTAATGTTCTATACCATTCAATATGTTAAATGTTTTTTAGATTTTGTTTTGAATCTCAGAATCCGCTTCCAAAAAAAACCTTTTATCAATTTCGCGAATTATTCAGAAGCCCATAACTCGGCAACTAAACCTCATAGAAACAAAAACCTGTGCATCCACATTCATATTTTGTAAAAGTACCATTATGCACAATATGAACGAAATCCAGACCCTCGACTTTTTTTCGTTGTCCGCTTCGCGTGAAATGCTCCTTTTGCTAAGTTTTGAAGCCCAACACATCATAAGCCTAAAAAAATAAGTATTAAAATCGTTCTTATTATATATATATATATATATATATATATATATATATATATATATATAAATATATATATATATATATATATATATATATATATACATATATATATACAAATATATATATTATAAAAAGATTAATGGAGATAATCTCTGGCGGGGTATGTATTTTAGTCAATTTTCAGGTAGACGTATTTTTTTATGCAGAGTATATTTTTGTTAAAAATAAGTACTGGGGATGCAAAATAACTAAATTTTATGCTTGTACATAAAAGTAGGCAAGGATTTTTTTCAAATTTCGATTTCCCATAACTTTTAACAAAAATATTGAATCATCGTGAAATTTCCGAAGCGTATTAAAGTTGACTAAAACTATACACACATGGGTTTTCAAGACTGTGCGGGCAACCCTGTAGCTACGGCAGGCACGTGAAAAAAATCCTTCAAATCATCGACTCTCCTGAAAAATTACAGTCCGATACAGTCATGAAATCAAAACGAAATTCATGTAGTCGAAATTCAGTCAAGCTTATTGTAAGCGAAGTTTAGTAGGAATTATGTAGAAAAATCATTAAAGGGCTGCCAGCTATAGCAATTTTTGTAGTTTTTTTGGTATTTCTTTGCTTAGCGATTTTGTCATTAAATTTGCAAACATTAACGATCCTACAATGACAACTAGCAACTAATATTGAGGTTTCGAAATTTTGAAAAAATTGCAGATGGTAGCCCTAAAATTCTTTTCATCCTTATAACTTCCAGTGCAGTCATTCAATCCAAACGAAATTCATAGAGTGGGCTTAACTTTACTTGAAGCAGATTTGGTATATTTTTGCTTATGTTGCTAGCACAGGGTGGCCAGCAACAGACCTTTTCGTTAATATTGCACCAACAGATACTTCAATTATTTATTTAAATACAAAGCATTTACAAAAAAGGTAAGGAATCAATGTTTAAATTTTCCGAGCTTTGAAAATTTTGCGGATGGCAGCCTCAAACATAGTTTAATCCCTGAAACTTTCGATGAAATCCTCGGATGAAAACAAAATTCAAAGGATAGGTTGCTAGACGTATTGCTGCTTCGTTGGAATAGTGTTGCAAGCACTGAGTATTTTTATAATTTATGCTATAGGATATGCTGTCGAGAACTGGTTTTTGTTGCTTTGGGTAAGAAATGGTTGATATGATACTACAAAACAGCGTATTACGTCTTTCCACCTTTTTTGGTCACTCAAGGACAATTTCTTCAAAAATCAGTTTTCTAGCGGTTCTGATGCGCTAAAGTTTTTTTTTATAGTTAAATCTCGATTTACGTGAGCATAATTTAGATTAAGTATAACATTTTTTGGAAAAGATAAATTCAAACTATCGCAAAGAAATTCGTTTTAATAACTTCCGTTCAAAATATATTATCGAATCAAAATCATCGATGAAGCACACTAACACAGGCTCACTTTCGCTTTGCAGGTATTTTCATTGCCGTCACTAAGCCAATTATATTTTATTGAATTAAATGTAGAAAATTGTGTAAGAATTTGAATAATGAAATACAGAGCTCTAATGGTATATCATAAATGAAGATCTATGTTCGCCGGTAATGCTGTAAAGTTTCATAAATTACTACTACTTCTAATCTACCAGAAAAGCTTATGGCATGAAACTCTTATTGTGTTTGGCCATATAGCAACTATTAAAAACTCATCAAATCAGACATGTGTGTCAATATTCAATTGTGTGTGTCAATATTCAATTTATTCGCGTACTGGTATAAAACCGAAAAAATAAAGTACTCAAAATTGGTCAAAATGCTGGTCAAAAATTGGCCAAAAAATGATTTTTTGAAAGGAGCTGAATGATGTTGCAATTAACAAAGAAGAAAAACTTCCAATTTTTTCAAATGACGCTCGAAAAGTTGAAAGTTTTTGTAACATGAATGTGGTGAAAATGGATATATGTAGTGTTTTTTGAAGAAATCAAATAATTGAATGAAAAAGCTATCCTGGTTGTTATATCCCCAGAAAAAATATGTGCAGCTTACAAATTTCATAAATATATTATCATAATAAACTTTATTCTCATGTACGCCATTGTTGCTAAGATCGGTGGAATGGTCACCGAATGCCTTTAGTTTTTTTCTTGTGGAGAAAAATAGTTCAGGATCATGTTTTTAGTGGATTTCAGGATTGTCTAGGAATGTGAATAGATTTTATTGAAATTTTGGGAATATTTTATACAAATATTCAAAAAAATATTTTGATTTTTTTAAGTGCTTTTCTAAATGTATGAAATTATGAAAGTATTTTTTCGAAGTTGCCATTAGAATTTACTATTTGTGCACACTCTTCAAAAACAGAAATTCACTTCTTTTAGGGGAGATTAAACACATAATACAATTTTTTGTCATTATTCATAATAAAAAATACTACAAACAATGATATTAACCCGAATTTAGGTCCATATAGGGCATAAATATGTAAAGAATCTAATGACCATTTTATAGATTTATAGGCTAGAAAGTGTTTAAGTTACAGTGTACATAAAATTAAAATAAGCTCTGGCGCGTAAGAACCACTTGAAAGACTGATCAGAAAAAATGTGTGCATTTCGCTTCGTATTAAATATGTTTGAAATTATTACTAAATCAATTTTTTGTGTCTACGACCGGATTATTACTAAAGCTTTATAGCACATGAAAAATTACTGATAGCTTTTTTCAGTGCACAAGTGGCCAAAAATTTGGTCTGACTGCTTTGGAAGTTATACGAACAGAAAGACTTTGAAAATGCTGCTCCGAAAATTCAATGCTTTAAAAATTCAAACAGTTGTTGCTAGTTTTTGCTGTAAAATGCTATTTATATGAAAATTAAATGGCAGTATCTCTTGGTAAAATAGCGATGAAATGACTGGTTCTGGCAGCCCTTTACTAGTAGCGGTACCAAAATTTATATAAAATGTCCTTCTGGTCGTGAATGGCCAGTGAACCTGGTTTTGATTGGGTCGGAATTTTCAGCCAAGAAAAATTTTTTAGGGCTACCACAAAAAAGGTTTGAAAATTAAAGAGAAATTGTCTTTTGTTGCTTATTTCTTCTGAATGGGGTTTATCATATAAAAATGTTTCGCAGTATTTTCTGTCACCTACGAAAAACCAAAATTTACAATACTTAAATATATTTTTATAGCGTTCGTTGCAGTTTAATTAAAACCTTTGAATTCACTGGTAGTATTTTATAGAACAAAATGATCAAAATCATCGTAGCTGGCAACCTAATTCTAGTTTTCCAGTCAACAATCTGTCAAATTTGGCTTACAGTGAAATCAACCTATTGTATGGATTTTTTTAATCTGATGTTTGGATGGGAAGTGATAGGGAAAGACCGTGTTTTCTGACTGACGATATCTCAAAATGGTGCCACCGCCACAGGGCTGCCTATATTTTCTAATAACTTCTGCGATACCTAGTCCTACTCAAAATCAATACACTTTGTGAGTTCGCCTGAACAGAAATATCAAGTGTTCAAAAAATAGGCAATTCGATGAAGGGTTATCGTTCTTGCGCGACGCAGAGTTTTGAAAATGTCAAACAGACAGTGTGAAAAAGATTCAATCTATAAATAATTTACATTTTTTCGAAAAACGAAAAATATTCACGAGCTTTGATTATTTGAAGTGATTTTTTTCATGTGTCTGCTGCAGCTACAGTGTTAATTAAAAATCACGAATAACTAATCCGACAAACAGTAATACGTCCTGTATTCGTAATGCTTTGATGCGGCAGCAACAGTGATGCTACATTTAAGATCCAGGATAGGAGGCTAAGTTGATTGTAATTAACTGTAAGTTAGCTTGAATTTGTAGTATAAGGCAGGTGCTAAGTGGGTAGTAAGAGGCACGAAAATTGTACAAATATAAGAAAAATTAAACCGGTGAGAACCGGCTAGCCAAAATATAATAGTTATTAGATTTTAAGTTCTTATAGTTAATTGAACTTTGGTTCAAGTTTAGAATGTACAGTACAAAAATAGAATCAAAAAATTTCAATTCACTCAACATAATAATGCAAAGTGAAAAAATATTGATATGCCGATTTTACTAGTAGCATATTAGTATTTTTGCCGTTAATTTTTTCTACTGAGACAAATTTGATTGTTTAGCTTTACTGTCTTAAAGGATACTTTGATATCTCTACAGTGGCACAAAGTTTATAATTTTTCCTGGTGGCTAATAAGAATAAGTTTTTTTTAAAATGTTTCTCGTCTTATTTTAAATGTTTCTACAGTATCCAGCAAAGCAATAGATTCGAAGAATTGTAAGGTGAAAAAAATGTTTGTTTTAATTTCAGTCTTAACAAATGATCAAACAAATGCAGTTTGATTGATTCACTACAAGATGTTGATTTTGTGTGTAAGTGGCTTCTAATTCATATGCTATTGAATATGCCAACTCGAAAGCTTTGAGGAAGTACATACAACTGAGTAAGCAATACGTTGTTGTCTGAATTCCATCATCCTATGCATTTTTTCGATCACGAAAATCACATGTATTAGCAACACATAACTAAGAATACAAAATTTGATGAAAGTTAGCTTAGCGCCCAACGTGGGAATATTGGGGAACAATGTTATCAGCGTATGCATGCATTATTATTTCTTTGAGCTGCTGAGGATTGAGCAGAGTTATGATGTCGGGTGAAAATAGATTGTCATGTTATTTTAAACCCCGCTATTTTATGGCTACAGTATCAACCTGATTATATTATCCTGATTGAGATGAGTGAAAACGAGAAAATCGAAAAATTTGAGAGATCTGCGATCGCGACGGTAAGTTAACTATGTGTGATTTCTGTAACTAATTAAATATGTTTAATTTAATTCTATGTAAATACTGTTTGGCCTTCATGTAAGCACACTTTTTGTTTGCTTGCGGACACATTAGAGAAGCCAAACGTTGGTGAGTGGTAATAAAGATTTGCAGAAAAAGGCTTTGATGATTCTGCTGATGTTTGAAAGTCATTATGTAAGCATTAGATGGCGATGGTCATTTTTTCTCACTTCTGATAGAGAGTTGATCAAAAGAAACAAATATGATTTTATTGTGGTCATATTAATTTTTTTTGGCCTTGCCATATTTTTGGAAATACTTAGCTCTCATTCCGAGATTTGTTGATTACTCATACCAAACTGGTACTTGATTAAATGAATGGTATACGCCTATATATTGTGGAGCATAATTGTTATGTTGTTTTCTTGGTGCTTTAACATTATAATTATGATTTATGCGGTCGTGAAATTTTGCAACAATGCAACATCATGCAACAATGTGAGGGATTTCTCGTAAGTGTTGAAGGAATAATTAGAACAATTTGTTATACAAGTTTATCATTTGATTTGCGAAGTATTCTGAGAACGAGCTTTTGTTGCCAAAAGTTTTAGGCACATAGCTCCATGAAGAAGAAGTTGAGCTAGTAGAAAGAAGTTCAATATAGGGACTAGAAAGTTACGGCCATATTAGATGTGGTTCAAGTTATTAGCAATTCTTTGGATAAAAATGTCTTATCTTTGACGATCTCAAGAAGGCCGTCGATGCTATCTATCATGTAATTTTGCTTTAACGTCTGAAAGCTTATGACATTTGAAAGAAGCTTAAATTGATAGGAACAGACTATTTATTGAATAAGCGGATTGCGATAAAACAATCATAGTATATCAATAGGGAACGTTCAGTCAATAAAAGTATTCTGCGGAGTTAAATTCTTGGACCAGTAGAAGAACAAATGTCCTACAAATCCCTGTATTCAGATCGACGGTATCCGATTTGATAAAGCTAATGCTATGAAATGCTTTGGATTGATTCTGAATGAGAAAATGTCATGGGTCGCTCCAATGATAGTTATTTTTCGGATTCAGATACTGAAGCGAAAAATCGAATAGATTGGGAGACTTGTCACGAAAGAAATTAAAATTATATTTTGAATACCGACTGTTGCCGTATGCACCCGAACAGGATTGTAAAATATCCACGAATTAATTTATTTTGAGGGGCAGAAAGTGATTTATAAAATAGCAAATGAAGATTACCAAATATTTTTCGGACTGCATTATAGATAACTAACAGGAAAACCAAGATACAATATGTTTTTGTAGACTTTTCTCTGGACACATGCGAATGATGACCGAAACATAATTTCATGTAAAGAAATGTTATAAAATTGATAACAATGGTACTTTCCCTTCTATCAAAGTTCAATTGTCTAGAAAGTCTATAAAGATGTATTTGATATAGAGTCGGTGCAAACGAACCGAGATCGAGAGAGTGTAAGAAAGGAAGTAAAAAATGACCTTTGTTTGAAACTCGAACCCAAAGATTCATAATAATGGTTCCAAGATCAAATAATCCAATATTTCTATCCTCCCTTGAAGTATAAGCTTAAGCCCTGTTTTTCGTCTTCTATTTTATTTAACCTTTAACTTTATTTATCCTTCTTATCGTTTTGTTTACTTTTGCGTTTAGTGTTTGCTTTTAAATTGAGCATTGAGGCTCAAGTTAAGTTTTGATACTCATATGAAAATTGAATCAAAGTTTCTGTCTATGGTTCCTTGAATTCACTGAGAATATGCCAAATAAATTCTGCAGGAATTCGAGTGTATTTAGATCTGAATATAGATACAGGTGTCAATATAAATCTCTAAATAAAGCAATTATTTATACGGTTGTATATATCAGATATGAAAATTAGGATGAGTTTTTAAATTGAATTGAAAATTGAGAAGGGTATCAATTTTTTTAATTAAGCTGGTCTTCAGGGTTTTTTTTCCTAAAGCTAACACAACACGGATTAAAGAGAATTCCACTGTATTTTATTACGTAAATCCTACAGCCAGGTAGATTCATGTAAGTGAAATGTGAAGTGTAACATATGAGCTTCATAGCATGTATATATGTGCATCTTTTGCTTTGGTTTCGAGTACAGTTTATTGAAAAATTTTTTCTAAAAAATTAGCAATTCCACATTCAAAGATGTATTGTCTAACGTTTATTTAAATACTTTGAGATACGTTGTTCAGGAAACAGCACGCATTCATACGGGGCACTCTATAGACTCCTTTTTCGAACATTTTCATGTGCATTCCCCAAATACATTACTCTTCGGCAAGCTGTGTAATAACTTCAAAATGATTTTTTGTGCGAAAATGTTTCGCACGAAACACTCATTGCCAGTGAAACCTGAGCGAGGAGTATTGGGTGCAATCAAGCTACAATGTTCTGATTTCCAAAGTACTACTGAAAAATGTGACGAATCTTGCAGTCAGCTTCAGAAATATCTCGCAAGGCACCTGAAATGCTTCTATCTCTGTCTTTCGTCATCTTAACAACATACTTGCTGCATTCTACAAACACTCTAAAGCTGGTCGAAATTTTTGTCGAAAGTTTTATATTTTTTGTAAGATTATCTAATATTCTCGCTAGTATGAAATAGGGACTGCCAAGAGCCACAGTGGAACGGCAAGTAAGCGAAGACAAGTCGAAAAGGAGGAAATGAAAAGTCGAAATGGAACATCTTATGTTTTTGAGTTGTTCGAAAGCGCTAAAATTAAATTTTTGTGAGAATATTTTCACCTTTTCACATTGCGCAGACTTGCATACCTCTTCGGTTGATTCTCTGAAAACGAGAAGTGGCGTGTACGACACGGTTACTTCACATATTTCAAGTTGCGTGATATTTCATACAAAGATTGTGAAAATGTGCGCTACTATCTAAAATGTTAGACATGTTTCATCTTATTCCGATTGTGGTAGAGCAGGAATCGTGTATTTCGGGCAAATGATGTGTGGGTGTCGAAACGATATTTTCATACAAAGCAGGCTGGGTGGAGATATACCAACACACTCAAAAACGTGAAAAATTTTCAAAGAGATGGATAGAACAAAAAATTATTTATTTGAGATGGCAATAAATTGTTTTTCGAGCGAACATTTTCAAGAGGTGAATATGGAAGTGCCGATCAGACGGTGAAAAGATTGGAATTTGGAATATCAAGTTGCACGGGTTATTTGCGGCTTAGAAGGCGGAAAGAGTGGGGAGTTTTAGATTGGATAGCCATCTTATTACTTCTTGAGCTAATTTCTATTTGTACTTGATTTTATCAGAGCGTTTTAAAAGGAAAATGTTATTCAAATTTTGATGAAAAACGACTGGATGTTAGTGACCTTAGTAATATAGCCTGCATAGTTGATGGATGCCCATTTTTACCATAAACAAATCAGTAGGTGACATATACGTAACAAAATAATGCATGAAAGCTTTAAAGTTGAAAATTTAGTGAACCAAGTTAAAATTTTTCAACGGAATTTATTATAAATTCATGAATGAAGCTCTCTACAAGCTAGACCCATCAAAGGGATGTCGGGGAATTACCATGCTTTACTAACACAATTTGAGCTTAATGCATACATAAGTAAGCGAAATGGATAGATAATGCTTAGATCTTTGCCTACCTATGAGCCAGATCTGACTCTTTGTGGTGTAGCATACAAGGTCATTAAGAAAATCACTACATAAGCATTTTTTTATTTCACACGGGTCGAACCCACCACACTTGCAAGGATTTTTTTCTACAAATTTTTCGCCAATGATTCATTCGCTTTGCGAGGCTGGGAAAAAACCAGGGCGCTAACCGAAATATTTCGAAAATAAAATCTTTCGAAACTTAAAGGCCGAAATGTATCCAGCGGCTGCACCAGAATTTTTTAGAACATCCAAAAATACATGCGCGAAATAGATCTATGTATCATTTCGTTGGTTCTCTGAGTCATCTATTTATTTAACTTCTGCAGAAAACTTTGAGAAATCGTTAAAAATTTAAACCCATCATATTCAATTCGACTTATTCACATTCAAATTTTTATGCAAATGTGTAAAAGCTCAGATCTGCTGGATTTCTTTTTTGACGGATGCGGATACGCTTCTCAGGTGATCTATTATTATGGTTTATACATTCGAATAGGTGTATTGGTGGAATTTTCTTTATATTTAAAGTTGGCGATTTCGTATTTCATCTTCACGGAAAGAGAGCGATGCGGGGGTAGTGGTAGGCTTTCTATTTTTTAGTCAGTAGCAACAATTTCATACATTAGCATTTTTGACTCGCTGGCTAAAAAAATATGTAGGTGAAATGTGATGAGCTAAAGAGAGTGGTTGTTTCTAATAATAGGCTGTCATTTTTAAGGAAATTCTTAAATTATTTTTTCAGTAGGTTTGTAGAGCAATCAATTTATGGCTATCGGAATAATCGATCTATGTAGGCTACGTGTTACAAGACCTCGCCTTCATTATTTTGGAATTTTAAGACTATTTTCAAGTCTTATTTATATGTAATGTGTTTAATAGAAAATTTCATCTGCCATTTGAACGCATAGTTGATCAAAAAATGCGTTTTTATAAAATAAAATGTGCCTGCAAAAATATCACAGTTTAAACAATTGAAGGTTAACCAATCCGGAACTCGAATTCCGAAAATCAGTTTCGATTTTCGAAATGTTATTTTTGAATTTTCTTTTCAAGAGTACCGTCCGGATTCGAGATCAATCTGTGACAATTCAGAGCGATTGAAGTTCAATGTAGTTAGAGCAGCCAGTGTAGTGTGCAAGTGACATGCAATGGCACCGTCAGTGTCTGATCAAGTCAATTGATTGCATGCCCGACATAAAAGTGCTAGCAAAAGAGATAGCCAATTGAATTGTTTTTCACTTTTTATCGTGTTTAAGTGCTTTATTTGATGCAGCTAATTTTAAGCGGTGAAGGTGAAAAGCATTTTCAAGTACTCACCCTTTGACGCAATTCACGCTCGGCATCGAGATCATCTTGGAGGAGACGGATTTTGTCCTGTAAAAACATGAGGTCTATGTTAATACTTTCTGTATTCAGTTTGTATGAAGCGGAAGATGTATCTGGACAGATCTGTAGTTAGTTCGGAAACGGTAAAAATTTTCGACATCGAAATCCTGATCACATTTTGAAACCGGTTTTTACTCATTTCAATTTAATACTGAACTGATTCATGATTTTTGTTATTGAGTCCACCAAATTATTACGTAACACTTTCACTTGCGGTACTTCATACAAAAATGTCCATGTACTTCGGGCAACGTTATTTCGACGGTCCTTACCTCCAGGCGCGACAGAGCTGCCAAATCGGCACTGTATTCGATGTTAACATCGGAAACACCACCTCCAGTCGAGCTGGCCCGGTATGAATATTTCGAACTTCTTGCAATGGCTGACGACATTTTCGCCTTTTATGCTAGTTGATTTGATGAATCCAAAAATCCACAAATGTACTTTCGTTGACGAACTCCCGCCTGTATTTCTCTCACTCGAGATTCGTATTCGCAAAAATTAACTTTCAAAAAATCCAATTCGCGCCCGTTCAAAACTGGATCGCGTTCTTGTGAAAATTTGAAAAGCCTTTCTTTTCCACCCTTAAATAAACAAACTAAAACAAATACACAGTGTAGTTCTCACCGAGTCACCGATACTTTTCGTAATAAACGTCGGAGCAAGGCTGGTGATCTACTGATCGCGAGACCTTAGTGTCGTTCGAATTAAGTGTAAGTGAATAGGATCGGAGCTTGGAGATCTCAAATTATAATACTTGCTGATTACATCAATAAAATGTCTCACGGATTCACCAATTCACTGATTTCACACACTGTAAAAATAAATGACTATCGTACGCGAAGGCAACATGGCGTCATCAGGTTGGCCTAGCGGCAACGGATATGCGAAATGACTGCGCGCGCATTTTCAAATTAGTATGTGTCCATTTTGATGTGTGGACGCGAGATGGACGCGCCGGAGCCATAAGAGCGAATTTTCTCACAGATAGATTTTCCCCAAAAATATTTTTAGATCCGCGCGTATGGACATTTTGCCGCCCAGGTTTTCACTCTTCTCGACATGAGCAGCGCATCGATGTATATTTTGGAACTTTGCTCTTGTGTTAAGTGCCACGTTGTTTTTTTTTATGTTGTTTTTTCCCCGAGAATTTATAAATTTTCTCCTTTTTTTTTTACAATTGATGCAATATTTCGCAAAATATTATTTCCCTAATTGCGGTGGTTGGTCAATAAATTATTTTTCAAAGAGTTGAATATGAGAAATACCCATTCACATGTAATTATTTTGAATTGTTATTTGAAACTTATTTGATGTACATTATTTTTCCAATTCCGAAAATAGATTCTTGTAATTTTTGAAGGCTTCGGAAACACTGTTGCCACAGTGTGCGTTATTCATGTGACTGACTGTTCGCTTGCTAATTTAGCTTGTTACCTACACTAGGATTGCCGGGTTGTGATGGAGCCTACGTTAGTGAGAGAGTGCAAAGTTATTCTATTTTAAGAATGGAAGTATTTATAATTCGAAATATTCATATCTCACCTGTGGTATGCGGTTTGGCAAGTAGATCACCGGCTTGTACTTACTTATGCTGTCTGCATTCGTTGCCTTAGAACGGGTAAAAGAGAAGAAATAAGTTGAAAATCTATTCATGAAATAGTTTAATTTTCTAAGATATGTTTGAAAAAAATTGAATTTTGGTTAATATTATCAGATAAAAAATGAATATTCTCCCTTTCGATTCATTAACATTAAAAAAGCTCAGTACATACATTCTTTTTAGGTCGGAAATTTTAAATCAACTCCAAAAGATGACATATTATTAGTGAATTGGCAGAGCAAATTGGGTTTTTCGATTTCGTCGGAGCAAATAATAATTAGGTGCATTTTTAATCTGTCATTATTTGAGATTCAAGAAAAGAACTAATTTAGTTGAAAGAACATGGCTTTAAACATGAAACAATATTAAATGGGCAATATTTCCTCATCTTAAGCCTATCTCTTTTCACTTCTAAGATACTTCGTTATTTTGCAACTTTGCATTCTCAACTCATGGGCTCTGACGCGATAACAAAATACGTTGATTACTTTATCAAATCACTATATGTATATAGTTGCAAATATTGAAAATGAAATGAAAGCCCTTATATATAATTTTATGACACATAAATACTGAAAGCTGCCACCTGGAGTAGAAATAGTATAGTAGCTCATGGCAATCTTGATTTAACGCTGGAATTCTTCGATTATAAGGTAAAATGTTTGTCCACCATTTTGATACGCAAATTTTATGCATGGGGCAGATAGAAGCGCGTTCATTTTAAAAATTAGGTTTGTTGAATGTCTTACCATGTTAGTGTCAGCAGACAAGTACTAAAAGGAAAATTCACATTTTTCAACAACTATATTCTAACAGCAAATATCAGTCGAGGCAAAAAGAGTTTGGCAGAGGATTTCGACTGTATGGGTTGAACCTAAGATGAATAGAGCCCAATATGTTAGATAACTTACATGCATGTTTGTAAGAAGACTGGATGATTGATTTTTGTTAATTATAGACATTGTAGTTGATACTTTTGCATATTTAATAATTATTTGATCTCAGTGCAGCATTTTTTTCGTTTCTCCGCCTGCATCAGGATCTCAAACTAAAAAAAATTACGGACTGCGTTGTGAGACTAATTATAAAAGTTCAAGGAGGGACAAGGTTCTACTATCTCACAGATGTATATGAAAACTGACTTATTCGGTCACTTGGGAGTACAGGTGACTCCAATGAGCCATTTATGCAATCCACAAAAATATTGTGATAACGGCAGTTGCAGCTGTTCATTGTGTAGGCCCCTCAATGAACAGGAAGAGCTAAATTTAAGACAGAGAATATTATTTAAGTTAAACTAAATAATTGTAATTAGGTATAATTTTGATCTAATTAGAAGGTAAATTATAAGTTGCTATAACCAAAATGATCCCAGCTGCTGTATAGAATGGGTAAGGCTATTAGCGCGTAATAAAAGGTTGAGAGTCAAAATAGTAGAGCCGTGAAAATTTAAGATTGTGTTTGGAATTGAGTTTTTACAATTAAAAAAATAGTGTTTTTAAGCTTACACTGAGGTATTGTACAACCCTTTTTCAGATAAACGTATCATCAGTCTTCCTTCTGATGTTGAAACTTCCCATCTGTGAAAACGTAATTTTTCTAATAAGATATGCATGCATGGAATTAGATAATTCTTGCGATTGCGAAGATGAGGAAATATTGCCCATTTAATATTGTTTCATGTTTAAAGCCATGTTCTTTCAACTAAATTAGTTCTTTTCTTGAATCTCAAATAATGACAGATTAAAAATGCACCTAATTATTATTTGCTCCGACGAAATCGAAAAACCCAATTTGCTCTG
This sequence comes from Nemotelus pantherinus, assembly GCA_963978885.1. Lineage (NCBI taxonomy): Eukaryota > Metazoa > Arthropoda > Insecta > Diptera > Stratiomyidae > Nemotelus > Nemotelus pantherinus. Next base: position 33,597,003 of record OZ022263.1, read on the forward strand.
CCAATCTACAAATCTACAATACAGCGCTCATAAGGCAATCTTAAGCTCTAGCTAGAGGTTTTCCAACTTTGCGATAATACACTTAAGTTGCTTATTTGGTCAGTTCCACAGTCTCAATAGTTGCACAGTCTCAATGAGTGCTATTACTTTAATCTAGGTCCATCTAAAATGTTAGTAAAATTTAGCGCCCAGCGTGGGAAAATCTACATGCAGATCTTGTAATGGAAAGAATAGCATCATGACATCTGTACTGATGATTTTCTTGACAATCTATTGAGTGGGCGGATTGAAGACTAAAATTATGGGGGCTGTTTGGTGTTATAACAGCTGAAAGCGCGGTTTCCTCAAGCAATATTCGTAGGTTTGATAGTTATAGTAGTTGAAAATTTCGTTTTCATTTGTATTTTAATATATAATGCTTTGCATATTCAAACATTTTAAAATCAAACTATCTGCTATGTGGCATAGAATAATTTTGGATACCGATCTCTACTATGCAATTGAAAAATTCGTAGTTTGAAGAACTGACTTTTCCTTCCTATTTTTGGGTCAAAAGCTTAGTAAATGCAAATTCATATATATTATATTTTCAAGCTTATTTATCCGAGCCGGTTACGTACCTCTACTACAAAAAATCTACCTTACACTACAATTAAGTTCTAACCTATACCTAATTATAGCTAACCTAACCTAATTAGACCTAAAACTTAACCTAGGTCTTACATTTAGCCCCTTCTGTTCGACGGAAGGGCTACATAGCTAAATAGCGCATCCATGAGCTGCCGTTGACACGCTGACTTCGCGGGGCACATAAATGGCTCACCACAATTGACCGAATCAGTCCGTTTTCATGTCCGTCAGTTTGTCCGTAGAATCTTGTCGTTAATTCTACAACCCGATCCCTCAGTGGCTTCAGTCTCGACTCCTGATAGAGGAGAAGGTTCTTCGGCCACTTTTTAGTTACCGGGTTGTAGAGCCTACCAGTGCAGAAGCGGAGGATTCTCCTTTCGAATATCTCCGCTTCGGCCATGACAGTCTTTGAACAGGTAATCCAGGATGGGGAAGCATAAGTCAGGGTAGGCCGGATCAGGGTCTGATAGCAAATGGATTTAGCTTTGGTGGTCATACCCATCTTTTTGGCGAAAAGATGTCTGATGCGTTGAAATGCGAATTTGGCAGCTTTGATTTTACGCCGCACGTAAGGATTAAATTTTAGAAATTCGTGAAAATCAACACCGAGGTACTTAAGAGATGAGCTAGGAGTAATCTTAGAAGTTTCGAACGAGACAGCGAATTTTTTGGTCTTGTTGTGAATAGTTTGTGATCCCCGATACTTAGAAGGATTGCGAAATACACTAAGCTGTGTCTTACTGCTATTTGGTTTGGTGCCCCATTCGTCAAAGTAAAGACTTAATTCTGCCAAGTAGTAGTTCAGGCTCCCCGCTGCTTTGAGCGGATCTTGACTCGACGCGAATAGTTGCGTGTCATCGGCATATTGAAGAATTTGGACTTGAGGTTGGCCCACTGGAATGGGAAGGTCAGCGGTGAATATGGTATAAAGAATTGGTCCAGTAACAGAACCTTGTGGCACTCCTGATGTCACAGGTCCTTTTGCAACTTAACTAATATATTGTCAGTGATTTATATTTTAACTTTTTGACTGACTCAATTTGTTTTAGCTAAACCAATTCTTCCGGAATCTGAATAGTTTTAAAAAAATTTGTTTAGTTTGTCATAATCAAAAACAATATAGCCTAATTTGATCGCATACATTTTATATACATTTTGTGTGTCAACTGAATAAAGCAATTCTGGCGCAGAGGTTGATTTTTTAGAACACAAGGTTTCAAGCTGATTTAACTGTTTTAATGGGTATTCTCAACTAACTATTTATCAATTTAATTTTCCATATGGTAATATTGTTTTTGTCATCTTAGGAGGTTAATCACTCACTCGGTAGCGAAAAATGTATTGTTTTGTGTTGTTAGTAGAACATACAATTTATTTAATATGGTAAAGTCCAATGAAATACAAATTCTCTTTGTTTCTTTATTAAATTTCGCATAAAATTATCTTAAGAAATTTACAATTAGAAATTACAGTTGGCAGCATAATGGAAACAGTATTAAATTTTTGTATTATTATTAGCTATGTACTTTTGCACAATCAACCTAGTTAGCTTTTACAAAAAAGTGAAGAAAGTTTCCTGCTTTTCGCTTTTCGCACATTTTAGTATCGCACATAGTATATCTTCTATAAATTTGGTTGGCTTAGTTCGGATAGGTAAATCTTCCTACTATCTCACTCATCATGGATGGACTGCTGGGAAATGAATAACATAAAGTAATTTCATAACATCAAAACATTTTGTATTTTCACTCTTACCACTCAAATGTTTAGATTTTATATCATACTGTGCTAATTTCAATTGCATGTTTTGCTAATTAAACGTTCAAATATTATTGACTTTAATGACTATTGACTCACAAAATTAATAACAACTTTGTTAGCTATTTTCCTCTTGGCAGTGTTTTCTTTTCATCAGTCTCATTCACTTGTGTGCAAGTGTGCAAGTGGTTAATTCAACACTATGCATTCATTCTCCAATAACGCATCATCTGTGAACCAATCACAGTCTATTTTCGAACAGTGTCATTTATGTTTCATTTCACAAACTCATGTAGCAGTTTTCCTACAGAAATTAATTTTTGAACTAAGGTGTTCCTGGCATTCTGACCCTGGAATAGAATAGACGATGAGATTTTTTTCAAATTACTTTTTTGTTGTTGAAGATGATAATATCAATTGCATAGCGTCTTTTTCGCGATATGTCTGGTGTGTGTTCGTATGGATGATCCCCCAGGATTATGTGTGTGGGGCGATCTGAATACGAATCCAAAATTATATTCCCTGACGAGCTGATGACGTTTAGTGTGATGATACAACTTTCGAAATTTCCACACGATGAATCATGATTCTTTTAATGGTGCATAAATGAAAATAAATAAACTTGTCAAAAGTATGGTAGAGTCAGAAATTTGTTTGTCATTTATCCAATTAATAAACATGTGGGTGGTTAATATAAAAAAAAGTTACAATCGGGGGAGTTATATTGATATTGTTTGATTTTCTTCTCTTATTTCTCGAGAATGTTCCAATGGAAAATATTTTGGCTCACTCTGGTACAGGTTTTAATTGGAAGATGATTCAATGAATAATATTGGTGAATAATATTTTCAGAAATTCAGTGTGAAATGACGGTAAATTTCTTTGAATTATAGAAAAATTAAGCATTTTTCGAAAATTCTTGATTTGCGTGGTTCCGTAACCAAACATGCAATTTCATTATTAGTCAGTTTAAAATGCTGCGCAGATGTCTATTTGTTTCAGAAAAGTAATTAAAGTTTTAGCCGCTGATTTTAAATCTGAATTTTCCATTGCAACTGCATTTTGAATCATATTTTTCATCAGCCAAATAATCGTATGAATCGCTTCCTTACACATCGCTGTATGGGAATATTGTCGGATAATCTTAAAACTGACCAACTGCAAGTGATAAAAATATATTTTTTAAATAATATTCAATAAATAAATGAAAAAAAAACTTTAAACGCGTTTTTCTCGAAATGACGTTTTATCAAACTGCGGACACTTATTCTCCGGATTGGCCAAACCGATTTAAATCAAATTTGGTGTGCTTCTTTATTCAAGTATCTTGTGTGGTAATCTACCACAAAATAGGCCAAAAGTCCACCCAAAAAAAAATTTGGCAAGTGAAACAAAGTGAAAAAAAAATTTTTTTTTCCAAAAATTTGTTTCAAGCAACCGCAATTTTTTTTCGGTCATGTTTTTAAAATATTGTGGTTGATTACCACGTAAGAAACATTCCTCTTTGAAATGCAGTTTGGTATTTTTGTTTCAGATACTTTATTCCTGGGATTATCTGTCCGCAGTATGACGAGGAATTTTCCGGGACATTTTGGCGCCCTTTATAAATAAGTAGAAAAATGAAAATAAATAAAAAATAAATGTTTTTGTAATCTCCAAGCTACAAATTTTAAAATTTATGCATAATAAAGGAGCTTAAAAAAATATTGAAAATTAGGCTGTTTTTTAGCATTCTAACCGGTACTACCCCCTTAGCAAGAAAAGTATATTTGCTGGAAAATGTAAGACGGAAACAATCGCAACCACACTTATTAGTGCAACAATTTCAGCTCTTATTTATTTATATAGAGAGTGAGTTTCATCTGTTACAAATTCAAAAATCTGCTTATTGAATTAGAATGGCTTGCAAAAAATAATTACATTCTCCTAAAGAAGATAATTTCGAAACAAAATGTTCTTCGGAGCGAACTAAGAAAAAAATGTCTCAAGGAAAAGGACTAATCGCTTTTGCATCAAAAAATGGTTCAACAGATTTTTTCCGACACCCATAATTCTTTCAGGTGAGAAATCCATTTTTTCTCTACACTAGTGTGAAAGATTAATTTTTGATACAAGCGATCAAAAATGGTCAAACAAATAATCTCTAGCCAGTCACTAGTTCAACAGATTCAAATGAAATATAATTTATTTTGTATACAAAATCAATCGTTATTGTAATTTGATTAAAAATAATATATTGAGATATGTCAACATTTAATTCCAAACTATTATAACAACACCTATTATAAACTATTATAACAACAAAAAACTATTATAACAACAAAATAACTGAAGTTGACCGAACTACGCTTGAAGAAAAAAGTCATGTAGACATAGGTTAGGTTAAGTCGAGTGGCAGCCTTTTGCAAAAATACAGCCAAAACAGAGGCACGTTGTAATACCACGGATAGAACTCTACCTTAGCCATTGAAATCGAGAAACTATTTGCTTTCTTTAATTTCTTTTGGAAATAGTAGCCTAATTCGAGAGGATGTGTGACGTATCACGTGAAATGGAGCGCAGATTTGAGGGCTTCCTACGGTCCTCAAGGTATTTTCGCCAGATGGCTAGTTTAAGTATATGATAATTCTGGCAAAAGTACCAATCCTTGTTAGTTTGTCGTGTACGCGGTTACTTCGAATACCCACCCCTATGATTATGTATCCAAATCAATTGCGTTGCTGAGAGTTTCGACATATTTTTAAGTGCTGCACGACATTCGGTGACAAGAGTTATGGAAAATTTGGATCCTATATAAGTATCAGCAAGTTTTTTAACAGGTTTTTGCCTGTCTGTGAAAATACATGCATTGCTTCCAAATATTTGATTATACAGAAAGTCACGCAGAATATTATGAAAGTAAGTATCACATCCCTTTGATATCGACTGGATGATCCTGTGTTGAGTTCTCGTCAGCCGAAGTTTCGAGTGCTCGAAAAATAGGCTATTTGGTGAAGGGTTACCGTTCTTGTTCGAAGCGGAATTATGAACCTCTTAATTTTTTTCATGTGTCTGCTGTAGTGACAGAGTTCTGTGTGCACTCACCAAATTTCATATATATATATATATATATATATATATATATATATATATATATATATATATATATATATATATATATAGTTATCCTCGAACATCCAAAGGATTGATTACACTGAAACCTGCAAAACGATCAGAAAGAGGATAACAGAAGATGTAAGGAAATACAATGAAAAATTAGTAGAAAGTGCCATCGAAAATAATAGGAGCCTCAAGAAGGCGAAAAGAGCATTATTGATTGGTAGAAACCAAGTGATTGCTATGCAACATGAAAATGAAAGAGTAACCGATAGGAAGAAAATACTGGAGATAATAACCAACTTCTATCAGGATCTCTACAAAGCCCCCGAAACAAGCCAAACAATAACAGCGACTATACAAGAAGCACCTGAAGAAGACGTCCCAGAAGTTCTCATTGATGAAGTGGAAGCGGCGCTGAAACAAATGAAAAATGGCAAAGCAGCTGGCAATGATGGCATCACAGCGGAACTATTGAAATACGCGGGCAGGAAAACATGGAAGATTCTGGCGAACGTATTCACAAGCTGCTTCAGAACAAGGAAAATCCCTGACCATTGGAATAGCGCCAATATAATTCTGATCCACAAGAAGGGGAACAGGGAAGACATTAGAAACTACAGGCCGATAAGTCTACTCCCCGCGTTCTACAAAGTATTCACTAAAATCATCAATAACAGAATACAGTCAACCTTAGACGCAGAACAACCTCGAGAACAGGCAGGTTTCAGAAGTGGCTTCAGCACCATAGACCCCATTTACACACTGAGCGAAATTATGAGCCGAGCGAATGAGTATGAGCTTCCCCTCGCCCTGGCGTACATAGACTTTGAGAAAGCCTTTGACTCAGTATACCCCGAGGCAATAATAAGAGCACTTATAAACCAAGGTATCGAGAAACCATACATAGAAACACTGACCAACATCTACAGGAACGCCAAAGCGAAAGTCAAAGTGTTCGATGACACACCAGAGTTTCCCACACAAAGAGGTGTTAGACAGGGGGACACCATTTCGCCAAGACTCTTTAACGCCACCGTGGAAGAAATCTTTCGAGGCCTAGCATGGGACAATAAAGGCTTAATCATAGATGGAGAACGGCTAAGTCACCTACGATTTGCAGATGACATAGTCCTTCTCGCCCAAAATCAGGGGGAATTACAAACGCTACTTGAGGATCTAAACTCAGCTAGTAAGACAGCAGGACTGAGAATGAACCTCAATAAAACAAAGGTTATGTACAACGAATTCATAACGAGAGGCCAGGATAGAATATCAATTAATAGCACATATTTGGAAGTGGTAGACGAATATGTGTATCTGGGCCAAACAATAAGCAACTCAGGATCGCTACTACCCGAAATAAACAAGAGAATCAAACTAGCGTGGAGTGCGTTTGGAAAAAACTGCATAATCTTCAAATCAAAAATGAAACCCTACCTGAAGAAGAAAGCCTTTGATGGATGCATTCTGCCGGTCATGACTTATGGGTGTGAAACATGGACTCTGACAGCAGATACCACAAGAAAGCTTCAGGTTGCCCAAAGAGCAATGGAGAGATGCATGTTGGGCATCACAAGAAGAGATAGGAAAAGACTTGACTGGATAAGAGCAAAAACGCAGGTAACTGATGTGATTAATAGAATCAGAAGTCTCAAGTGGCGATGGGCCGGGCATTTGGCAAGACTATCGGACAACAGATGGACCACCAAAGTCATGAACTGGTATCCAAGGGGAGTCAAAAGACCAAGACGGCGCCCGAAACTAAGATGGGACCATGACATAATAAAGCTAGCTGGCATATCCTGGACACGTATAGCCAAAAATAGACAAAATTGGAGGGAAATGGAAAGCCAATATTTAGGGGAGGCTACATCATGATCCGTATGCATGATTGACAAGCTGACAATGATGATGATGATATATATATATATATATATATATATATATATATATATATATATATATATATATATATATATATATATATCTTTAGGTAATCAACGTTAATGGGCTTTGAACATTTCGTTATGATCTATTGTTTCTGTCAAAAACTACATATCAAATATCGAAATTTGAAAAAAATATTTGTTGAATTTTAGGCACTCAAATAGAGTTAAGCATTTCAAAAGCGTATAGCCAAGCATGAAATATTTTCAGTTTTCATTTCTAGTGCTTGCAAATAAAGTGTTAAACACATTTTAATTTCAAATTGACTATTTCTTACATAGATTTAAAATGCGGTCATTGATTTATTCATCGTGACTATGATTTCGGACGCCAGATTGGCGAATGATTGGATTGACTTACCCTTTTTAAGCGTGTGCTTTTTGCTGTGTTATTCTGGGTCCTGTTCTTAGAGGCGTTCGCCACAATTTTGATTCGTTTTCCGGTTTCCAAAGCTAGCATTGCCACCATACACAATTTTTCCTGATGATTTTTTGATAGCTGGTTCATTTCAAGACAAAAAGTCGTTAGATCTAGTAGCTGAGAAGGTTTAATGAAGAAAGACCCTATCATTCTTACCTCAGCAGCGTTCCAGATTACTTTTCCGATGCCAGATTAAAGAGGATGCAGAAACTGGTATCCTCTTGTCGTCAGCGGCTTTTGGTCTCAATAAGGATCCAGTATTTTAAATCTGTGTTTGCACATTTTTATGCTCTGTTTTATTAGCTCTATCCACTTAGTTGAGATATCGAACTTTTTCATAGTCGTGTAAACGCTTAGTCAGTCCACACTACCATAGGTAGTTTCAAAATCAACAAAAAAAGAAGGAACAGCCTTCGGTTGAATCCTAGCAGCTTTTCCATCGACTGCCACAAAAATCAATGCCAATACTTTGCTAATTTGTTGCAGACAAAAGCGTTGATGATATACGAGTGCAGTTTGATAAGTTAGTGAATTTTTGAGTTTATCGTGCAGTAACTTTAAATGAAACACTGCTCCCGTCAACTGAAATATATTAATAGAATACTGTGAAATTTTGAGCAAGCTGCACCATTCAGTTTCTGTTTGACAGCCATTTGTAGCACACAGCCTCGTGAATTTTAACGGAAATAGAAAAAAGTGAACTTCATGTGCTGATTAAGCATATTTTTTGCATTAAAAACAATCACCGAAACCAAAAATAGGCTTGGTACATACTATCAATTTCAATCGTGAAGAAGTGGTTTGTTGAATTCCGTTGTGGTCGTATCAGCAGAAGTGATGCCGAACGTTTAAGCTGCCCAAAAGAGGTCGTCACACCAGAAATCGTAGATAAAATCCATGCAATGGTATTGGACGATCGGAGAATGAAAGTGCGTGAAGTAGATTATTTGATCCGTTTTGCTACCATAGACGATACTTGGAACCATCACACTGCATTAAAGACCAAGAAACAATCAAAACAGTGGGTTTCTCCGAGTGAACGTACACCAAGGAAGGCCAATGTGGGTCGGTCTGCCAAATAGGTCATAACTACATTTTTTGGGTTGCACGCGGTATCATTCACATTGATTACCTTGAACAGGATGAAATAATCCCGGGAAATATTATTCAGAGCTTTTGGACAAACTCGATATAGATTTAAAGAAGAAATAACTGCATTTGGTAAAGAAAAAAGTTTTGTTCCATCAAGACAATGCACGGGAGCACACGTGTGTAGTCTCTATGGCAAACATCCATAAACTGGGCTACGAAATGCTACTCCATCCAGCATTTTCTACAAATTTAGGCCTCTGACTGTTTCCAAAGCTGATGAAATGACTAAGTGGTAAGAGATTTGGGTCGAATGAAGAAGTCATCACTGGAACAAAAGCCTATTTTGATGGCCTTGAAACAATTTATTGTTTGAAAGGATTAAAAAAAAATCGGAAAATCGTTCGCCAGCTCAAAGGAGACTATACCTATGTCTAGAATGTGATTTGAAAGTGGATTAGGAGCGATCAATCCATGTTGTGTACCCATAGTCGAACCGATTAGGAGATTTTTTCGGATCGGATTGAGTTTAACATTAAAAACCCGGATCAAGAGATCGAGGAATTGAAAAATTCGACGCCCACTTAACTTCTGTTCATGTATGTAACTTTCCAATGCGGCATATGTCACCGTTGTAGAACTGGCTGAATTGAATCGGTCGATTCAGTCAATCCGAAAACCTGCTTTGACTTTCCTGGCATTTTGATTTGAATCCAAGTCAGTCCAAATCGATCCGGTTTCTATACTACTAAAACGCTTATTTGCTGAAATAAAATCTTTCATTCAAAAAGTCACTGGTTTATCAAACTACCGTCGTATGTCAAACAATTTCTGGGCCAAGTAAAACAACAGCGTATTACTGAAAATGAAATGTGTGGAACATAAACTTAAGTGCAGTAGATTGAACAAAGGGAATACTCTCTCTATCTACAAATAGTCAACTGCGTATTGAGATCATTATAAACCATTATAAACCAATCATCAGCATCATAAAGCTAGTTTCCTTGAGGTAGGATATGTCAACTCTGATTCAATTTTCAGGTCATTTCAAGTCAAATCCAGCATTGGTGCGACAGCTTTGAAAAGATCGTTATTAGTAGTGATAGTTTTCAAACGATGTAAAACCTTTCAAACGATCGCTCAGCCTGTTGACAAAGGACTGTCATCAAAACATTTAAGTCCCTTCAACAGATTATAATCACTAGACTATATATTCGCTCATGCCGATTCTTGACGAAGTAAAATCTTTAGCTGAGAAGATGTAAACGAATCAATCCCAGATACAGAACACATACTCCAAAGGCTAGATTCACTTCTAGCACGGTCATTCACTATAAACAAGAGATATCTTAGATCTTTTAATAATCTCGTCGAATTCAATTTGTACTCGTGAAAATTGCAGGTTCATTTGTAGGCAAGAAATCTATTTTCGGCTGATACATTTTTACATTCCGCAACGACGCATTCATGTACACTACGTCATGTTTATGGATGTGCGGAGAGCATACTCTAAAATATCAATACCAATTTGCCAGTACGTTGAAAATTTGCTATGGATACTAGATTTTCAATATTATGGCTATGATAAAAACTTTCAAAAATTATTTTCTTTCAAAACAATTTCAAGGAGCAATTATTTATGTGGAAGGCATATGTATCTTAAATATTTTCGCATTTTTTTTTTCGACAGCTTAGGCTCAGTTTCACTGAGTAGAAATGAAATTTAATTTTAGATTTGTCTTATTGACATAGATATATGCAAAAATGTATGGGAAAACATTCGTAAGTGCGTGTGTGTCTATATACTTAAAAACTCACCACTGGTCTCCTCTGTGAAGAAAGTATATTTTTATATTGACACTCTATTGTTTCTTTCATAAAATTCAAAATGCTATACCTCACTTTGTATTTAAACTTGACCCGTTTTAAGTTTGTAGGGCAATGTAGACATATGCTGTCGATAGCGTGCATCTGTTATGAGGACTCTGAACATTTTATGATCTATAAATGATGCTTTGGTAACAGAGAAGACAAATAAAAAACAAATATTGTGAAGGGCTTGGCTTTATTTGCAATTTTGTTTGCAGAGTAAGCATATATGTGGTAGGAATTAGGTATTCCATGTCTTTTTTCAGAGGAGCTAATTTTACAAGAATATCGCATTTATTTGTTGATTTTTTTCCTTGTTTCGACCAAATCGCAATTTCAAACCAAACATCTGAACGATTTTCCCTAGTGAAAAGTAGTACTACGACAACTTTTTATCAGGTTTAGTGGTTGAAGCTGGTAGAGAGCTTTGTTTACAAATTTACAATCAATGTGAATATGAGTGTGGAGTGATCAGTTCCACGACTCACCTTACCACTGATTTAAATTTGGTATCTAATCAGAGCTAGGTGATCTCAAAGATCGGTGCGCGGTCTCTCGTCCGAACCTGGATTTGAGCCAGGGACCCCAGATATAAGACGACAGTGCTCTACCCAGTAGGCTACTCAAGCTGGAAAGCAAAAAAGACCGATTTACTTAGTATGAGGATCAATTATCACTTTTTGCTTTCAACTTAACACTGAGATTAGTTAGAATTTATCACTTAAATAAGTGCTTAGATACTTTGCACTAATTGTATGAATATATGGATCCCGTTACTTCGCTTTCATCGAAAGGCAAAACTCGTAGATGCCCTTCTCCAATAGTACTAATCCATCACGGTCAGCACAGGATTCAGGGTTCCTGTAAGCACAAGGTTGTACACCACATCTTGACCAAAAGCCCTCCAATAGCGTTGAGACCACGTCAAATAGCACCAGATAAGCTCGCGGTAGCCAAGAAAGAATTCGATTTCCTGCTACAGCAGGGTATTTGCCGCCCCGCAGACAGCAACTGGTCCTATCAACTTCACAATTTTCGTCAGGCTAATGGGGAATGGCGTCCTTGCGGTGATTACAGACGCCTCAATGCCATAATTGTCTCGGATAGATATTCGATGCCTATTATTCAAGACTTCTGTCATGAACTACATGACAAAGTTATTTTCTCCTCCGTAGACCTAACAATGGCCGAAAGGCATTAAGCCCTCTTCAGATCAGGTTGAGGCAATATCTTCAGCTAAACTCAGCAAAACGGTTCAAGTACCTCAGAACTTCTATCGTCGCTTTCTTCCTCACACAGCTGAGATGCAGCAACCATTCAACGCCTATTTTTGCGGCTCCAAGAGAGATGGTGCTAAACAATCGACTGGTCAATAGAAGCTAGCAAAGCTTCCGATCGAGTCAAGACTGGCTTAACGGGAGGCCACTCTATTGTCTTTCCGGACTCAAACGCCGAGCTTGGTCTATTCGTAGACGCATCCGTTACCGCTATCGGAACAGCTCTGCAGCAAAAATATCAAGGCTCTTGGCAACCCTTTGGTTTTTACTTGGCCAAATTAAGCGACGCACAAAGAAACTATTGTGCAAACGACCACCACGACTGGTCAACAGAAGCTAGCAAAGCTTCCGACCGAGTCAAGACTGGCTTAACGGAAGCCACTCTATTGTCTTTCCGGACTCAAACGCCGAGCTTGGTCTATTCGTAGACGCATCCGTTACCGCTATCGGGACAGCTCTGTAGCAAAAATATCAAGGCTCTTGACAACCCTTTGGTTTTTACTTGGCCAAATCGAGCGACGCAGAGAGAAACTATTGTGCAAACGACCACCAACTCTTAGCGGTTTATCAAGGCATTCATTACTTCCGATGCTTTTTGGAGGCCCATACTATACACCAACCACAAATCACTGACTTTTGTTTTCAAGCAAAAGCCAGAAAAGGCCACACGTCGTAAACTTAGAAATCAAAGTTATAGAAGTGAGTTTACTTCTGACATTCGGCATGTCTTTGGCTGACATAATTCTTCCCAGTACTTCTGACTTTGCCAAAATTAGCTCATCCCAAACATCGGACGCAGAGTTTCAGAAGATTCTAAAGGACTCAACATTTATTCTTAAGCAACAACCAATTTTTGGCACCAACATCGACACATTTTGTGAAGTGTCTGGCCCAACCATACGCCCTTACATCCATCTTACGTTCAGGTGAAAAGTGTTCATTTCGGAACACAGTATAGCTCACCGTAATATTCGTGCTTCACGAAAGCATATTGCAACTAAATTCTTCTGGCCTTCGATTAACAAGCCTATTGCCACTTGGGCCCGAAAATGTCTATCTTGTTAAAAATGCAAGATAACCAGACATGTGAGCAAACCTGTATCGACATGTCCTACGGTCTCCGAATGTTTTAAGGTTAAAGTTGGTTCTCTAACACACTCACAGTGATACAAATACTGTTTGACTATCATAGACCGTATCACTTGTTGGCCTGAAGCAATTCCTTTGGCCAGCATTACTGCCAATGACTGTGCTTCCGCTCTACTGAGCACTTTGATTGCTCGATTCGGAGTTCCCCAATACATTGTCACCGACCAGGGCAGACAATGCGAGTCAGAGCTCCACGCTGAGCTTGGTCGACTCTTGGGCCTCAGAGCAACGACTTTTTAGAAACATGGCATCGTACTCTAAAGGGTATTATTGCTCAAAAAGATGCGTCCTGGACCAAAACACTACCCCTAATTCTTATTGGACTACGATCCCTAATCCGAGAAGATTCACAGCGTTACCAGCTTAGCCCTTATTTTACACTTGAATTCAGAAACAAATCCGTCAATGTTTCCATTAACAGGCTCAAGCCCTGTTACATGTCATCCTCTATGGAACCTGTCTACAAACCTCTCGAGAAGCAGCAACATACACATAAAAACACATCATTGATGACTTCGGCTCCGAGCAAGGGTCCAGCGAACAGAATCTCTTTCACATCATATGTCTCTCTAGCTGGTAGAACCCCAAAGGTGACACTTTCCTACGCCTCGCGATAACGCGTAAAACGTTGGCATGGGAATATTGTGGATATACTTACAAAATTACACATCTTTCCGCATACAATCTAGAACTCTCCACAAACACTCCACCATACATCAAAATACTAACAGTAGTTGGTTAAGAAAAGATGATTGTCATTAAAAATAAAAATATCCAGAGAGATTTTGTTTCCTTCATAAAAAAGAACATTGATTCGAATTGTTTTAATATTAAAAACTGTTGAAAAGAAACATTGATAAGAGTTAATATTAAAACTGTTTAAATGAGCATTTATTGGAGTTGAATTTAATAGAAAGATTAAATAAATATTTTGTTATAGATAAAAATATCAGGAAGTTGCGATTTCGATAAATGTACATAAATATTTTTGCTCAAAAAAATCAGAGGTTACTTTTTTTGATTGCGTTATACGATTACGCTGAATTTGTCAGAGTACATTAATATTTATATGGAATAAGTACAAGTTTCACAAAAAAAAAAACTGAATTATCTTTCGCCATTTGGGATTTTTTATTTTTTTGTAACTTTATAATTACATCGACGACTGACCTCCTAAAAAAACCAGCTTTAAAAATAAATTCTGAACGTATTTCAAACATGAATATGATAAAGTTTTGGAATTTTCTTTTAGCTCTTTGCTCTTTTTAGCATTGCACCTTAAGAAGGAAAACTTATAAAATTTGGAACTGTGATAACTTCCGACAAAGAAATGAAAACATCACGAAGTTCACTGGGCAATTTCGAAAGTTTTCAAACTGGTAAAGCGGACAAAGTATTCCAGTTATAAATTGTTTCGTTTTTCTGAAGAGCGAATTTAAAAATGTTAAATTCGAGAAAAATTTTCAGGATGTTTGCTGTAGTTTTGAGGTTGTTCGCACACTCATCAAAAATTATGCATGCTTGATCATAACAGTCCGGGGAAATTTAACATGGTGCTTCGGAAAAATTAGGGGAAAGCTGAATTTTTGTGTGAACCTTGGTATTGGCGTGTTGGTTGAACAAAATGTTAAAAGTCACCATCGATCCGAGTGCTGCGTTACTTTTTATATGGGGTCAAAGGTCACCAAAAGTGACTTTTCCTAAATAGTTAGTAGCAAATGTTTAGATCAATATATCTCAAAGACGGTTATGGTTACAAGAAAAAGTTATAAAATATTTTTCATTGGAAATATTTTAAGCTACAAATTCATCTTACATTGTTTTTCTGAAAACGTGATCGTTACTGAGATATTTAGGAAAGGCCACTTTTGGTGACCTTTGACCCTGTATAAAAAGTAACGCAGCACTCGGATCGATGGGGACTTTTGACATTTTGTTCAACACGCCAGTACCAAGGTTCACACCAAAATTCAGCTTTCCCCTAATTTTTCCGAAGTTTCGCCTTTTTTATGTCGGATTTCACTGGGCTATAATGCATTTTTGATTTGGTAGAAAAGTGGAAAAAAAATCTTTTACTTTTAAGCAGCATCTGCCCAGATTGGGATACAAATTTGCAAAGCGCTGACGTAGCCATGTTTAAAACACTATGAGGTTTCATCCTGCATGTTATATTTTCAAAATAAAAACACTTTGTCCATTTCCATAGAAATAAAGAAAGCTCATTTAAACGACCACTGGCAGAGGGTTAAGATATCTTAATTTTGACTGGACATGAACCTTCAAAAATCCATAAAACAAAAACTAGAAAAACGACCTGTGTTCTAAAAACTCGATTAAAATATTTTTAAAAAAACTTATATGAAAAAATTAGATTTACCGATTGACAGTCCCTGAATGTAAAAGCAAGATTCTAGACAAACACCACCGACTTTCGTTCAAAGCACCAGCAGCTTTTCGAAGCTTGGACTCGTAATAAATATCACAGGGATTCGAATTTTTATTTTTCGTCAAGCGAAATTACTTTCTATTCTGAGCTTTTTTCTTTTATTTTCAAATTAGACACTTGTCTGTGAAGTAGACTCCTTCTCATCAATTATTCATTTCAAATGCAGATAGGTGATTTTCATTTTGTTTCGATTATTCCTGCAACATTGTAAGGATTTTTCATTTCTTATTGTATATTTCAAACGAGCAGCAAATATTTGAGATTGTGTGCAATAGATCTGGGCACTAAACATTTCAGGATATATGTATCTTCATAATGTTGATATAAGAGTGCAATAATTCAAATTCATAGTCGTTTGTTGTTAATGTGGCATTGCGAGAATTTGTTTGGTTGCGCTGTTGCAGCTTTCGGTACGGTTCCAGTAGTTCGCATGAACATAGTTTGGAACTTTTAATTAATTGGAACTGATCCAAATTGCAATGAGGCTTCCTGTCGCGTCGACCGATGATGTTGTCGACCATAGAAAAAACGAGAAACAACAATGATGAACATGAATTACTGCGATGATGTTGGCAAGAAAGAGATTGCACACCTGAATTGCCATTACTAAAAGGCGTGAGCTTGTAATGGATTTAGTTGATTCCATCGATGATAACTTTTTTTGCCCACTAGTACGTGTAAAAATAAGTGAATTTCGCAATGAAATATTATGTAAATTTCTGAAGTGTGGAACAGGCTTCTGTTGTGGCGAGATTGACATCCCGAAAAACAGATAAACGTCGACAAAAGCTACTTTCGAATGCAACTCAAATTTCAAATGAGCATAAAATATTATTGTTTCTTTCGCTATATGCATTTAAGTTTTGTATTCTGCTAAAAATTAATTTATTTAAAGAGTCCTGAAATTGGTAGGCTATTGTTTTGATAATATTTGCAATTCTGAAAATATCAATTATTAAATTAGAAGTACCAAACAAGGATTATGGATTTCGTGACACACCTGTAACATAATTTTGGTTATGAAGTGTATAATGGTTTTCATCGAAACTTCAAAACTTCAAAATAAAATTCATGCACGATATTGCACGAAATACTAATATTACTGTCTACATGATTGTTCAGCTGTTCTACGTTTCTAATCGAGACCAACTGAAAAAATTAAGTTAATTTTTTTAAATTGGAAATGTTTTTGCGGGATGATTAAAATTGAACAACTTTTTATTAACATTAAGAATTTAATCTACATTGAAAACTCTATTTTGACAAAGTGGTTTAATATGCTCGGCTTCGATGCTGTAGAAATGATATACGTTGTCTATGCTGATTTATAGACAAGAAGGGAACCGTGATCAAATTCAATTACCTTTACTAATTTTTTTAATTTTTATTGTTCATAAAAACCAAGTGATCAAGAATTTTGAAATGAATACTCAAAGTGTTATTTGGCAACAAGTGTTTTCTATTGTAAAAAGATAGTGAATGCTTATGTCACAATCATTCAAAATCACAACAATCACAATCAATTGTCTGCTAATCTTCTATGCACATGATCAATTATAAGGTGTATGTAGCGTATCTTCAATTTTCTTTAAAATTGATCAGCATAAAAACTTACCGAGTTTTTTGCGTACTTTCAATTTTTTATGGAATGTTATACCTATAGTCTTGAGGAGCACACATTTTGTATATTGCCCAGCTTGACGCTCAAGAAGAATCATTACCAACGTGCGATTTACCTCACTAGCCTGGTAGTCAGATATAAATATAAAAAAAGAAATTTAGGTATTTATTAGATTAAAAAAGGTTCCCTTTGAAAGATATACTGTTGAATACATTTTTTGAATGATGTACTTCATTTTTTACTTAATTTTCAAAGAGAGCTCCAATGCCTGACTGACAACTCCCTATTTTATGAATATAATCTAAAGCTTCCGAATCACTCATCGTATAGTGGCATAATTTCTTAGTGTCATGGCATAGTTTTAATGTTTTTTGTTACAAACATATAACACGGCGCGTCATTTTCATGTCTTTGCAGCTTTTTCAGCATTGCTCTAGTATAGTATTATTCTTACACTCTTAAGTCAGTTTTACAGCTGGCAAAAACTATCTGTTCACAAATGGATTCAATGTCTAAAAGATGCTTACATGTACTTACCATCTTTATTAAAATGATAAGAAGCCATGTTAAATTAGAAGTCATTGTTAGGCCAAGTCGAAGAATTGAAGTGGATATAGAAAAAGGTTCTTATATTTCAGAAGTAAAAACAAATAATCGAGGCCAGAGTCAAACATTTTATTTGAAAATCATATTGTTGTTTATGTAACTGGACATAATAAAAATTTATACTCAGTAGTGGTAGATTTTAATTCTTACAATACATTTTTACTAGGGTTTGAGCGTTTCTATATGTTTGGTAATTTTTAAATTTGAAAAAAATTCGCAAAACTACTTAGATATTGTAAAAAAATACACAAGATAATTAACATAATTCCACCAAATATGAGTTATTCAAAACTAAATATTTCCCATTGTCATAGATCCGTTATAAAAACTATTTGAATATATTTTTTTCATCAAGTTGGCATCAGTGCACTGAAAATATTGACATGCCACCATCCGATTGTATTTAGAGTTACAATATACGCGTATGCTGTATACACATAGGCCCACACTTGCAAGTGAAAACGTTTTGCGCGCAATATTCTCTTCACATTCGGATTGCGTCGTCCTCGCAAAAGTCGACGAAGAAGTGATCCGCTGAGATAAACAACGGTAAACAATAGAATCAAGCGCCGCAAATGAATCAGCAACAATGCCATCGTCGTTGTATCGTTTTATAAATTCATTTTCATCACTAATAGCAGATACTTGCAAGATTTTAATGTCCTTAAACTTATATCACACCGAATAGTTTATAAAAAATTTCTTTTGTAAAATGTCACCATGTAGAAAAAAATTATTGACTTCGAAAAACGTCGTGAACACAGTTCAACTTAAGTGTACCGATTCAGACTGATGCGCATCCACGTTGGCACACATGAAACATTTCAAAGTGACACTCAGTTGTGATGCTTTTCGACTATACCGTATGTTTTTTTGTATCGATATATATTTTAATACTGATAATAACGTCATCATTCTTTGTAAACTAATTTCCATCAGAAATTGAATAAGGATATCTGAAAAACCCAGCAGCCAGAATGACAGATATTCACTTTCATCTGAAATGAAAATTCGAAAAGCTCTGAAATTTTCCTACTTAAAGCTTTTTGTTTTATTTTTAACCTTATGGATTTGAAACATTTTATTAGAATATTATTAATCTTACTTCGGCTCTGTTTGTTAGTACTTAGTATTAAAAAACCCGATAACTGATTTGAGATTCTTTGAATACACAGCAATACAAGTTTGTCAAGCACTCCAATTGCTACAACGACTTTAGATTGTCGTCATTATATTGAATCATAATTTTTCCTTGCACTATTGCTGCTTTAAAGTTTAAATCAGACTTATATTACACTTTGGGATTCAAATATAGATGACTGGAAAATTTGTTTTTTTTTTTATTTTTGTTTGTCACTATAGTTATTGGGCAATGTAAAAATATTTTTCCAATTGTACTACAAAAATTTTTATTTTCTTTAAACCCACGTTGGGCGCAGTACTTATTTACCTTAATTAACTTTCTGTTGTCGTAGTAAATTATAATTCTAGTACTTTACAGTAAATAGGACATGAAAAACAGAAAATGATTCAAGAATAGATCAAAGAAGAAATGACTTCAATATAATTTCAAGAGTCATGGACAATAGAACTGAAAAATCCAGTCACTGTGTTAAGACAAATGTATGTATTTCTTACAGAGCTCATAACATGTAATCTGAGAAAGAGAGAATAAAATCAACGATGGCTACTGATTACAACTATACGAAAAAGGTAGAAATGCCACTACAAATTAGTAGATGGATTAGCTTGATAAAAATATTACGTTAAACTTGTTATGATTTTCATTCCATTTAAGTTGTGGCTGTGATAGTTTACGTTGTATTCAATGAATGTGCAGGATTATATAGAACTTGGTTGATTCAATAATATTAAATGAACAAAGCGAAATAGAAAGAAACCCACTATGCTTAATATCTCTATTTCAGCCATCAACCTTTAAAATTATGAATCACAATTTTACAGATATGTCTTGGAAGGATTGGAAAAGGAAATGAACAAGCTCCATTATTTTCTGAATTTATGTGAAAATAGCTGAAGTAAGTTCATTGAGTGCTAAAAGTACACTCAGAAAAATTTCTCCACTTAAAATATAATAGAATCAAATCTAAATCAAAAGTTGAAACTTTTTTAAATAAAAAACGAATCTTATTTGAATTAAATCAGCCCCCAAATTCAATAAAAATGATTCCACTTTATAATACAAATGTTATTTTCATATCATAATTTTTGCCATTGAATGTAAAACAAAACATTTTGAGCTAAAAAAAACCACTTTGATACAGCGTTATTGAAGTGAATTATTTGAAAATATTTGATTCATATCTATTTTTTTTATTTATACAACGATTTTTTTCTGAGTGTATACACCGGGGACAAAAAGTGCGGTAAAAACATCCTTTTAATTTTTTATTCTGATTTGATTAAACTTTCATACAAAATTTTGTTTGATTTGTTTGCGATTTTCTGGAATGTAAGTTTTGTTTTAAAGGAATTACATTTTTGATCCTGAACATATATTGTTTAGCCAGGAAATGAGAATTAAGAAGATCTGCACTGATACCAGATATAATTTTCACTGTGTGTTTTAGGGTAAGATTTTGATAAGTGCATTCGAATACAGGACGCTGGCAAACAAAATTATTTCAATGTTTCGCAGTAGAGAGATGATATTAAGTTTTACTAATGCATGATAAAATTGCACGGTAGTGTTGATGAGCACTTGACATATTGAGGTTCTAGTTCACAAAGCCAGGAAACTATGCTATTAAATCAAACGCAAAGTAAATTGTAGTCATACACTCAGAAAAATTTCACCACTTAAAATTTTTTAGAATCAAATTTAAATCAAAAGTTGATACACTTTCAAACAAAAAACGAATCTTATTTGAATTGAATAATCCCCCACATTCAATAAAATTGATACCACTTGATTATAAAAATGTTATTTTCATATCAAAATTTTCATCATTGAATGAAAAAACAAAACATTAAAACAAACAAAACACACTTTGATACAGCGTTATTGAAATGAGGTCAGATTATTTAAAGTAAAAAGAAACTTATATGACGCCAAATCAAAAATTTTCAAATATGATTTGGCGCAATATACATTTCTTTTTAATTCAAATAATCTGACCTCATTTCAATAACGCTGTATCAAAGTGTGTTTTGTTTGTTTTAATGTTTTGTTTTTTCATTCAATGATGAAAATTTTGATATGAAAATAACATTTTTATAATAAAGTGGAATTCAAATAAGATTCGTTTTTTATTTAAAAGTGTTTCATATTTTGATTTAAATTTGATCCTATTAAATGAAATTTTTCTGAGTGAAACCATTATATATGTATAAATTCACTGTTAGCACTGTTTGTGTCATAAGTACAAGTTTAATTTTTTTTAAAACAAACATACAAATGTAATGATATTATTAACACAACTTCACGTCTTGAAACTGGTTAAATATTCCCATTTTTCCATTTATTTAATACTCTGTTCGGCTGCCATTGTTTGCTACATTACCTGAGTGTTTACTGCTGCAATTTTTAATGTTTACGTTAACGTACATAATTTAAAATACTCGTGCTCCAAGTTCATTTCAAATGTCCCGAGAAGTCTTTCATTGCTTTTAGGACTTTTCTCGTGTAAAATGTGATCCTATAGGCCAGAATTTTATCTGTTATCACTGGAGCAATGAGTTGATGTATTTCTTCCGTTTCCAAGAATTACACAAATTTGTTCGATGGTTCTGGCCAGGGCCGGGGCTTCCATAGGCGCGTATGGAGCAGTCGCACCGGGCGCTGGCGAAAAGGGGGCGCAACTAATCAAACGTAAAGATTTACCCTCTCGCCTTCAAAAATTTGATCTTAGGTTATCAGTCGCTTAAGTCACGCTTATTAGAAAAGAAAATATGTTCGAATTTCTTTTTCTATTTAAAAAGTCAACTCTTCTCAAAAAATGGTTTCTTCTACCAGACAATCCCATCAAGAAGCAAAGCAATATATGAAATCACCATACATGATACAGTCATTACCTGCAATGCAGTCGTATGATGGTTGAAAGGTATTTTGCTTAAAGTTCATGATATATGTACATATGTATGTAAATTACTTGCAGCAAACCCTGCCTTCACATGCAAGAATAAGAACACCCTACACATTCCAGGCAATGCAAGAAAACACTATTTATTTTCCCACAAAAATCATTTCCCTTACCAGCCGATGACATCTCTCGATAAAAAAGAATAAAACTAATAATATTGCTGTAATATTTCCATCCTAAATTGAAAATTTTGCATAAAATACTCTTGGACATTACTTTTCTCGTTGGGATTTAACCATTAATACCCGTACGCAATGGTGCAGTATTTAAAAGTAGCACCAGAACATTTTGCTCCTAGTCTATTTCATACGAGCAGTGTGCCTACAAAAATATGTATCGATTGATCGATCAGCAGCGAATGGTGCACTGGACGAAGTCTGCGCCACAGAAGTTTTTTTTTATATGAAGTTTTCTACATGGCGAGAAATTTTCATGAAGATCGTATACGTGGGCATGGCGCAAGATCCCAACATTGCTCCATTTACTATGGTATGCCATTCAGGTGATTTCAGCAAGTATTTTGTGATGAAGAGTTGTTTCGCTAAATGTTAATGAACATTTTAGAAATGCATATTGATTTGTAAGTTTAGTAATGAATTTTGGGGTTGACTTTTGATGCATGTTTTTCAATGATTAATATCAAAATAAAATATCTATGTGGGGAGTATATATGAAAACGGGAGTAAATTTATAAAAGTTTTCTGTATGTACTGGCAACAATTGTGCAATAAATTTGCTTTTCATTTTCCTGATGTTAAGTAACAGTATTTTGCAATACCAAGAGTCTAGTGTTATTAGTACAATGTTAAGAGTAGTGCTTGCATTAGCTGATTTTTCTGAACAACATTTATTGGTAAATTATTGCCTTTATAGCTGTGTTGTTTTGTTGTTGTATTTTATATGTATGAAAGATTGATTATCTACTAGAATGTCATCAATTGTTAGCAGAAAATGGTCGAGTAATGCAAATAGGAAACGAAACCGGCTCTTAGAGCAGGTTTTGAAAAAGTATATAGTGTAGGTGGCCTTTAAACCGTTGTGTGAAACGAGGTGGGAAAGTTAAATAAATGCACTTATACCTTTGGCTTTTAATTTAGGCAAAGTTTACGAGGCTTTTGTCCAACTTTCGCGTGGCGATGATACTAAATTCAATCACACCACTGAATGCTTAGATAATAAAATTATAGAATTCCAATTTTTGTTGCATTTTGATCTGGTAGACATTTTAAACAAAATAAATATTGCAAGTGAATGTTTGCAGAGTCTTGAAATTCGCTTGGAGACAGCGGTTGAAATATTAAGCTCTACAAAGATGTTTTTAAAGCAAAGATGTTTATTTTTCGCGGGGCAAGACATTTATTTTTCGCGGGGCAAGACATTTATTTTTCGCGGGGCAAGACATTTATTTTTCGCGGGGCAAGAAATTTATTTTTCGCGGGGCAAGACATTTAATTTTCGCGGGGCAAGAAATTTATTTTTCGCGGGGCAAGACATTTATTTTTCGCGGGGCAAGACATTTATTTTTCGCGGGGCAAGAAATTTATTTTTCGCAGGGCAAGACATTTATTTTTCGCGGGGCAAGAAATTTATTTTTCGCGGGGCAAGAAATTTATTTTTCGCGGGGCAAGACATTTATTTTTCGCGGGGCAAGACATTTATTTTTCGCGGGGCAAGAAATTTATTTTTCGCGGGGCAAGACATTTATTTTTCGCGGGGCAAGAAATTTATTTTTCGCGGGGCAAGAAATTTATTTTTCGCGGGGCAAGACATTTATTTTTCGCGGGGCAAGACATTTATTTTTCGCGGGGCAAGAAATTTATTTTTCGCGGAATGTCATCAATTGTTAGCAGAAAATGGTCGAGTAATGCAAATAGGAAACGAAACCGGCTCTTAGAGCAGGTTTTGAAAAAGTATATAGTGTAGGTGGCCTTTAAACCGTTGTGTGAAACGAGGTGGGAAAGTTAAATAAATGCACTTATACCTTTGGCTTTTAATTTAGGCAAAGTTTACGAGGCTTTTGTCGAACTTTCGCGTGGCGATGATACTAAATTCAATCACACCACTGAATGCTTAGATAATAAAATTATAGAATTCCAATTTTTGTTGCATTTTGATCTGGTAGACATTTTAAACAAAATAAATATTGCAAGTGAATGTTTGCAGAGTCTTGAAATTCGCTTGGAGACAGCGGTTGAAATATTAAGCTCTACAAAGATGTTTTTAAAGCAAAGATGTTTATTTTTCGCGGGGCAAGACATTTATTTTTCGCGGGGCAAGACATTTATTTTTCGCGGGGCAAGCCATTTATTTTTCGCGGGGCAAGACATTTATTTTTCGCGGGGCAAGAAATTTATTTTTCGCGGGGCAAGAAATTTATTTTTCGCGGGGCAAGAAATTTATTTTTCGCGGGGCAAGAAATTTATTTTTCGCGGGGCATGACATTTATTTTTCGCGGAGCAAGAAATTTATTTTTCGCGGGGCAAGCCATTTATTTTTCGCGGGGCAAGAAATTTATTTTTCGCGGGGCAAGAAATTTATTTTTCGCGGGGCATGACATTTATTTTTCGCGGGGCAAGACTTTTATTTTTCGCGGGGCAAGACATTTATTTTTCGCGGGGCAAGAAATTTATTTTTCGCGGGGCAAGAAATTTATTTTTCGCGGGGCAAGACATTTATTTTTCGCGGGGCAAGACATTTATTTTTCGCGGGGCAAGACATTTATTTTTCGCGGGGCAAGACATTTATTTTTCGCGGGGCAAGACATTTATTTTTCGCGGGGCAAGAAATTTATTTTTCGCGGGGCAAAAAATTTATTTTTCGCGGGGCAAGACATTTATTTTTCGCGGGGCAAGAAATTTATTTTTCGCGGGCAAGAAATTTATTTTTCGCGGGGCAAGAAATTTCTATGTACTGGCAACAATTGTGCAATAAATTTGCTTTTCATTTTCCTGATGTTAAGTAACGGTATTTTGCAATACCAAGAGTATAGTGTTATTAGTACAATGTTAAGAGTAGTGCTTGCATTAGCTGATTTTTCTGAACAACATTTATTGGTAAATTATTGCCTTTGTAGTTGTTTTGTTGTTGTATTTTATATTTATGAAAGATTGATTATCTACTAGAATGTCATCAATTGTTAGCAGAAAATGGTCGAGTAATGCAAATAGGAAACGAAACCGGCTCTTAGAGCAGGTTTTGAAAAAGTATATAGTGTAGGTGGCCTTTAAACCGTTGTGTGAAACGAGGTGGGAAAGTTAAATAATTGCACTTATACCTTTGGCTTTTAATTTAGGCAAAGTTTACGAGGCTTTTGTCGAACTTTCGCGAGGCGATGATACTAAATTCAATCACAGCGCTGAATGCTTAGGTAATAAAATTATAGAATTCCAATTTTTTGTTGCATTTTGATCTGGTAGACATTTTAAACAAAATAAATATTGCAAGTGAATGTTTGCAGAGTCTTGAAATTTGCTTGGAGACAGCGGTTGAAATATTAAGCTCTACAAAGATGTTTTTAAAGCAGTTACGTTCAGAGAATGACTTTGTAAAGTTTTTTGGTAATGCAAAATCAATTGCGTGTGACTTGGATATCCCTTATGAATTTCAAAGTTCATCTGCATTACAATCAATGTGAAAAAGACCTCTCTTTCATTACAAAGGTAGAGATATAGTGGTTTTGGATCCTCAGGAAAAGTTCAAAATTGATTTTTATTTTCAAATACTGGACTAGGCACTACAATCATTTTCTGAAAGGTACGACCAAATAATTGTACACAATTAAATACTCAGTTGCTTACATAATATTAGCAAAATTCAATGTACCCCAGATATTATTTCCAAAGACTGTCTCAGTTTGGAGGAAAAATTGATTTTAAATAGTCAATCTGATATAAGTGGATCTGAGCTTTTTGAGGAGACACAAATGTTTTCTGTAGTTATGCTTCCCAAACATTCACCGACGAAAGTGTTGGCTTTTGTTTTTGATAGACATTTGGAAACAATGTGTCGAAATGCAGTTATAGCGTTGAGAATATTTTTAACCCTTCCTACTACAGCCGCACCTGGTGAGCGTAGTTTTTCTTAGTTAAAGCTGATCAAGAATTACATGATGTCAACTATGTCTCAAGAAAGATTAGTGGACTTAGCAACAACAGCCATAGAAGAGAATTTTTCGGAAGAGCTAAATTATGATAAAACCATAAACCAATTTGCGAAAATGAAAGCAAGAAGGGTATAGTTTAGCTAGTACGAATTAAACTAAGCTTTTCTTTTATCATGGACTTAACGTCAGAGTGAATTTTACATTGGGTTTACAACTCCTATGATTTTTATTAGCGTATGTATGTAAATTTATCAAATATTGAAAACATTCTTTTAGTTGTGTTTTATAAATTTTATTTATTGTTAAAATATTTATTTTTGTATATATTAATATCATGTATAACCTTATGGGTTATACGGATATTGCAAAGGCGCAACATCTGGCTTTTGCACCGGGCGCAGAAATCATTCGCCCCGGCCCTGGTTCTGGCTTATTTGTCTGTACTAGTCAAAAACCAAATCATGGCAAAAATTGAACAGCACTGGTGTGCGTACCGACATAGCAGATTAATAATCAACATTTTTACATCAAGGAAGCTTGGTCGCACTGAATAAAAATAAAAGATTCATTGTGCCATAAAAAATCGTGTATAAATTTGTCAATCCCTGTATACATTCTTTGCCATTTTAACTGTTTTAAAAAGTTGATAGATATTCGACCAACTGTTTCTGCTTTGATTTCGGCAATATCGAGCGCAGGCGGGAGGCTTTTTTATCAAATGGAACTGAAGCTTGTGCATAGGGACTTGAGTGACCTGAAACTTAACTACTTTGAAGTTTCAAATAATTCGCATAGTGCACTACAATCCCATGTGAGGTAGAGCCTTGTTATAGGAATGAAGATCCAGTTACTTTAGTACATACATTTTACAAGAATATCGTAATAAAACATCAGTAATAAATTGTGCAAAGGAAAGTACAATGAACATTTTGCTAAACCCGAAGCGAAAAATTCAAATTTCATTCAAATGTGGATATGATAAAACAAACAGGAGTTCGATTTGATTTCCATAATCACAGAAACCATTACGACTTAATTCAGATGTAAGGCGGAAAAGAGAAAATTCAGTAACAAGAGCTATTGTTCCGCTAATTTATTTTGATTATGAAGGCTATTAGCACAATTATTCCGAGAGTTCCGTCTGTCAATTCTTTAATTTCCAAAACGACCTTGAAACCCAAATATTCGAATAATTTGAGCACTGCCAAAATGCCGTGGCTTGTTTAATAGAATTTTCATCAAAAGTTTCTGAGAAATGAGTGGTTGTTCTAGAGTCGACTTTGTTGCAACTGCCCAATGAAATAAAGCGTTCGCATTACTTCAAAAGCTGTGAATGAATGGATTTTAAAATAATTTGGAATAAGTTCCCTTAGCCTCTTTAGCACATAATCTGCAGGAATATCTTACTTTAGATATTACCCAGAAATGTCATTTGAGGTTACCAATGTGCTGGATCGTGCTTACTACATGAACTACTGTTAAGTGTAGCACCTTCAACTCAAATCGTTCTTTTAGTGGATGGTTTTGTTTTTGCTTAAGGACGAAAGGAAAACCTCTGATGCTACTTTGGCAATTGAAAAGAGTAGGCTAATTCTGTAAGAATTCTAACACACGGATTTCGATAGGTTTTGTGGGACTCTGATGGTAATTATTTTCCAAGCTTTAAATCCAAAACTTATGCTTGGTGTTTCTTAATAATTTCAATATGTTATCTGGCAAGTGAATTAAGAAGCGGTGATATATTGCATATTAGTAGCGTCATTGCAAGGGTTATTTACTCAGCTCAACTCACTATATTATGTTCTTACACAATGCGTTTTGATGTTAATGAATATAGTTGTCAAAACCGCTACCAAGCCAATCTTTGTCCAATGCTTAGGTGTTCTGAGGACTGCGACTATTTAGGCTGAATTATATTGCTATGGTGGACTTGTTATATCAGCCCCGGGATGATGCACAGGAAGCTAAGGGCAAAGAGCTTTATTTTCCTGAGCAAATTTTCAAAATTTAAGACACCAAAATTATCATAGCTGGCAGCTCCAAACTAATTTTTCAACCAAATTTGAACCAAACGTTTTTAATCAGAATTTATAGAACCAAAAGCAGTTATTTTTCTTAATGATTTTTCAAGATGGCACCACTGGCATAGAATAACCCACATTTCATAATCGCTTCTATCAGATCTGGTACTTTTTAGGACCAATACATTCTTTCAATTTCAACTGTAGCTGATTATCGGTCGTGAGTTCCCGTGAATAGAAGTTTTTGATGCTAAAAATATATTTAAATTGGGTTGCCGTTCTTATCCGATATGAAATTTCAAAAGTTTTACTTTGACTGTGTATGTTAGACAAAGCATGAGATTTGTATATGAGCTGCTTTTTTTCTTAAAAGCAAAAAATTTTCAGGAGAGTCGATGGCCTGCCGTAGCTACAGGGCTGCTAGCTCGTTCATACAAAACAAAAGAAGTATACAACTTAGTAACGTCAATATGTTCTGTAAGTTTTATAATCATTCAATAGCTCTATCAAAAGTTATCGTAATTCAAAAAATTTCAAAATATCCCGATCTCATTTTAGGCACCTAGCGCACACAAAGGGCTAAAAATAACCAAAACCATATCAAATCTTTATTAAAATTACGTTCAAAATTCATTTCACAAACTTAGTTTTATTGAAAAAGATTTTTTGATAGAATAATAGGTATACGTATTTAAAATCTCACTAAAATGGCCGCCGGCGCCAAAGTAGTAAAGAAGATGATTATGGGATGATTATCCCTCTAAGATGATGACTATCTCTCCCTCATTCTCTACTATCTTTGCCATTATGTGTTTCATCAATGCAAAATGCAGGTAAAAAGGCCGTATCGGCAAAATTTTACTGTATAGTATTCGAGGGAAGAAAATAAATAATTGCGTTCAATAAATGTATGCACAGACTGTAATTAAGAAATGGAGTTTTTGTCATCTTCCTCGCAAACATGACGAAAAACTGTTCGTTGCTTTTTCCGCTCCGAGTGTTAGTAATAGGAATATTGTACTATGAAAATTTTTGAAAAATTCTTGAGTAACATACGGTTCCCTGCCAAGTTTCGCAAATTATTGATAATATAATGACCTCATTACATACTGATTGGCTAAAAAAAACACCCCCGTACTTGAGATTCACACGATTCTCACTTATAACTCTTCAAACCAATTTCTTAATAGACTTCCTGCTTTCGCTCGAAAGCTTTCAAGTTGGCGTGGTGCATGTGCGTCTGAAAATAGCATATGCTAGTACGAGTATATTCCACCTCAATGTTTTTGCTGTCGAATTTTCAATAAACTCACATCACGGAAAACTGACCATCAATAAAACTCTCGTCGGTTCGCTATACAAAAAGAATAGGAACAAACCCACCCGTTCGTTTGATAGCATATAGGTTAATCACAATACAGCGTTTTCCGCTGCGGCAAACGCAGCGTTCCACAGAGGGAGGCGTGAATGCCGCAGTTGAATTTGGTGAATCACAATGCAGCGACAATGTCGCTGTCAATGCAACCAAGGCACCAACCAAAATCATTTTTTTTTCTTTTGTATTGCTAAATCCTGTTGTACGAGGATTAGGTTGGCTTATCACAATACTCATCAGCCATCGCTTGTCTATTCCTCCAGACCATTCAACCTAATTCAAACAGAGTTAATTCAACCTAGTGGTGATGCCAACCTATGGTAGGTATCACCGCTAGCGGTGCGGCAAAATTAGAAATTTGGCAAATTTCGCCGCTGCCGCAAATTCCGCCTCAGCTATTGTGCGCGTTACCATACAAAAGAGTGCATTCTAATTTTTTGACAGCACTTCCCGCAGCCCACTGCGTTGGCCGCAGCGGAAAACGCTGTATTGTGATTAACCTAATACAGAGACGTATTTATTTGAATTTCGAACACACTTTCTGTGCACGACTGACCAGTGCAGTGACGAAAGCGTATTAGGAAAATATTTTGGCTGATTTCTTTAAAATTTGACTATATTCTTGCAACGCTTGCCAAACACATGTTCATCTGAAACACTCCATATTTTCCGAATTTCCGTTTAATTAGTATTTAGACGCAGCATAAGTTTTCTTCGAGAAATATTTGAAAAGTTTTTCTTGCGTTTAGAAAACTTGGTTTTGTGTGGGGGAATGTATAAGTGGGTGGGGTAGTGCATGACTTCCGCATCTGGCGAAGGTGAATTATCGTGAATAACGATGGACGCTGTGAAAATATCTATTGAATTGCTGATCTGCTTCAGAGGTCATTTCCCCGTTGCTGGATTATAAAAAATGAAGAAATTTGCGTCCGGAATGATTTTTTATTGCAATCATTTTATCGTAGAGGGACATGCCAAAAAATAGTTGGGCAGTCTAAAGAATTAAGGAAAAAATAAATCCGGATATGAAACTGTGGCTTCTGTCAGTTGACGCAAACAAATGTAAATATTTCGACTCATTTCATGAATGATTATCTAAATCAATCGAGGATAATATTTTATTCCTGTTGCTTGCATACCTTGGAAATATTATATTTCCATAAAAATAGAAGTTGACAAAGTTATCAGCAGACCAGAAATTTTAGGATTATATCATAATTGCAAAATATAAAGAATAGAGCTTTTTGATTTCGAAATGATTTGTACATCGTTTATATTGCATGTGTATTTCAATTCATTCCTATTCTCCATGGAAGTGTCTGCGGTCTGTGGTTGAACGCAATCGCCAGACTTTCGATTATTTTTAGACAACGAAGTGAAGTCGATTAGACGCGTGTAGCAAAATAACTACGAGTATATGCACTCATATTAGTGTGCTCCTTAGGTTTCCTGATTTGTTTTATTTTGCACAATTTACATTGGGTTTAAAATTGCGGTTTTCCAATTTTTGCCGGTACAGAGCAATGGAAAAGTGTTCGAACTGCAAAGAAAAATATTTATTTTATTTTTTATTTGAGACTGATAGATTGCAAACTTTGGGGTGTAAAGAGCTCTAACTTAATATTTTGATAATATTCAGTTGCCACATAATTTCACTTAGTCTAGGATCTCCGTCCAGGATGGGAAAGTTATCAAAAAACCGTTTATCAGTTTGGCTAATCGTAACACTGCCAATTAACTTGGTTAAAAATGCTGAATTCATTTATACGGGTTACATTTGCATGTCTCATGACTCAAGCAGTGCACTTTGATAGGATAACCAAAAATACTGGATACTCATAGAGAAACAAAACAAAACTGAAATTGTCGTGTCGCCCTAATTCTCTTGTGTCGAGGAATTACAAAGGCATCAACTGAAGAAACGTAGGGAAAAACGTCTTCCAAAAATCCATCTAAGAAAAGAACAAAACGGCCGCCCCGGCGGGCAGTTTTCAATGTGTTGTTAAGTATGAATTTACTTATGTATGCACTCTAGGGAACTATGAGCTCGGGAAGACTGGGATAAGATAAAGATCTGCGATCTAAGAACGAAAATAAGATGCGCGCGCACGCGAATCTTTAGATCATTTCGTTCGTCGGCTATGAAACAGGAAAACGCATTTACACACATTTTGTCGCAATCCGAATGCGGCATTTCAACGTCAACATCGACATCGTCGCCAGTTCTAACGTGCGTGCGATTTCGCTATAGTTCTAGTTGACGACAAATTTATCGTTTATACGGTTTGATTTGTACATTGTCCGGCGCGGAATCGTATTAATATTTGCATGATAAAAAAACTCGTGCATAATCCTAATTCTAATCGTCACATTTTCGTTTTCTTTATCCGTATCTAATTCCCGGGCGGGTGTCCTAATTCCTCACATCGGCGATCAAATAAAAGATACGGCGCGTGGCCCACACGATGTGTTGACGTAAAGTGTGGAATCAATCATCAAATCCCGGGTTCGCTATTACCTTTTAGCACGTTCTCTATCGATAGTCGTGAGTGCGTGAAAGATCGGAGCAGCCCGAATTTCGCACCAGATGGTATCTGGAAAAACAATTTTGGGAAAAGTGTTTTCCGCTGGCCGGTGTTGCGAAAGCCTTCGTTGATTTTCAAACGAGGTCGGTGTGTGAACGTCGGATTGAATTGTCGGTTTCGAAATTTACGAGTAATTCGCGATTGAATGAGGTGGTGGTGCGTATAGTGCGATAGAAGTCAATGCCAATTCACGATCCGGTCAAATTAATCCAATAGATTTTTAAACAAAAGACTTGGTCCTGGTCCAATTTGCATTGAAATATTCTCGTTGGTGTGTGAGATTAGTGAATATTCGGAATAGCTGTGAACGTTGTGGATATATTATACGAGAACGTCTGTTTGAAATTGGAAGCATTTTAAATGGTTTTTATCGGCTAATCAAAGATGTCAGGATATAGAAGCTATGTAAGTATATATTAGAAGAATGATTATGATTTTCTGGTTGTAATACCGCGAAATTCGAGATAATTCGATCTGAAGATGTAGTTTTATGTAAAAGAGCAAGGTAATAGAACATGAAAATAAAGAATCTACGGAGGTTCTTCATAAAGAAATAAGGTTATTTACTTCTGTCTATGATGAGAAGTTGTTCGACCGGTTAAAGTTCTTCAGTTTGAGATTTATTGTCAAAGCAGGCATCATGCATGGAATTTTAAAAGATGAAGTGCAATAAGTAAACAGAGAATAGTGAAAACCCAATTCATTGGTTTGTTGCTACTGATTTTTGAAATACAAACTAATAAGTCTATACTGAAGTTCATTTGGTTCGTATTTAGATTAGTGCTGGGCGTTTCTGTTGTTTTCAAAAAACGAAAACGAACTGTTTTTTTTTCAAAAACAACTGTTTTTTAAAACTGTTTGAAAAAAAAACAGTTTGAATTAACGAGAGAAACAAATTTTATGCTTTACGACAATTAGAGTTGGGTCGTACTAGGATTTATAAGTAGTAAGAGTACGAAAAAATACCTGTTCCAAATACCTATTTGAAGTACGTACATGTATACATACAATGCATACGATTTGCATTAATGTAATGAAATGGGCTAATATGCCCTCCTCCACCCTCCAGACACAACGTTCCCAAACTAGAATGTAAAAAATTCAAACAATACCGAGTCATTAGTCTGTGCAGCTTGTCCGTAACTTTCCAATGGTCGGTCATTTATTTGGCAAGTCTTTCTCCAATCTAGGGGCCATCTAAAGGAAAACGATCAAATTCAATCAATTTAATTTGTTTTGGAAAAAAATGGACGTTTTTGCCCAATTTCCCCCATCAAAAATTGTTTGCCCTTAAAATATAACTAATATACTCCCCGACCACTTCTAATCATCGAAAGCGCGGTAACGGCAGTTTTTGCCAAACTATGGCCAAAAAACCTCTTTCAAAACCTCTTGCCCCGTTATGTCCCAAACCAGTCTAACCCAAAATTGGCCGATTTTGCTCTAAAAACCTTTTGAATATTTGAATAAAATACTTGCAAATACGAAAATACTTGCAAGTACGAAAATACTGTTTTCCGCAGCTAAACAGTTTTCCACTGCCAAACAGTTCATTTTAACAAACGAAAAACGGTTCGTTTAAAAAAACGAAAAACTATGAAAAACGATTCGTTTAAAAAAAAACGAAAAACGATTCGTTTTAAAAGAACAGTTCGTTTTTAAAAAACGTTTCGTTTAAAAAAAACGGTTCGTTTTAGGAAAACGAAAAACGATTGGTTTTAAAAAAACAGTTCGTTTAAAAAAAAAAAACGATTCGTTTGAGAAAAATGAAAAACGATTCGTTTTAAAAAACTTCGTTTTTAAAAAACGGTTCGTTTGAGAAAAACGAAAAACGATTTGTTTTAAAAAAACTGTTCGTTAAAAAAAAACGATTCGTTTGAGAAAAACGAAAAACGATTCGTTTTAAAAAAAAACGGTTTGTTTGAGAAAAACGAAAAACGATTCGTTTTAGAAAAACGATTGGTTTTATAAAAACTATTCGTTTTAGAAAAACTGTTGATTTGAGAAGAAAGGTCCGTTTTAGAAAAACAATTGGTTTCCGAAAAACTATTCGTTGCAGAAATACGGTTCGTTTCAGAAATGCTGTTCGTGCTAGAAAAAAAATTTCGTTTTAGAAAAACTGTTTGTCGCTATTTGAAAAAACTGTTCGTTCGTTCTTTGCAGCCAAACATTTTTTTCAAACTGTTTGGCGTTTTTGTGCCCATCACTAATTTAGATACGGGCGAAATCAAAGCTCAAAGTGTTATCATGGCTAGTTTTGAATCACGCACCAAATGCTAGCAGCCGTTACTCCACTCAACGGACTGCTTAACCTGTTAACTGGGTGTGACGAAATATTTCGTCCTATGAAAAAGTCAACTGCGATGGGCATGACGACATTTGTCGTCATGAAAAGTTTTAATCGTAAATACGCATGATGGAATTTTTTGTCAGGAAAATTTTTAACCGTGAAACAAGATCACGATATGGCATATTTGGAATTGGTTCGTATCAGTGTACTAAAGCCGTCAAGTGCAGAATTTTGGAGAATCAGGCCAAATTAGTCCATACTATAAATTATGGAAAGTAGTGTAAATGCATCGTTTTTGCTTAATTTCATACTGACTAGCATTGCATTTCTTTAAAGTAGCACATTAATAGACATTTCAACATTATTGAAATAAAAACAGTTCACAAAATAATAGCTTAATGAGCATTTAATTATATCGTATTTTATATGCTGCTAAAACAGAGAACCGAAGTACTCAAGTTAAAAAGGGACTTTTGATTATCCAAGAAAATCGGTTATTTAGGATGATAAAATTTTTTAAAATTTGTTGGGCGCATTTTTTGATACAAAAACTAGCGGTACTGCTAATATTAAATGCTAATTTTCCAACCAATATCTTGGTGAAACTTGGCTTATAATGAGGTCAGTCTATTATGTGAATTTTGTTTTGATTCAATGACTACAGTGGAAGTTATAAGGCTTGGTTGATATCAGACTAGTTCCATGTCTGATAGAAGGACCAATATATCCTGTGAATAGCATTTTGATCTAATGACGTCGTCGAGAGTTCCCGCGAGCACTGATTTTAGGTGCTCAAAAACAGTCGATTTGCTGAGGAAAAATCAAAAACAAATTTAATTTTTAAATTGACACTTTACATTTTTTCTAATAAGCGAAAAAAAGTCTAGCGCGTGGAAACCGGTAGAAAGACTAATTTCGCATGCATGTTCTAATAAGCATGCTCCTCACTACGGCTAATCCGTATTGAAGCTTGATACGATGACTGCATAGAAAGTAACAGGGCAGAGAGATTTCCAGTGTTACCTCTCGCAAAAGTTTCTGAATTCAAAAGAGTAAAGGATATGCTATTAATTTTCATTATAGGATGTTTACCATATGAAAATTTAATGGCGAAAATGACGAAATGACGTTGCTGGTAACCTTCTGCTAGTTTCACGACGCAAAGTCTACCACGACTACTTCACGTCAAAATCAACCTACTCGGTGAATTTCATTTATATCCGATAGCTTCATTGGAAAATATATAAATAGGAATATTTTTGGTGTTATTTATATATTTTTGGTGTAATGGTAATGTAATTTGGTACACAAATGACAAAAGTGTCCAGAGCTAGCAACCCTTTTCTAGCACCACAACCAGAAGTATACCAAATCTGCTTATTTTTATAACAAGGTGATCATCATTTGAAAATTAAAAGGTGGCAACTGGTTGTAAAAAAATGACAAATAATAACGTAGCTGACAACCCTTACCTAATATTGCAGCCAAAATTCTACCAGGCTTGCTCTACATTAAGATTAACCTACTGTATGAATTTAAAACCTATTGAATACATGCATCAGAAATTATAAGGCAACCAACTTTTGTTTGACTGATCGTTTTTTCAAGTGGGCAACACAGTCACAGGGCTGCCAGCATGTTTATTTAACTCCTATCAGACGTGCTTTTACTCAAGATCAATACATCCTGTGAATTTCACATTGATCTGATAATCTGGTCATGAGTTCTCGGAATTTAGGGTGCTAGAAAAATAGAGAATTTGGTGAATGGTTACCGCTCTCGTGCGATGAAGAATTTAGAAAATCACAACTTGACAGGATGAGCCAAGCTTCAAATTTGTCTATAGGGTGTATTTTTTCCTAAAAATAAGAATTTTTCAGAAGAGTCGGCGGTTTGAAGGATTTAATTTTACGTGCCTGCCGTATCTACAGGGTTATCCGCATATTAACTGAATCTTTGTATTGATATATTGAATGACTTCGCACTGCAAAGAAAAAAAACCCCATTGTGAAACGAGTTGAGCAAAAGTTTATTCCTTAGTTAACAGGTTAAGTATTCAAGCTTGAACTATTTACCATTATCTATAATTATATTAATAAAAAGATTGTACTTAGTTAGTTAAATACTGCATAAGAGTGTTTGTTAATAACAGTAATTTTAGGCCGCATTAGCACCACTGAAAAGTGACCTATATTGAAGCATGACCTCTTAAATTTATATTCAAAGATGAAGTGCAAAGAAAGGGTCGACTGCAAAATCAACGCCTCCTAAAATGACCTGCTGTTCCTGGGAATGCATTCAGATGAGTTTTTGACGCTTACGCTGCTGACGGTTGTGGGTTAGTCGTTATCATTGCCAGATTTTTCGATTTCGCTCAACCAAAATGAACCAAGTCAACAGAAAGGTGAAGCGGATGATGACTGAGCATGGTGTCTACCTTGTGGCCTCAAAGACAGAGATCATCATAGGTACTGGTAGATTAATTTCTACAATTGTCAATTATTAACCGAGCTCGGTTTCTCCAAGAAATACCTGAATCGAATTGGTAATGCTCTCACACCGTACTGCTCAGTGATGCTCAGCTATCATTCTTTGTCTACAGTCGCTGTACAAATTTGAGGTCCAGCATTGAACCCACGTAGAAGTGGTCATCAGGGACGCAATTCGCGAAACGAGGAGAACTGGCGCGCTTGTAGATGTCACGTCTAAGGAGTCAAACCTTGCATTCCCTGCGGTCGCATAGGTTTTGAGAGGATCTAGTAAAAATCTTTTTTGCTAGGTCTGAAATCCGATGCTGAAAGTTTTGCCATGTATTAACTTGAATCCCATCCCAACTTGAAAATCATCATAAATATCAAAAAACAATTTATGGGCTTCAAAAATTCTACAACTCTTTCTGCACATTTTGCTACCAGTCCCGTTCCAAAATTTCAATTAGAAGTATTTGTTTTTAA
The DNA here is from genome assembly GCA_963978885.1 of Nemotelus pantherinus. Taxonomy (NCBI): domain Eukaryota; kingdom Metazoa; phylum Arthropoda; class Insecta; order Diptera; family Stratiomyidae; genus Nemotelus; species Nemotelus pantherinus. The sequence continues at coordinate 33,634,344 of OZ022263.1, forward strand.
ATTTATAATCTAAAGCGTTTGAACTGATTAGAGGAATTAAGTTTTTTTGATGTGAGGGCATGGTTCTTTCGTTATTTTAGTTAGGTTTTGTCATAAAAAATAGTACATATATGATAAGGTTACAAACCAATTATAAACACGTTTGTGAACGACATCTAGCGAGTGGTTTGCAAAAACATAATCGAAAAATCGAAAATTGACACGTCATCGGTCCCGGTTCTTTCAAACGCTTCTCGTGAAAAATCACGTTTTTTCACAGTTCTCAGGTAATTCGGTACAGATGATCTATGATAGATTATCTATAGATAGATTAGATTATCTATAGATTATCTATAGATATAGATTATCTAAAATAAAAGTAAAAATGTTATATTGTGTTAAAGTTTCGAGAAATGACTATAAAATGTAAGTTCTTATTAATAATTCCCAAGGCAATATTTTGCTAGAAGCTCCCGTCAGGGCATTGAAAATAGCTTCAAAAACCAGTTGTCCAAATTTTTAAAAAATTCATTGAGCCACTCCCGAGCTCTGTTTTCCTAAAAGATGCCTGTTTTGGGTGGCGGAAGGCAAATAGGGAACCCCCTTAAGTAGCTGAAAGATCTTCGGAATATATTGAGCTGAGAAGCTGTAAATTTGAGCTTCGCAAACCATACTTTTAGACAATAAAGTGATAGATCATGACGGACTATTGCGATGACCGTGATTTCCGACTAATGAAATAAATAAAATTTTAACTCTGCATACATTTCTGGAGGTGGAGAGAGAATTTAGAATTTTTCATGCGCTAGCGTTTTTTTCGCAATATAACCATTTTCATTTCAAAACCTTTTTCATAATTTTGCAAGATATCGAATCATCCCATTTCCAGTCTAATTTTACCTTAGAACTTGATTCAGGAAACTATACAAGCATCAATGCATGGACTATCACAAGATTGCCAAATATTTAATTGGTCATAATTTGATTCGGTCGGATTGAAACTAATGTTGTTTGTGTAGTACTCAAGTGAGCTCTCAGAAAACAAGCACATAATCGTACAGTGTATTTTAGGGATTCATCAGAAAACTGGCACTGCGCACGCGATGATTTTTCTGTGCGGAAAGTATCGGCATGGCACGCGATCTTGTGAATCTGAAAAATATTTAGGAGCATCACTTGTAGCCACTAGGCTAGTAACGCAATCCCTGAAATCTCCACTTAAAAACATCCACACAGTCAAATACATGAGTAAGTGTTTCGAATCATATGAGACTTGGACCAGATTCTGGATAGATACGAACAGTGTGAATGATGAATCCACTATACAGGAAGTTGGAGATGTTTTTGAAAAACTCAGATTCACTAGACGCCATGACGCGATGTTTGTGTATTTCAGCTGAAATATTCATAATATATGTTTCAATATTCATAATAAATGTAAAGTCACGTGAAGGATTTATACTAGGATTCTTCTGTCATAGTAATTTATAAAAGCTGTTGCTAATGGATTCGCTGGAACCACATGAAAGATAGCTTACTACTTCTTCAGATACGTGTCTGTGTAATTTTTGAATAATTTGTTGGAATTGATAATACTATGTCTCACATTTTGCCAAACTTGTGATAAATACGAGAAAAATACATATATGTGATTCACTTGTTTTTCCGCAGCAATTCCAAGTAAAATTTGGCTACATATTCCGAATGGCTAGCAAATCATAGACTGTGTTATACCATGCTAATTACATTTTTAATTATGAATGTGAAAAACAGCAGTCGAAACTAAATTGCAAAACATCAATACATAGAATTTTGGCACTGATGAATGTCAGCCGCGTCGTCGAAGGGCAATAACCCACAAGATTTATTCAAGACGACTGACTGTCAGATTATCTTTTTATGTCTAACATGCAGATCGCAACATGTGTGATCTAAAAATGGTCTTTTTGGTGTTCGGAAAGGAAATGAACTCTCTATTTCGATGACGCCCGCAAACCGACGTAGAATATTGTTCTTACATATGAAGTGTACATTCCATTTGTCTAGTCCAATTTTTCACATTCCCGTCATCACGAACGTGGTTTCAACAGTTTGTGAACAAAAAGAATTAGCTCGGGACATTAATGTCTTGTATTGATTTTATTATGTTATTTTGCCAAGTTTGTGTGCGTGTAGACATTGTATTTTGAGAAATCGTGATAAAAATAGAAACTGTATGCAACTGCAATGATGCGATGCAAAATTCGACTATGCTTAGCAGTAGTTTCTAATTGGCAAATAGCAAAACTAGTGTAATTGGTGTCTATTAGAGTTGTAATGTTTCTGATTTTCGTTGCAGTTGAATTTTCGGAAGTAATACAAAATGGAAAACATTGGTATGATTTGAATTGATATGTATATCTGTTGTAACTTAAAATTGGTATATCCGTTGTAACTGAAAATTGATATATCTGTTGTAACAGAGAATAATTAAATTACTTGATTTACCGATGGATGATTCGATTTTCTAAACTTTTAAATAATTTTGTTTTTTATTATTGCGCACCGTCATAAATCTACAAAAACAATAAAGAGAATAAATGTTTACTGAATATTTAAATATTTAAATCAAGAAATACAATATTGGTAAATATAACGAATGTTTTTTGCATTTTCCCCACATTGAGCGGGTTTTAGATAATGTGCCTGAAAGGTTCTTGGGAACGATAAATCCTATGATTGGCAATAATATTCAACGAAAACCATCACCAATGGTTAACAAGTCTGTTACTAATTCATTTATCACATAAGAGTGACAAATGTTTTATGATAATAAGGGTTGTGGATTTTCGTGAGATTTTTGTGTAATTCAATGTTTCAACGACTATCTGATTTGAGATTATACTTTTTTGATAAAACTCGCAGTGCTTATAGTGCACAAATGTCCGGATCTTTCCTGACCTAGAACTTCTTATATCGTCAAACAACTTCACAGTGAAATGCAAAAAACGACAAGACATTTCTAGTGGCCGCAGCATACGAAAGACGTAGGCTTTCCAACTGCTAACCGAATACTGCAGGATGATTTTTGACATCAGCTTATTACTGCTTTTGAAAGAAAATTAATATTGACTGTGCGGGCAACCCTGTAGCTACGACAGGCACGTGAAAAAAATTCTTCAAATCATCGATCCTCCTGACGAAAAATTCAAAGTATTGATAAATTTTAGCCTTTGTTCACCATGTCAATTTAAAATGTTCATAATCCCGAGTTGCACAAGAACGGCAACCCAACACCAAATTACCTCTATTTTCAGCACTCGAAAATTCCTTTCACGGGAACTGACGACTGAGGACTTCATTATGAAATTTACAGGACATGTTGGTAATTGGTAATTTTGAAATGCGGGCAACCCTGTGAAAAATCACTGAGAAAAAAGCCTGCTTTTTACCCTATAACTTCCGATCCAGTCGACAAATTTTAGCGAAATTCACATAACACTTGAACCTCACTCTAAGCCACATTTGGTACAAATTTGGTTTAAAAAGTCGGATAGAGCTGCCAGCTATGGAAGTATATGTCTCTTAAATCTTGTAAATTTGCTCATTTAAATAAAGCTTTTTCCTATATAAATTCCGATGCATTCATGAAATCAATATGAAATTCATGAAGTAAATTGGCCTTATTGTAAGCCAAACTTAGTAGAAATCTCGCAGAAAAATATCTTTACTAAGCGATTTTGTCATTAAATTTGCAAATATGAACGATCCTGCAATGACAGTTAACAAAAAATATTGGGGTTTAAAAAATTTGAAAAAAAATTGCGGATAGTAACCCTAACATTCTTTTCAGTTTTGTAGCTTCCAGGGCAGTCATTCAGTCGAAAAGAAATTCACAGAGTGAGTTTAACTTAACGTGAAGCAGATTTGGTATATTTTTGGCGATGCTACTAGCACAGGGTGTCTGGCACCAGTCATTTTCGTTTATATTGCACCAACAGATATTTCCATTATTTATTTAAATGCAAAGCATTTACAATAAAAATAAGGAACCCATGTTTAAATTTTTTGTGATTTGAAAATTTTTCGAATGGCACTTTCAGTGAAAAAAATCCTGGCTAGGAAACGAAAATCGAAGGAAAGGTTGGTAGGCTTATTGCTGTTTTGTTGGAAAAGTGCTGCCAGCACTGAACACTTTCATCATTTATGCTAGAGGAGATGCTATCGAGAAATAGTTTTTGTTGCTTTGGGTAAGAAATGGTTGATATCATACTGCAAAAAAGTTTATTACGTCTTTCCACATTTTTTGGTCACTCAAGGACAATTTCTTCCAAAATCACTTTTCTCGCGGTTCTGTTGCACTAGAGTTTTTATCATTTTAGATGACTGAATATTTACGCCGTCTAAGTGGCGATAAAGTCAAATAGTCCCACTCGATTTTCTATTTTCAGCATTCGAAAATTCCTTTCACGGGAACTGACGACTGAGGACTTCATTATGAAATTTACAGGACATGTTGGTAATTGGTAATTTTGAAATGCGGGCAACCCTGTGAAAAATCACTGAGAAAATAGCCTGCTTTTTACCCTATAACTTCCGATCCAGTCGACAAATTTTAGCGAAATTCACATAACACTTGAATCTCACTCTAAGCCACATTTGGTACAAATTTGGTTTAAAAAGTCGGATAGAGCTGCCAGCTATGGAAGTATATGTCTCTTAAATCTTGTAAATTTGCTCATTTAAATAAAGCTTTTTCCTATATAAATTCCGATGCATTCATGAAATCAATATGAAATTCATGAAGTAAATTGGCCTTATTGTAAGCCAAACTTAGTAGAAATCTCGCAGAAAAATATCTTTACTAAGCGATTTTGTCATTAAATTTGCAAATATGAACGATCCTGCAATGACAGTTAACAAAAAATATTGGGGTTTCAAAAATTTGAAAAAAAATTGCGGATAGTAACCCTAACATTCTTTTCAGTTTTGTAGTTTCCAGGGCAGTCATTCAGTCGAAAAGAAATTCACAGAGTGAGTTTAACTTAACGTGAAGCAGATTTGGTATATTTTTGGCGATGCTACTAGCGCAGGGTGTCTGGCACCAGTCATTTTCGTTTATATTGCACCAACAGATATTTCCATTATTTATTTAAATGCAAAGCATTTACAATAAAAATAAGGAACCCATGTTTAAATTTTTTGTGATTTGAAAATTTTTCGAATGGCACTTTCAGTGAAAAAAATCCTGGCTAGGAAACGAAAATCGAAGGAAAGGTTGGTAGGCTTATTGCTGTTTTGTTGGAAAAGTGCTGCCAGCACTGAACACTTTCATCATTTATGCTAGAGGAGATGCTATCGAGAAATAGTTTTTGTTGCTTTGGGTAAGAAATGGTTGATATCATACTGCAAAAAAGCTTATTACGTCTTTCCACATTTTTTGGTCACTCAAGGACAATTTCTTCCAAAATCACTTTTCTCGCGGTTCTGTTGCACTAGAGTTTTTATCATTTTAGATGACTGAATATTTACGCCGTCTAAGTGGCGATAAAGTCAAATAGTCCCACTCGATTTTCTATTTTCAGCACTCGAAAATTCCTTTCACGGGAACTGACGACTGAGGACTTCATTATGAAATTTACAGGACATGTTGGTAATTGGTAATTTTGAAATGCGGGCAACCCTGTGAAAAATCACTGAGAAAATAGCCTGCTTTTTACCCTATAACTTCCGATCCAGTCGACAAATTTTAGCGAAATTCACATAACACTTGAACCTCACTCTAAGCCACATTTGGTACAAATTTGGTTTAAAAAGTCGGATAGAGCTGCCAGCTATGGAAGTATATGTCTCTTAAATCTTGTAAATTTGCTCATTTAAATAAAGCTTTTTCCTATATAAATTCCGATGCATTCATGAAATCAATATGAAATTCATGAAGTAAATTGGCCTTATTGTAAGCCAAACTTAGTAGAAATCTCGCAGAAAAATATCTTTACTAAGCGATTTTGTCATTAAATTTGCAAATATGAACGATCCTGCAATGACAGTTAACAAAAAATATTGGGGTTTCAAAAATTTGAAAAAAAATTGCGGATAGTAACCCTAACATTCTTTTCAGTTTTGTAGCTTCCAGGGCAGTCATTCAGTCGAAAAGAAATTCACAGAGTGAGTTTAACTTAACGTGAAGCAGATTTGGTATATTTTTGGCGATGCTACTAGCACAGGGTGTCTGGCACCAGTCATTTTCGTTTATATTGCACCAACAGATATTTCCATTATTTATTTAAATGCAAAGCATTTACAATAAAAATAAGGAACCCATGTTTAAATTTTTTGTGATTTGAAAATTTTTCGAATGGCACTTTCAGTGAAAAAAATCCTGGCTAGGAAACGAAAATCGAAGGAAAGGTTGGTAGGCTTATTGCTGTTTTGTTGGAAAAGTGCTGCCAGCACTGAACACTTTCATCATTTATGCTAGAGGAGATGCTATCGAGAAATAGTTTTTGTTGCTTTGGGTAAGAAATGGTTGATATCATACTGCAAAAAAGCTTATTACGTCTTTCCACATTTTTTGGTCACTCAAGGACAATTTCTTCCAAAATCACCTTTCTCGCGGTTCTGTTGCACTAGAGTTTTTATCATTTTAGATGACTGAATATTTACGCCGTCTAAGTGGCGATAAAGTCAAATAGTCCCACCACAATAGTTGTCAGATCTTGGGTTGGAAGTTAATAGAGACCCCTCCTGATGTAACTATTCAGAGCTAGGTCAATCTGAAGCCCGATATATGGACCATGGTTAAATTCGAACCACGGATCACAAACGTTGAAGGTTGATAATGAAGTGGAGATAGGAATATGGCGATGGTCAACATGGACTCAATGCGTTGAACAGAATGCTGGTGTTTATGACTGGACTAGACTAACTTGGCTTAGCGTTATCTCACGATTCCGTTTTGCAGCCTTTAATTATTTCATGCAGATCAGGAAAAATCTGATGAGATAAGGGCAAATTAATATTCAATACTTGTTGAGGACATAATATGATTGATTTGTACGAAAAAATCAATTATTTGTCAAGGATCAATAGATGAATCCATCTTAGCCGAACATTGCATTAAAAATATTTGATTCGAAAACATCGCAAATTTGATATGACTTGACTTGAAATGATTCAACTATAAACTATTTTGATTTTGAACCCAAGTGAACTGCATATGACTCACCTCATTGAAAACTGCGACTATTGAAATAATGCACAAGCTTATTAAGATAAATCTGACCAAACAACACTTCACTGCGTCAAATCTGGCAATAAACAGACTATTATAGCCGATTCGGTCATTATTCATCTCATTACTGAGATTCTTCGATGCATACATCATCCTACAGAGCGAAATTGCGAAATCAAAATCAAAACGAAAGTGCATCTTTCAAAATCAAAACTAAACAGTTTCTATTGCACTGACTAGATTAAACGGACGGGCACTTTTCCAAATCAACATTGCAATGCATCGAACGGCTCGAAAAAGCTGAACATGCTTAGTGGTTTCTGCTGCCATCAAAGGAATTTTCGTGATTTAAATTTACCAATTGATATCCGCTGTCTTTATTCCCATCCGATCCCGGATTAGATGAGCCATAATGCCTAGTTCCTCGACCTCTCCGCCTCCGTCCGTTTCGTCCTTCTTCGAAACTGCAATTAATTTCAAAGTGACTTGCAGGGTGTAGTTCGGAATCAGTGCAGTTTTTATTTTTACTTCAGTGACGAAGACTATTTTCGGAGAGGTATTTTCGTAGTGCATTCTGGCGCTGAGTTATTTCGATGTGAATGGACTGTTTATTTATATGCGCGACTAGTATGAGCCCTCCGATGTGAACTAATGTGATATTTTATTGAGGCGATGAACGACAAATCTAAGTGGAGTTGAGTTTATTTGAAAGATTACATTTCAACGACAGATCGGAGATTTAAGTGATAGTGTTTTGTTTCCGACGATTAATTTTATGGCGATGAGAAATAGATACATACCTACATTTTTCTGGTTTTTACTCCTAATTGCAATTGGGAAATATGAATTATGATGCGCACGCAGGCATTGACATTAGTTTTATGATTTAGTAGACTTTGCCAATAACTACTTTTAAGCCTGTCGTAAACATTACTGAAACTTACTTGTTATTTCATTAAAAACAGTATCAACGGAACGCGCCACTTTGAACTGACCTTGACGTCATTGGTTTGGATTTCAAAAAATAGACTCCAATTCTGGCCAAATTTTCTAAATCAATCATAGTCCTCAACCACATATTGACGTATTGGACATCTGTTGAAAAACCTAAATGTTAAAATGCAATTAGAGCTCTTCAAATGGATAAATTGTTCGTAATTTATACGAGTCGAAAGTTAAAGGCTTGTGAACTGTTTTCGGGGTAGCAGTTCATTTGTCACCAATTTAACGATTGACCTCATTTGACACTGTTTTACGTACACGATGGTGAATTTAATCGACTGTTCATTGCTTGCTTCAGATGAACATTCTTAATTGTCAATTGAATTGCGTCGAGAGTGAGTGAAGCGAATTGATTTTTGTAATAAATCATTTATCTAAATAATCAAAGGCAAAGTGAAATAAGCCCGTGGGATAGTTGTAAGGGAGAATAGAATGGACGGTAACGATCAATATACATTGTCTTTGTACGACGTTAATTATGATTGACATTCGATGCAAATTATTGTTGCAACATGGTTGTTTGAGTTACGAAAACGAAATTGTATCTGAGAAAATGGAGCTTGAAACTCTCCAGTTTTGGACTTTGTATGCATGAAGAAAGCTATTCTACCGAAAATGCTGTTTTAAAATAATTTTTTTGGGAAAAACAAAATAAAAACATATGAGGAAAAATATAATAAATACGCATAACCAAATAAACCCACTGGTGATGATTAAATGAGGTGTCGAATACCGAAAACATTTTGCAGGTGATCGAAATCTTGCAGTGAAACAATTACTCAAACCATCTTTAGATCATGAGCATAAGAAAGACAGGACTAATGTGGAGGAAGAGAGGCCATTATTAAAAAGGAGAGACAGAAAGGGCCAAAATCAGAAGTGAGAGTTAAACACGCTGAAAGAAAAAGAAATCGTGATACGAGGTATGCAAAATGCCCAGAAATATTAAAAGGACGTTGTTTTATCAAGGAACATATCATGTGGCACTTTCTGAGAGTTGAGGGTGGATGTATCGCCAGAAGGGGTTTTGAATATTTGATGAACGACTCGACCCTATTAAAGTAATCACGCATAGCAACTCTTGCAGTGATTTTCACGCGCTTGTATCTTCTTCATTGTTCGACTCATTTACGCGATAAGTGGGTGTGAACTATGAGATGACATTAGGGAAGAATCCATACTATTTATGGGTGGCATTAAAAGCGCCCAGGCTACGGGAGAAGGAAATCCAATTGACTGCATTCCTCTCAGAAGTCACACCGGAAGAGTTTTCTTAAATAAGAATCTTTCATTCAACGCTTTTTCGTTGGCTACTGCTTGCTTTTTACTGGTGTGGTCGTTTTCTCAGCTTAGCTTTATTCCCAATGCTAATACTGACCTACTAAGCGCAAAAGCGGTATCTCAAAAAAAAAAATCAAAAAATTGATTTTTATAACATTAGAAAGCTTAATACTTTACAATACGCATCTAATGAGCTAAGCTTTTTAATGGTACTTTATTTAAAACATATGAAAAGCACCTTAAGAAAGTTTTTTAAACCTAAGTACCCGATGTATCCAAGAGCGGAAGACCACTCACCGAGAAAAGTGGAGTAAGGAGAATCCTCCACCAGCTCCAAGCGAACCCAGTTCCTCGTCGCCTATCTCAATTTTACCTTAAATCACTAAGGGAATTAGAGGTATATCAATATTACTTCTTTTACAAAACTTCAATTATCTCGACTCTCTCGCTTTCATTGAGTAACCGCTTTTGCGTTTAGTAGGGCAGAATAGTACAATACAGGATTTCACTCTTTCAAATGTCCCTTCCTACAATATAAATCTGCAAGCTGCTCTGCACCTTATGTTCCTCCTAACATGCACCATATCCCTCTTGCCATTGCGATTTCTATTGACTTTCCACCTCTGAAATTCCTTACATTCCAATTATTATAACGCAGACTTCGCAAGTATGGCTAAAGATATCAATTTGTTTAATTGGGAGTCTTTTTCAATGAATAAATCTAATCTCACGATTTACTCCCACCAGTCGTTCATCCAAACAGAATGATACTCCTTGTTTTTGGTCTGATGTGACCTCTCTCCTCAAGGCGAAATATGTAGCTTGTGCTAAGTTAAGAGCTTTAAGGTCTCATGACGACTTCATAGATATTTCGAAGCTACGATCGATCAGTGGCCAAAATTATCGCTAATCAAGCCATGTGTGTTTTTTTCACAAATATTGAGCCTTCTGTTTGTTCTTATTATCATGAACACTTTTGGTTTTATATTTGTCCCTGAAAAAAATTCCATCATTTCCTTGATTTAATGATTTCTAACGATGCCATTGAATCTAATCCTCAATAGATTAGTGAATTTTTCGCTTTCCTAGCAATCTCCAGTCTCATCCTATATATTTTGCTATATAACCTAATATTTCGTAACCTTTTTCTTCCATCCAATCCGATTCAAATATGGATGGCGGTCCTGACGGTATCCTAATTAGCTAGCTAAGTTGCTCTCACCGTCATTGTGTGCTCCTTTGTCCATTATTTTCAACCTAAATTTTTTTCACTGGATCCTTTCAGTCGCCATGGAAGTCTGTTCATATCTTCCAAACACTGACTTGTTTCCTTCTTTCTTGCTTTAGTAAAGTACTCGAAAGAGTTGCTTACAATCAGCTTATTAGGCTAAAATTGGACTTGCATTCTAGCGAGCAAAGCTCTGGCTTCTAATCTGTAGAGTCTCTGGTTCGAATACAGATTCGAACGAAGAATCACGGACCTTGCTTTGAGTCTTCTTAGTTCCTAGTAATATGTACCTGAGTTAAATCAAGACTGAAGTAAGTCCCGGAGCTAATCACTCCACATTCGTATACATTGATTGTAAATTTGTGAGTGCAGCTTTCTACTAGCTTCAACCGTAAACTCCAGCAAAAGGGATGACTTTACTTAACAAAATAGGTGTTTGTGGCTTAATAAGACGTAGGTAACTAACTAAATTTCAGTTTGAAAACTAACACTAGAATATTATGTCATAATATTTTTGTGGATAGGTATAGAAATTTAAATGTACATATAGAAATGTGCATGTAGATACATAAACTGACTTTCTGAGATTGGATTTGTATCCATCCGTTTCGGTCTTTTGCGAAGATATACTCGTATTAATTTTTATCGCTGCAGAAAATTTCCGACAACTTTGCCAAGCTGATTTTCTTGCCTGGGGTTCAATCTAAATTTTTTGTTTTCTTCAATTGACATTTTACGATTTCCTATACTTCCATGCTATTTCGTTTTCGTGCAGCAGTATTGATTGGAACAATGACATTGCCAAACATAAAAGCGAGTTATATGGGCTATGCCACAAAACCTATTGGAATCCGAAACTCGGTCAGACAAGCAAACAAAAAAAAGTTTAAGGAAGCAGTTCAATACAAGTTTCGTATCCAAGATGCATTTCAAGATAGAAAAAACTAGCATTGAATAAAATACGAATTTCCTTCTTTCCATGAAACTGAAACATTGCACCTATAAAATCCTGAGCGCACTGACATGTGAATGTCTCGTACCGAGGTATCATGTATTCTCGTTCAGTGCTTGCCAACAGGAAAAATTTGCTAGCATATTGTTATAAAACTGACAAGGTGCCCAATTTTTTTGTATCGTTATAATTTTCACATCGTCAAACATGCTTTAGTCTTCCAAAATGGAGAATATTAGGATGGGGAAAATCAGAACGCCATTCCCAAGTATCTGTAAATAGTTCGTTTCACTGCTTTTACTTTGGTCCTGGTATTTCAACTGTTAGGTATCTCTGCTTGATTTCGAGCAAGTACTTCCAATGTCTTCCCAAGCATATGTTCCTGCACACGAAATTCTTTTCATAGAAATTCAGGTTTCTTTCTACTAATTTTATTTCGTCCTATTCCGCAGCGCATCGAAAGAACGATATACGAATTGAGTTTGTCAGCAGTTGCTGATTTTATTTAGGGTTAAAAGAAGATACTCACGTGTATACGTCACGGTTGGAAAACTTTTGAATGCAAACGGCAAATGGAAATTCATTCGATTTTACTTAAATTGAAAAGCAAAATTCGCCCACGAATGGAGAAAGGACATCGTTCGTGTGTCGCTCATAGATTATCACACCAATCAGCTTCATGTATGGAAAAATGTATGGAGTATATATCCGTATGAATGTCATCTACGTATATGTGGTATAACGTACACATTTATTATGTTCAAACGTGTTATTGCCGTGTAAACATCCCGAGAAAATTAGGTTAATAGTCGTAGTTGTAAAGCTTTGAGTTGTCAGTTTCTGCACGGCACATATGTCTTGTTAGCTATGGATGTACTTGTAAATAATCAATCCAGGACATGGCGGTCTATAATTTGTTAAGTGGGTCACATGTCACACTTTATCTAACGTAACATTTCGGTGAGATAATGCTATTAGAGAAGAAAGTATTCAATGAATGAGAGGGCATAGAAGTATAATGTCAATGATATTGTGGCTGATGGAGAAAGTCCTGAGAAAAATAAATTGAGAATGTTTCCGGAAAGATAAAAGAAAGTGGGAAACTTATAGCTCTATGAAAGATGAGTACAATGAAGGAAAATAGTATGTGATTTCTTACGTTGCAAAATGGAAGGAAACAGGTATCTTCCAGACCAAAAAATAACTTTTGTGGTGTAAAAGGTTTATTGACTATGCAAGAGATTTAGGGACAAAGCTTTCGAAATTTTTCTCGAATTGATTCGAGAGCTCAATTATACTTGTTACTAGATGTGAATCTTTAGTTTCATAAGAAGACATTTTTTTTATTTCCGTAGATACTTTCTGCCTAATATCCGTTTTTGAATTTTTTAGAAAGATCCTGCATGAGACGACTATGAATGAGTATGGATACTTCATAGTTATGTCTGTAAATATGTCATACGGCTGCCTTCCGGGTTACTCTGCATAAATATCTCTCAGTCTTTGGCATTTATTTACGAGTATACAGACTTTTTCGAGGCATTTGATGGTATGGACCGATGACTGCATCAGTTCAAGATTGATTGGATGGATTAGATGGATTTTAGTTATAAGATGGATTGCATCTTATCCATATACGTGTCCTTGTTATTTTCGCCATGGTGGTTGAATATTCTAGAGTTTCAAGCCCATTCTTTAAGGCTATGTTCTAGGTCCCTTTCTTTTCCCATTTTTTCATTCTACTTAATATCATTCGTGGGTTACACAATCATTTTCACTATTTTCATGCTTCAAAATCCATACATTACGAAAACCTGATTCACGTACCGTTTGTTTTGATTTCATTGTCATCAGGAACTATCATATTAGACTGAAGTGTCAGTCAATCGGCAAAAAATCTTAAATGATATCAACCCTCGATAGCTTTTTCGCTTCTTGAATAATTGTCAGATTGCATGACGCGATTGGCCCTCTGTGAATGACTATGATTTAAGAATGACTGTGATTTAATGAGTAGACAAATTATATATCTTAATTTATGTTTGTGCAAATATTTTTGAATAATAAAAAAACTTTTAGAAATCGAAGATATGAAACTCAAAAACTTTCTAAACCAAATATTTAATATTTGATTCAAAGTTACAAATTAATATTAATTTTGTTTTCAGGTACCATGGAAACCAAGTATTCCCTACAAATCGGGCTCGAGCAGTACTGTAAGTAGAGTTCAAACTGCTACAAATTGTTTTAGAAATTCATAGCACATTTACAAGAAAACATGCATATGCAATTTAACTAATCGTATCATTCACGTTAGAATAATTAGTTGCCAAATGCTTGAAAACACCTGGTCTAAATCAACGAACAGCGAATTTTTTCCCCTGTCAGCATTGCATGCGCTCAGTCTTTGAGCTACATCCAAAACATAATAATCGGCCAATTCTCACTTGCCACATATTCACTCCCAATTAGCGACGAAACTAAATATTTCCTTCATTCGATGCCAAAAGCACAAAACTCATCAAATATCATACTACCGAGAGCACAGAGAATATATCTGTAGGCCAAAAATATAAATATATTTTACTTTAATTTCATAGTCGATATATTTTTAAACTTACATATTGTTATGATTTATTTCAGTACTCGTCGCGTGATGACGTCAACACTGCCAGCGACACGAAATCACGTTTCGGACTTGTCGCATCTCCTGCATCTTTCCGACCATCGTACTCAGGTGGTACATATAGAAGTGTGAAAAGAGATACTCCACTTGTAGTGCCCATTTCGAAAAATTATGCGAGTCCATATTCTTCGGCTACTAGCACAAATAAAGACACCAAAGAGACAGCCAAAGGTTCGCAGCCGCTTACGCAATCTGCAGTTAAAAGCAATTTGCAGACAGCACAGCAAAAATATGCGAGAAGTAGCACCGGTAAGAATTTGGATTCGAGTGTTTCGAAATTCTCAACTTCGACCGGGAATTTAGCAAAATTCGGTCGGAAATCTCGAGACCCTAGTCCAGCAGTAGAAAGGTGTTCGAATATATCAGTGGCAAGAGCCAAAAGTCGAGATCCAAGTCCATTCGATGACAGGAGACGTTCGGGATCCTACTCAACATCTACGAGTAATTTGACGAAATTCGGTTATAGATCTCGTGATCCAAGCCCAGCTCCAAGTGAGCTAAGAATGAATACAGGACTCCAAAATAGTCGTAATTTGCGTGGTAGATCTAGAGATCCTAGTCCGGTGAATGTCCAGTATAAAAGTAGTTTAAGCTCCGCCCAAAACAGCTACGGCTCATCTTACAGACTAGGTCAAAGAAACTCGAAAGCTTATGGTGCGAAACATGGCAGCACGAACAGCTCCTCTTCGTCATCGAGTGGAGTGGTTCCAGATAAGGCTCTTTCTTATATGTCAATCAGTGATTTCCGGGCAAGGTCCGTCTCGAGGACCCATGATTGTACCAAGAAGCTTGAAAAACTCGCTTTAGATGACGCAGATAGTAAAAAACGCCCTAAATCAGAATTATCAATTGCAGAGAATGGACTACCAAGTGCGAAATCAAATGCAGACAAAGAAGAAAATTTGGAGCCTGAAGTTTTCGTATCCATCACAGTTGTGACACGAGGTACATCACCTACACCACCTGGTGCATCGACAATAGTTCGGACTCGTCGTTTAGAACTGGCTAAAACGATAGAAAAAACTGTTCAAAGATCAACACGGAAACCTAAAAGCTTCGATAAAGAAATCCAGTCTGATCGACTAGATGATACTAGCCGTTACTCCAGATTCAGTTCTGCAAGCAGGTTATCTACATCTCCTTGGTCTTCTCCATATTCATCAGATACTAAATTTGCAAAAAACGAAGGCCCGAAGTACAATTCGTCGGCCAACAGCTCATCGTCAAATTCATCGAAAACCAACAAAACGGAGTCCGAGCAAAGTGATAAAAAGAAAAAGGACGAAACAACTTCATCGAAAAGTGGAACTCCTTCATCCAGTAGAAGTAGTCTAAAAGACAAATCAAGGTCTTCGACTGATCTAAAATCAAGCAAGTCGTCTTCGAAGGCGTTGAATAGTCCACCGAAACAGCGTTCTTCAGACAATCTGAATGCTGCCCAGCCACGATCACTACCACCCACAATTCCCAAAGCGGAATCTCCTACAAAGAGTGTCAGTACTTCATCTGGCAGTGCACGATGGCCCAACAAGGACTTCCGAAAATCAGCGCTCAATGTTGGCCCCACTGACCGCCCTAGGAAGTCACGGACTCCAAGCACGGGCACCGATACCGATGAGAAAAATGAACAGCAAAAACTGTCCAGTGCATTTACGAGATTAGAGAGATCACCCAGCGTCGGCTCGGAAGCTGGCTCGTCTAGCTCATCGGCGAGCTGCGGGCATTTGTCAGCGGATGACACAAAGCATGATCATCACGTTGAACAAGCAGTGACGTCTTTCGAGCGCGATTGCAATCAGACTCGGGAAAGTATCACCTACGCGGCTGAACAGGTGCCAAAAGAAAACGCTTCTAGCGAAAGTTATAATAAGAGCTTCGGTATGCGAGATGATCGCGAACCGCAAGACCGACCTAGTGAAAAGCATGATGCGCAGAACGTTTGTCAGCCCCGATTGCCGAATGTTTGTCCGGTTGCCGGAGCTGATTCATCAAAACAACTTGTTGCTAAAAATGAGGATGCTAAATCAATCTTAGTGCGAACGTTGGGATCGATCCCGAACTTTTTCGTGACACGATCCCACGGTGATTCAAGCGGTGAAACTATTTTCTTAGATAACTCAAGTGGTGACAGCGTACCAGAGGCCAGTTTATCGAGCGTTCTCAAAGAAAACGCATTAACGACAACTGCATCGGTATCGCAGTCGCAACCTCATACACCGTCGCAAATTCTAAATCCGACGATCGCGGTAACGAGTAATACGAATAGTGATCTAGACGAATCAAGTTGGTGGCAGAATACTAGTCAACAGATTGATACGGAATCAGCCCTTGACTTACGTGACGATATGAAGTACAAGTTACGTCACATTGACTCGGGAGAAATGGCGTGGTGGATGAGATCCGACAGTGATCGCGGCGGTGGGAATAAGGAAGACGATACCATTGCAGATGATTTGCGGACCTTAAATCAGCAAAACGATCTCGACACCGACCCGGACCGCAGCGACCGGACGGATCGGGTTCTAGCGAACGAAACGAAACGATCAGCGAGTAGAGATATAGGTTCCTGGTGGGCCACAAGCAACTCGGAGAGTCCTTTGAAGGAGAAGTCCCCACGAATCAGACGCATCGATTCAGGCGAGAGGGCATGGTGGATAGATGAACCAAGCGAAAAGGAAACAAACAACTCGAGTGGAACGAACCAGCTGGATGAGCGTCCCATGAGCCACAGTCCGAATAACAAACTGAGTACTTTAAGTGAAGGTCTGGTAAGCAGCTTTCAGACAAATGGCTCTTATAATGTGGAAGAGCCAAAACTAGGATATGAGCAAGGCGATCCTGTGCAGAGCAGTATAACTGAAAATGAGGTGAATCACGATCACGAGAAAAGTCCCCAAGTAGAGCAGGCTGCATCTCAATATAAAATTCCATGGTGGATGGAAGATACCCCGCCATCAGTGGGGAAAAAGAGTCCTCTGTATAAAATTCGGCACGTCGAGTCCGGCGAAAGAGCCTGGTGGCTATCGGATTCAAATGATTCGTCTTCCCGCAACGCTCCTGCGTCTCGCTCGGAACCACGGCAGCTCACTCCGAAATTAAATCGAGTTCAAAGGGTCGATTCCGGAGAGAAGGCGTGGTGGTTACACGAAGAGACAGTTGAAAATCAAACATCAGTTCCCACACCGGAAGATGATGAAATCGCACGGGCAACTCTAAGTGCTAATTACTACAACCAAACTAGCAATTCTTATCCATTAAACAATAGCTTCTACGAACAATTACCGCCGTTGGGTGATCGACGTAGCCCCGAAGGCCTAGAAGATACTTCACAAAATCGAAAGTCACCATGCCAAGCTAACAAACACCTAAGCGGCAACGAAATCAACAGCTATTGTAGCAATAATAACATTCCGTCATCTTCGACGAAAATTCAGCCGACCAAAGCTCAGCGCATTTCAGATAAATTATTTATATCGCGGCACACCAACATCGACGATGTGCTCGGCGGATCGTGCCGGCCACTTAGTCCGTTGCTTAATATCTTCAACAATGGAAATCATGGCGCGAAAGCCGACACGGGCATTTTCTTCGAAGAAATTTCACCACAGCAGGTGCGAATCCATGATAGTACAGCGCAGATGCCTGTGATTCAACACATGGGGCGGTAAGTACCGGGGAGCTTAGTGCGCCCCAACTAAAACACGGTCCGAATCTTATCTAATGTTACGATATTTTTCAGAGATGAATGGGACTATGCCAGTTCAAATCAGTATCAGCAATATCAGGTAAATCAATAAGATTAAGAGCAACATTTATTTAATGGTGATTTATTTGTCCGTGTGGTTTAAATAATTTCGAGGCTATATGCGTGAGACGAACTATTAAACATTAACAAGTCTTTGCAATATGAATCGAAAACGGAATTTTTGATTGAGCTATGATTCTAATGAATTATCATTGTTATTGTTTGGGAGAGTATCTTATCGTCGTAGATTTTTATTTGTAGAAAAACATCGTGATTTCACAGGAAAAGTTCATTTACGAAACTCTGTTTGTCAGTTTCTCAGTGTCGTTCGCGTGAAATATAGCGTGTTAGCGAAAAAGCGAATAATAAATGTTTGACGTTAATGCAAAGCTAAAAACTACAAGGAAATAAGCCAAAGTCTTTGTTCGAACAGTTTGTCTTTTTAGTACAGCAGTTTGGAATTTATAGAAATTTCTGCTTGAATGATAATTTATTGCAAAGAACTAAATGAAATAACTGTTGCCGTAAAAGTAGTAAGTAGTTTTGTCTTGCTAAAATCAATCAGTTAGGTCATATTCCATTTTTTTTAAAAAATGAATTGTTATTTTTATTTATTGAATTATGCGTAGTCCATATTTGTGCCCAGATAGTTTATAGCATCATCAAAATCAATCAACCCAAAATCATTGATTCTCAAGTAAGCAACTATTGCGACATAAAATTTTAGTGCATAGGAACTGCTAAAAGGACTATTTTTTACAGAGTAGTATATTATGGTATATTTTGAATGCATGTTTTATCAAACCTGCTCTCTATTATAATCAACTTATATCGAAGGTCGTGTACCTCTTTGATTTGTCGGCCACATAAAAATGTCATAGGGTAAAAAAATGTCTAGTGTCACCACTTGCAAGGGGTTGAAAAATTGAGAAAGTAAAATACATGTTACTTATTTTCATTATAGGATGTTAAACATATGAAAATGTCCATGTCATATGCTATTCATATGAAAAGTATAAAAATGATAGAAAATGTCCAGAGCTGGCAACTCTTTGCTGGAACTGCACCAGAACTGTTACACGTTAAGGTCAAATTAAATTTCGTTTTCACGCAATGGCTGCATCGAAAGCTATAGGGTCGAAAGATATAAAGGATAGCCATATCCTAATTTTCCAACCAAAAGTTCAAGGATTTTGTCAGAAAAAAAAATATATTTGGTATATCTGGTGCACCACAAGGCAGCCATCTTGGCCCACTTTTTTTTTTAAATATATTCATTTTTGATTAATCTGACATCCGGCCAAAAATATCTCCTTTACTTTATAGATACGATCTCGAACCGTAGTTTAGTTCACTTTTTCTCTAAATGAAGCTTGACTCATTTGATAAGTGGTGCAATGTAAACAAGTAAAGTAAACTAACCCCTCGACAACCTTTTGTCAGGTCTAGGTTAGTAGAGGGCTGCATTCACAAATTTACAGACAATGTGAATACGAGTGTAGAGTGATTAGATCCACGACTCACTTAATCCTTGAATCAAATCACGTACCTATTCAGAGCTTGGTGCGCGGTCTCTCGTCTGAGCCTGGATTGATGAAGGTCCAATCGTTTAGTAAAGGAATAATATGTGCAGCTAATAAGCCGATAAACAGATGCTGCTGGATTTTCAATGGCTTTAGCAATCCTTATTCCCCAACGATTGCCAAATTATCCTTCAAATCCTCGCTTATCCCGTATTTGTTAATCTTTTTGAAAATACTGTATTAAATTGCTATTTACGAATTAATTTGTTATTTATCGTTAACTTTTTTATTTATGTGTTTTTGTAGCTATCTATTTGTATTTTGTTTTATTTTTTTTTTAACATGTGCATATTTATATGTACTTATGTTACACCTTGCTTCCTGAAATATATAAAATAAAGTAAAATAAAATAACTAAATCTGCTCCACGTTAGGATTTGCCTGCGCTTTGAATTTCAAGCTGGTACAATGTCTGTAAATAAAATACAATTTAACTCCGAAGAACAAACCCCGATTTGATCTTCAGACCAACACAGATCCATACTTTGATCAACTCGGTCGCATTGACTTGTTGTTAAGTGCTGATATATAAGCTCTGGTTATTCTCGCCAAAATATATAAATTTCTACAGGATTCAGCTTGAATAGATTCTGTCTGGGGAAGTCGATGCAATGAATTGGTCGCCATACCAAAGTTTTAAAGTGGAAACAAATGACATGTGAAACGTGAGCAGGTAACTTGAAAGGTTTTGGGAAATCGAAGAAGTTCCTACGAAGCTTAAAAATTCTGAAGGAGACGAAAAGTCATTGAAATGAAACTACCAGACGAATTGCAGTTAGAAGGTTTATACAAATCATTGGGAAATATCTGGTACTCTATATATGATGCTTTTTATAAGAATTTCACAAAGATACCCCAAAATAAGGATCTTAAAAGTGGTGAAAGATGGAATAATAGAATCGCATCCTGGAACGGACTAGTTCGTAAGGATAATGTCCTTAGACTTGAACGAAAAGATTTATAAGTGACCAGCAACAATATGCCAAGCCAATAAACTGACATGCAACAAGCAAACAAAATCTGTTTTGAAATTCTTGTCCTTTAGATTCGTTCGATTCTTTTGCCTCAGGTGGCGACTCGGGTCCCCACACAAAAAAGCCTATGTCGCTGGGTGTTATGTACCTGTGTGAAGAAATTGACACAGGTAACATCAACAAGTTTCTTTTTTCGTTCGAGGACAATGCTTCTCCATGACTTGGTCATCAGCTACAGTGAACTTAACAAAATTTCCAGTCAGAATATTAGAAGTGTATCCCAATAAAACTATTAGGCCCTGCTTATACATGCGTCCATGCGTTTGAACCGTTTTTTTTTTAGATGGCAGGAGTGAAATAAAAGAAGGCGGATACGTTGCTTGGCATATCCACTTCACTCCCGCCTTCTAAAGAACCGGTTTAAGCACATAAACTCATGTGTAAACAGGTTTTAATTGTAAAACAAGAGGTTCATGAGATCATTACAAAATGTTTAGGTCAGATTGATATTTATTAGATAGGAACCGGAGTAATTTTTAATGATCCTGCTGGCAGCCCTGTTCCTGCGGGTTCCAGAAGGTTTCTGCAGGTTCATATGGGTTTTTGAAAGTTGTTGCAAGGTCCTGCATGTTCCTGTAGCCATTATTTTCTTCTTCTTATCAGCAATGATGTTCTTGAATGTAAGCCATGGATAATACTATGGATATTAATTTTGTAAAAGAGATATAACTGTTTTGTCGAAATTTTATCGAAAAACTGAGTCGCAAGACTCAAGACCCTCATTCAAATAATGCTCGTCCTTAGCATAAACTTTCTATCTGCATTTCAGTAACTTTCGAGATTTTCAATGATTTGTGTTTTTCTAAATGCTGCGGCCAGCTTCAAACGGGATGAAAGTTTAAAGATATAAACGAATACGTTTATTTACGGTACATCCGAAAGTTAAAAGCAAAAACATTTGTGGAAGATAGGTTTTGAGCAGATAGAAGGTTTTTGTAGTAACATGCAACGAAAAAATGATAGCATTACTTAGCATAAACCTTCTATCTACACATTACATAGCATAAACCTTTTATCTGCTGCAGATAGAAGGTTTATGGTAAGTAGTGCCACCCTTTTTTCATTTTTGATTTGAACATAATTCCACATAAGATAGGTTTTTCATATTTTGCAAAGTGATGTAATAAACCATTTAGTTTTCGAATATGGTGTTTACTTAAAAATGAAAAAAATGTCAGATAGAAGGTTTATGTTAAGGACGGCGGAATAAGCCATGCACTTTTCAGTTAGTTAGTACTGCAGCTTATAAAAGTAAAAAGCTCTGATCAATGGCTCAAAACCAATTTTCTTGACCCTATATGGTTATCTGCTCGTGGTGATGCGTTATGTAATAGGCGAGTTTTTTTGCTCCTCTATCCAGAACAGAACAAACGCATTGGAAACAACAACGAATGAATGTTTTTGGTAGTTAAAAAATTTTAAAAAAGGCCTCATAATGTGTAGAAAATTAAAAAAGGGTATTTTCTGTTAGTTCTTTTTATATTCACTATTAACCTTCTTTTGATCGGAATATGCTTTTTAAAAGTTTCCCAATGATCGTAATTGTAGCGCCCAGTGTGGGAAATGCATGTAACAAAAACAACGTATAATATTTGTGATGCTCTCGGTTTGTTAGTTTATACTCGTTATTTTCTACCTTTATTTTCAACTGTTTTGCGCTACCACAGCGAATATAGCAACCTTTAACTTAGCGAATGCACCAGCGGTTCTGTACTGGATTGTTTTTTTGTGTCATTGTTATATTCTGTTCTGCACCGGAGCAAAAAAAAAAACGCACCTATGAAAACGCTTGACCAGCTAAGTGTTCAAATGTCAGCCTACAGATACTCGACTTGACATCGCAATATTGAGCCTTCAAAATGAGACTCTGTCCAAGCAGTGGACAATTTTCCCGTGCATGATGTGCACGTCTGTATTGTTCGTTCACATAGACCAGGTGGCAACCACATATCAGGATGTGCTGGAAGGCAAATGGCCGATTCGAATGAGTTCTATGATTTGCACCGATTAGGCATTCCAGTAAATAAAATACTGATAATTCAAGAATACTAAGTTTTAAACATACTTTGAATCAGCAGTATTGTAATTTGAGCAAACTATTAAAAAAGTACAGTTTCTGATTTGCAATTACATAGTATACGATTTTACATATGTATTCATTCAAGAGTATCTCCATATTACTACGCACATTTGAGTCATAATTTTGAACCAAGTAGGTACATACCACCTAAGCGTAGACGCCAATTTAACATCTGTTAACATCGCCCCGACCTTGAGTCTATTTGGTTTGTGTGCTGACACTACTTGCTGAAACATCTTCGAAGAACAACAGCCCACTAGCTATCCATCCGATTCAAAACAAGCCGCTAGATAATTGGCGTCTGCGCCACATGATTAATGATAATTAGTAACCTTTGAATGAGCTCCATCATTTGTTTCTTGCATATCAACATAGAATTCTCTAAATATTTCCGCAATGACTCCCACTCTGAAGCCAAAGCGTAGCAAATCCAAAGTCATATTCAGATCGAATTAGAAAATAAATCAAACAAAACTGTCAGTATGTAGATACTTGACTAGAAGTTGCATACCCGTACATAGAAGTTGGTATAGTTGCGCCAACAGATGTTGATCCAATTGAACATTGGTCCGTAAAATAATTAGAACGCAATTGACATTGTTCGTTGAGCGATCTAGAATTTCCCCAATCAATTTGCCAATTAATTCTGCACTGGGCAGAATCTCTGGTCATGGGAGGCGAATGAAGGTTGGGTTCAATTGAGTAAAGTGGAAAGAATCAGGCTGAAAGCCAGTGAATGCATTACACTTATGAAATGTTTACAATAAAACTCGATTTTCGTTACGCAATTCGGAATGGAAGACAGTATGTAAACAAACACTAACCAATTCTGAGTCGTAGATGATTCCACAAAAGGCTTGATTTCATTTCTTTATGGAATACATGCATCATTTATAATTTAAATAATCCACTACTCGGAAAATGCTTACCAGGAATTTCAATTCAAACCAGTCTTAGTACTTTTTTGAAAATAAAGGAATCCCAATTGGATGTACTCGTAAATTAATAATTTTAACAAATCAATCTTAAAGATAAATAGGAGATATACTGATCTGAATGCTCTCTTTTTATTCGAAAGGAGGAAAAAACTTAGCTGAAATGTACAAAAAAAAATATTTGAACCGAATTTCAGGTTTAAAGTCTGTTTTTATTTGAGCCAAGAACTCGACCGCGATAAAAGCCAAACAACACAATATCATGGATTCATCTTTGACTGGTTTTCAAATTAGTTCAAGTATTGTGCCGGTGATGTTGAAAATTACTAATACAAATTGTGTGTGAGTAATTAGAAGTGGTTCGATTTCAAGTGCATCACTTGAGAAACATATCTTGCTTGGCTCGCGCATTAATTCGCAGTCAATTAGAGATGTTAGAGCAAGTCTTAATTGTTGCACTTATGATTTTCGGACGAATCTATCGTTTAGCGCTTAAAACTGATCCATTATAGGTGGTCAATGGACATTAATTAAAGCATTCATAGGCAAGCCATGTGGAGTTTGTCATAGATCAGACTCGTTTGACTCTCATTAAGATGTTATCCATGGACGTGTCTAATTTTTTTAAAAATTAAAACTTGATAGATTGTTAGACGATGATTCTTTTGCCGTAAAAATTTTATAAGTGGGAGAATAGTTAGATCTTTCAATGCTTTGTAAAGAAACAGTTGTTTGAAATTACTCGGTTAAGAGTTCGCACCATTTTGTATTTTAATGAAAATTCAGTGATCAGGTATGAAATGAAATGCAATGAAATATTTATTTTTATAGATATGTGCTTGAAAAATGGTGTTTGGTTCTGTTGCTAGCTTGGACGTTATTTTCCCATTTCTTACTTGCAGACTAGACTAGGCAGACACTTCTAGCAGAACAAAAAACACTCGAATAAATCAAACAAGTTTAAATTGTTTAAATATTTTTCTTTTCATTCAAAAATTTTATTACAAATAAAAAGCACTATTGATGCATCGAAAAAACCGATTTTTACTAAATAATACCGTCTTCTATAAATATAGAATAGTGGGTAGCATGAAAATTAAGAGACGAAGCATGCGTATTGTGTGCGTCAGAAATAAATGGACTGTGCTTCCACGAATACGTTGGATAAGGTTCTAATTCATATTTATATAAATGTATGAAAAAAAGTGTCGATAAAAAATCGCCCTATTTTATCTCTTTACTTTAAGAAAGCGAGCAGCCTTCTGTTAAGCTAATTTGAACTACTAGGGTAGCTAATGATCTCTTTGTGAAACTACCTGGACGTTGAACGCAAATTACAATTGTTCTCAGATAATTTTATATGAACTTTATTTATCTGAAATAGCATCAATCGGAATTGAGGCGACCACAGTAACAATTGAAGCCACTGCGATAGAAGCGGCGGCTGAGCCTTCTAAAGAGAGAAAGCGAAGCACTCAACAATTCAGAAAGAGAGAGACAAAGTGAGCGGCCATGGGTTTGATGACGTGGGAGTCCTCCGCTGAAACTAACTCCTATGGCTGCGAGCAAGTAATGGCCTTTTCAAAAGACAAATGAATGAAGAAGTTCGTTTTTTTTAGGATCGTGGCTGTAAGTCACGTTAAGCTTGCCGTCGTTAACAAGGAGGAACAGCTGGAGTCAAGACTGCAGAATAACGTGTCAAAGATGAGTTTTAAGCGCAGCACCGAGTAACTGATCAAGTTCACCAGGTCGATGGAGGCAATTGCTAGCGTCTTTGATTTATTTATTTCCGTTTTAACACGAACGAGCCCAATTACAAAAACATAATGAGAAAAACAAGAGATAATTCATTAAATAATTCATCAAATTACATTAAGATAGCTCAAAAAGGTTACAATAGCAATACAATACAGAACAAAGAATAATATAATTAAGGTAGAATCAAAAAATGAAATAATGACAGAGGAAGTAGTGATAGACATTAATGTAAAGAAGCTGAATGAAAAGCTAAAAAAAAAACAAAAATTATGAGAAGTTTCAAAAATTAAAGCTATGATATGCCGTCTGAAACGAGAGATGGTTAGTGGGAAAGGACCAAGCTGTAGTTCATTGTGTCTCCTGGGGATACGCAATAATGGCGATTCTTCTATATGAGCGATTAGTCACGCGAAACAAAAGCTTCGAGCTCAGCTCAGATAGCATAGGACAGTGAAGGAGCCCGAAAAGCAGACACTCATCAAGGAACACTCGACGAGACTTTAGAGAGGGAATTTAAAGTAAGGACAAACTATCACTGTACTCACAATAAGGTATATGAAACTGAAATAATATTGAGCGTGTAAATCTACGCTGCACGCGCTCTACGGTATATTTAAATAAACAAGGTGGGGAGACCAGACCTCCTTCACGACAGATTGGCTTTAGGATCTGCGAAGAACGTCTGGGTTTAGACGTATTGCCCAAGTTGATTACTACTCGAATGTTTCTGAGGCTCTGTCTTTTTTAAAGAGATATAACTCGGATCTTAAGGATTCCACCTGGAGATTGTTCCAGGCAGTAGATTATAAAGCCTGATCTTGAGCCTAACCTTATCGGCAATGTAAAAACAGTACTGGTGCTGGGTATAGATCGGGAGTCTGAGGAAAAATTACGTGCCAACAAAAGGCTGATTCAGTTGGGACTGAAAGGGATCACCATTACGGTTAGAGCGGACAAGTTGACTAATTGATACGGCGACTAAGTAAATCGGCACCACAGGAGAGTGGCAAAAACCAATGTGCTTCGACACCTTAATCGGGAGTATGCTGACACCGCGTTGGTGCAGGAACCCTTTGTAAATGAGCACGCAGTCTGTGGACTCCACACGAGTCTCGGTGTATTTCAGCCAATAGGTAGCAAGCGATAAAACAGGGACTTTCGTTGTCGCCAACAAAGAACTAAATGTAATTTTGATTCCACTGTTCTTTAACAAGGACACAACCACCTTGTTTTGGTAGACGAAAGTTGCTGACGGCATCACGCAGTGCTACGTGTTGTTCATACCATACGATATGGATTTTATCATACCAGCTTTGAGGGCTGGTGTTACTATCGGGTGTGAATCAAATTTTCACTATGAGATATGAGGGCTGACCAATAGAAATGACAGAGGCAGGTACTTATTAGAATTTTTTATTTCAATCATTATTCTAACCAGTATCCTTAATATAGGCAGTAAACCTATATTTACTACCAAGAGCAGGGCCCAAGGAATTGATATTACACTGGTCAGAGAAGTTTCCCCTCTGGCAGGTTTCTGACCTGCAGTCGCTTTTAGACCACCGATGGTTATGCTGGAGTATTAGTAGCTTGCTACAGAACAATGTAAAGTATATTTTAACAAAATACTGAGTCACATCAAGGAGTTAGACGAGCAGGATCTGACGAACCTAATGCAAATAAACGATGAGGTGAACGGTAAAAAAAAAACTTAAGCAGGAGTAGTCCGTCTTCAAAAAGAGCCCTATATCGCTTTTGCCTTGCTTCTGTAAGCTACTTGAAAGAGTTGTCTACAACAGAGTTTATCCTCTATTTGTGCCTTTCCTCGCCACCGAGCAACATGTATTTGTCAAAGGCAAATCTACTGTTACTAATTTGTTATCGTTCACCAACACTGTTGCTTCTGCCATTGATCAGCATTTCTCCAAGGCATGAGCTTCTACTGTTGAAATTAGACAAATATGGTTTCCATGATCCGCTGATTTCCTGGTTTTTTTCCTACACTCATGAACGTATTTGTTTTGTTACTGTGAACTCCTGTTCGTCTACTCCCTTCTATCCCTCCTCAGGTGTTCCACAAGGTTCGATTCTTGGCCCCTTATTATTCTTAATTTTCATTCATGATCTCCCGGGTCTGCTAAACTCTTTTTCTATTCTATATGCAGACGATCTAAAAATATTCAGAGTAATCGATACAGTCGATGGCTGCTTACAGCTTCAGAATGACCTGCTCACTCTTGTCAACTGATGTAATGCAAATCATCTTGCTTTGAATGTTTTAAAATGTCGCCAAATGTCATTTACGCGTAAAACTTACCCACTAGTATTTAGTTATTACGTTTCCGGAGCCTTTCTCGAAGTCGTTTTTAATTTTAAAGACCTTGGAGTAATTTTTGACTCTAAACTTTTATTTGATAAACATATCTTGCACACAACAGCCAAAGCGTCCAGACTTTCGGGTTTTATGCTGAGATCGTCTAAATAATTTACAAATGTCTCCACTTGTGTACACTTGTTTGTCTTGTTTGTCCGCAGTATTCTCGAATACTGTTGCCAAATTTGGTGCCAATATTTTCAATATTTGATTGATGCGGTTGAATCTGTACAACGCAGGTTCACCCGCTCTCTTCTTTACAGATTAAATTTTGCTTACTGTGGGTATAATGCGAGACTTACCAACCTGCAAATACCATCCCTGAAATCTTGCAGGCTTTTTTTCGATGAATGCCTTCTGTTCAAACTGCACCGTCAACTTGTCCCATCTGACCTCTGCAACCAGGTTTCCGTTCGTGTTACGGATCGGTCAAATAGATCCACGTTAATATTTAACGTTCCTTTTGCGCGGACTGACACGTACTACTTTTCACCGCTGTTACGTATACCTAGGCCGCATAATGCACTCAGACTAGGTTCTCTGCCACCGACTTTGTTACGTTTCAAAACCATTTTAAAAGACAAAGTCGTTACATTTTCTATTTAATACGTTTTTATCTTTTTTCCTTGCTCTTAGATATATGAATTTTTATTTTTATTTATTTATTGTTCTATATATATGCTTACATTTTTTTTTCATTGTCCATTTCATAATTGAATTTTTTCTGTTATTTTGCAACAATGTTTTGCTTACTACCATCTCAATGTAGTTTTTTTATGTTTTTTTTTCTTAATTTTTATATTTATTCTTTTTCACCTTGACTTTGTTTATTATTTTTGTTCTTTTTTATCATTATTATTTTGTGCTTTCTATATTACATTCTTTCATTAGTAGATTCTTTGTATATATTATATGTTTCTATATCAGTAATTGGATTTTATCCGCTGAATATGTAAATAAATAAATAAATAAATGAAAGTACGACGAGCCAAGCATGACTTATGTAGAAAATTCTGTGAGGACATCGAGAGAAGTACAGAAGCCGTCAGAATCAGGAAGTTTCTAGGTGTAATTCCCAGCATAACAATATTTTTACGTAGTTAAAGTGGAAATTGAGCAGAGGACCAGAACCAGTGTCTGGAAATGCTACTGAAAACTCACTTACCGGCGCCGGCTAATATGGCATCGCGAAATGACCAATTGCGGACAATCCAGCGGCCATTCAAGATGAGGCCAAAATGAAATAGAGGCAGTTAGTATATTCAAATCTTAAAAAACAAGAGCGATAGATGAAATCGACCGAATTCTCTTACCAATATACTTATCAATACAAGTTTTTTTCCCCAACATATTCGTTTTTAATTATATTAATACACTGAATTGTGCCAGTCAACCACAACTGCCCATTAATTTAAAGCACACACATAAAACGTGCATGATTCATATTTAATTATTTGCTTTGAAAGTCTACCGAAACGATAGCTCCCTAATCCCTTAACAACCTGTTCTCATAAATATTTTCTCTGTTTTACTCAATCAACCTAAAAATACTTGATTATCAATGAAATTTTCACTTCATCGAATGCGTTTTGTGTACAGTATCTGCATGAAAAAGAAAATCCGTTTGAAATGTTTATTAGGTCGACGAGTCTCGACTCAGTTCAGCTACAGCGAAATGTGAAAAGATCAAAACACAATCAATTTTATTTATAAAATCGGAGCAAGTGCAAACGTATGTGCACGTACAGGTTACGTCAGCGGGTCGAATTTGTTTACTTTGAAGCTGTAAACAAGCTATCGAGTTGCATCAACCAATCTTCAGATATACTTATTGCATACATATGTATGTATGTCAATAGTTTAATCAATAGATCGACGTGAAGTCGACTTGCAGAAACTGACCTCGACAATTGAGTCCAGATGGCCGGAAATTCTGGGTGGTTACGAAAGCGGCTGGAGTTAGTTTATGTAATGAAAATGGAAGTCTGGGTCCATCAGCACTTAGAAACTCAGTGGAAAAAGTTGTAACCTAACCGTTGTTCTAAAAGTGTTCAGTCAGTGCTAGACGCTCTCATTTGAGTTTATTTAATTGCTGCTGCACAATGACGCAACAAACATTTGGTCTTCTTTGTAGGGATGACTGTAATCCATTAACCTGAATACTAAAAGTGCCAGTGAACAATGCTAGATCTCAAAAATAACGACTTAATTCCATTTTATATTGCTCACTGTGCCCCAATAGGTAGTAGCCGCTGCGAATTGCGTCGGCAAGCATAAAACTTGAATGAATCATAGTCAGCGTCCACCGAGATCAACATCAACCAGACCAAACTCAAAATAAATGTATCTAATTTGCAGACAAACCGTATCTAAAGACCACTCGTCGGGCCAAATATCTATCAGATTGTTGGTTTCTGAATAAGTTGCTGGTTAAACACTATATGGTGTTTGATGTAATGTGAATGGCCGTTCGAATTTTATCTACACTTTGACCATAGAGGAGAACACGTAGTGACCAGGGGTATGCGAAACTTGCCCGTGCCCAGTCCCGAACTTGGTAACGCGTCCGCCGTCATCCTATTGATCTTTTACTGCCACCCGCCATGGTCCATAAACATTGCTGGCGTGGGCCGTCAGACTGTATGCGAATTGCAAATTGCTAACAACGCTTTGTTGTTCGTAGCAGCGAAATGCTCGCCAATTTATCGACTGTGATCAAGCGAAATTGATATTTCGGTTTTGAAGTCCACAATAACCGTATAAAATCTTTTCTTTGGATTAACGACGCTTACATGACATTTCCGTTGAATATCGAAAATGTTCAGTCTTTTCACAATGTTCCATTTACGTACTTTGTGTATTCATTAAAGCGTCAAACACATACAGAAAAACCGGAAACCACTTGATATTGGGAAGTAAGAAAAATTTTGGCAAAAACTGTACCAGTCATTCCCACACGACAACGTCATTTCCAACCTTTGCGAAACCTGCAACCTGCTGCAAGTTTCATGTCGCCTTCATGACCGACTTTAACTCCAGAAATAGTTTAGGCTATTCGAAAATAGCTTGCAGCCGTAAGTTTCAGACGTGCCGACGTGGGAAGTTGCCAACAGTGTAGTAAACTATGCATGACATCTACATGTTTGCATCATACTAAAGTGCATAGGTATTCGATTGCTGGCATTCGGAAAGACATCTCACTTTCAACCTCAATTCGCGTTCTTTTGAAAATATCTCAACCTATGTACACATCCACACGCGAGCTAGGATATTTTCATCTCGGATTGCGTACGAATGAGTAAGTGGATGGATTCGTAATTCAATACGAATTGAGAACTACATTTATTCGAATGGTTGGGATTTCAAGCAGTGTTAAATTTGTTTATGTTTCTGAGTTCAGAGATAATATTGAATCATTTCTAGATGATCCAACTGTTGAAGTAGTAGTAACCAGCAAAAAACGTTTTGTTTAGTTAGATTCTGTGAAAAGACAATTTTTCCCAGAAAACTTGCATAAAACATATACATAGATATTACATAGACCTGAATTTGTACACGGTTTTCAAATATTTAGCTGGTAAAAAAATACAATATTATTAACTGCAGCTGCTACTCTAGTTAGTAAAAGGCAAATAAATGCATCCATTTTTACATCAATATCATCCTTTCCTTCTTATGGCCAGAATCCGCACTAAAATGTATGATTGGAAGAGGTGGCAGGTGTCACATCGGAGCCGAAGTCCAGACGAGAGTCTGCCAAAAGTATAATGGTCTACATCAAAAAAAGTTTGTCTTTTGATACGGGTGCCATAGAAATGGCTGTGAAGGCTCTCCGTCCTGATTAGTGAAGCTTTTTCTTATTCACACCCAACGAAAGCTAGTGTACCACCTTGCTAACTATACGCGACTGGGGCGGGTCACTGTAAAATGGAGTGGATTTGTTCCTTGGAGAAAAAGACACGCTGCGTATTTTCATCCGCTACCGAATGGCACAATAGCTGCAATACTTAGAAAACAAGGAACAAGGATTGTGTCTGTAAAGTACTACAAGGCTCAACCTGACCCAGGTGAGGCAAGTAAAAGCTCGTTCTCTAGAAATGGATGCTGAGCATATAAACAGAAAAATTCCAATGAGGGCAAAAGTCCTCCATTCTAGAGCCAGGACTGGTTGGAAGCAGCCAGCATTCACCGTTTCAATTGACAAGAGCTCCACCGAAAGATGCACATAGACATAGAAGAGACCTGTTTTGGTGCTAAAGATATACTCTCCCTTATCCACTGTACTCTGGGAACCATTTGGTTTCTTCTTTCTAGAACAGTCGGACCTGAGAGGAAGGGTCCCCGGATTGAAGCAGTTTTGTTCCTCTCCGGAACTAGACACGTCTACATCATATGAACCACATCTCCGACAGAAACCGCTGAACCCTGCGCCCAAATGTTGCGTGTGCTCCCTTTGAGGCAGTGGCCTGTGAAAACGGCCACTACACAACGAAGATAACTGCGGTTTAAACTTAACAGCAGTCGAGTCTGACTTTTATCGATGGAGGCACAGGGCAGTCTTGCGGTGAAACAGGATAATTCTTCAGCCCAGGGGCCCAAGGTCTTTGAAATATTTCAGTCAAATGGCGAGTTTGACCGATTGGACCGTTGTCACTGAGAGAGTTCCGGCAGCAAGCCGCCCTGAATACCCCAATGTCCAGGTACCCAAGTCAATTCTGGAACAGGAAGGGTTTTTTATAACGAGTTGGCATTAGCTCTAAATTTTTGTTTGCATGGAAGCCAATCGATAGCCTGAAAGACATCCACCACCTATGCTTGAAAGAAACTACAACGGCCCGGAGATAAAGCAACAGCCTTAAATTTAGCTCATCCGTTTTGAGCCTACGCCCTCTCTGCTATGCTTTCATGTCACAGTACCTTCGAATCAAGAATAAGTTTGAAATATTTGACCCTTTGACTCAGATCTTCCTTCGTTCGATTTCGGTAAGTCGAATTGAGGAACTTTGTACTATCTTGTAGATATTATTTAGTCCACTTTGCTAGGATTCACATTTATAGTTCCAACGTGAAATAATATCAAGAGAATGATTTAAACTCACGTTCTCTGAGAGTGTAGATAAATAATTTTCTAGCATTGCTATGGTTGCATGGTCCGTAC
Source organism: Nemotelus pantherinus (assembly GCA_963978885.1). NCBI lineage: Eukaryota > Metazoa > Arthropoda > Insecta > Diptera > Stratiomyidae > Nemotelus > Nemotelus pantherinus. Next base: position 33,667,352 of record OZ022263.1, read on the forward strand.
AAGCAAACACTTTGCAGCCGGTGTCAAAATAGATACCTTTAGCCAAATTATTTCGCTATTGTTAAATATTGGTATATGTACATACATATGCAACAGTTAGATAGTTATCAACTCAAATTTATTGATCTGCATATGCTGATTACTCAGAGCCCTAATAGTGCTAATTTATGAGAGATAGTTGGAATCTAAGACCTATCTAGTTATTGACTTACTAAACATGGCTGCCACTCCCAAAATATTGTTGATGTTAATAAATTTCAATATAAAAAACTCAAAAAGATGAGAATCTGTCTTTATGTTAAAATTTGGTTTTGAAAAATAAAAAAAAAAACCATTTGAATAAATTCTAGGAATTTCGCTCAGATTTTGCATTTATTTACCTTTGCAAAAAAAATGTTTGCTAAATTTCCTTGAATGATTGATATTTATTTATTTAATGTCTTTCAGCTTAGTCAGTTGATTTGACCGCAAAGTTTATGTGCGAACAAATTTTTATTTGTACACATGTCATTTTAGATTACGTAACGGTAAACTACGAACGACATGAAATAACATTATGAATTTTAAATCTAAAAGTAAACTCATCTCTAAAGTGCTAAATGTTCGTGTTTACATTAATTTCATTAACATGTCGTCGCTGTGAAATCAAACCGGCATATCTGCAAAAATTGAGTTTTTGAGTTTTTGGTATCAAAAAATTCCTTATTTTCCCCTCTATTTTTATGTCGCACCGGCATATCGTAAAGTTGAATAAAAACCCGTCTAATGGTGTTTTGCCGCTTTGCATTCACGTGGAAATAGCCCACATGCGAAAACTTTAAAGCGCTCTAGCGAAGAATGGGTATTTTGCAGATATGCCGGTTTGATTTCACAGCGACGATGTGTTCAGAAATGCCATAGCTGGAAGCTACGCATAAGTCATCCCACATTCATTCCGTTTGTTTTCATTGAATTAATTCTAAGAAAAATAGCGTACTAGCAGAGGTTCTTATGATATTCATGTGCACAAAAAAGTCTGGAGATTAGTTGAAAATATCCCGAGGTATTGTAGATATCTGGGAAGTAATCAGTCAAAGCTATCAGCAAGTGAACAGAATATGAAAGCAATTTAAAAAGCAACTCCACCTCCCCGTTCCCACTTTCCACTTTTTCTTTAACAATCACCAGGAGATATAGTGCGCAGAGGTGTTCAAAATGCATCGAAAACGTAAAAAAAAGAGAAATTAATAGTGACAATAATTTATTGGAAATCATAATAACAAATCTTCTCTATGATTAGTTTCAAATAAAGCGATAAAAATTTAAAATAAACATTAAAAGATGAGAAAATTTACTTGGTATTCTCAAATGAGTATAGCTTTATTACATTTGACGAAATGGTGAATGATGAAGCAACGACCTCTCGTACGTAGTCATCATCAGCAAGCGGGTACATGGCTGCCATGACATTGTAAAAGACTTCGATTCGATTACGTTGTTATAGTCAAAATGGCGCTTAAATAAAAATGGGGATATGTCTCCCGGCCAATGGGCTTTTTTACAACCAAACCGGCTCACGCTACCTCGCAAATATCTCCAGAACCTCTCGCTATTCTGAGTGTGGGCGCCAGTTACCGGATCGATAAAATTCATTGAGTGATTAACTGTCAGATGTCGATAGCCTGTGTGTTCTAGACAGTCATATGCAACAATCTGAATATATGGCCGTACCATCAGCAATATTTTCTCTGATAGTTGCTAATAAAGTTTCGCAGTCTCGCGTGTCAACGGGAACCACAAACGCTTCTTCGGTCTCACGGCAAATACCTCCAAAAACCCATTGGCCAGTTACGAGCCGATCGTGATAATTTTTCCGCTTGCCCAGCTTGCATTCTTCGATCTAATCAATAGTGCCGGGACCGCCGAATTTGCTTTTCTTCATACTGATTCAAAAACAGCATATTTTCCGACAAAAACTTAGTCAATCAATGACCGTTTGTCTGGGAAGCATCAATTCCTTCTCGAGTCTGATGACATGTGACGGTGGAGATGTAAGATAATAGGTCTGTTCCCGTACTTTCAGTCACTGAATTTTCCTGAATCATGTAGTGGGGGAAATTTATGAAAGTACGGGAACGCTTTCAATGCATTTCCTGAAAATTGACAACCAAAAGTGTCAGTTTTCGGTTTTTGGAAGAACAACAGTGATTATAAAGTCATCCTTAGCGGTGATAAATTATCGCTACAAAAATACTCGACCTTCATAGCAACATTACGCAAAAAATATGTTGCTTGCCGCGCACATTTGAAAATATTTACTCGCGCCACACCGTTCGACACTTTTCAGTATTTTTCAGTAGCTCAGACCCTACTGAAATTTCATCGTACTTACTGAAAGAGGGGAAATTTTCATTGCAATTAATGCAATTAATTTCATTGCAATTAATCTCTACAAAAAGTAGAGAATTCCCCTTGATTCTTCCGTCTCTTGCCCAGTAAACCGGTTTGAGGAGTGCATCAAGAATACAAGTGTGAAAAGACCCAATCGCGATTAATCGCAATTAATCGTAGTACGGGAACAGACCTATTATGTAATAAAACGGCAAAATGTCCTCCAAAATTAAATGGGTACCGCAAAACCAAGTACTCGACATCGCAGGAACTTTAAATGTGCACCTGATTTTTTGCCGCTTATGGTGTCCTACTTGCCTGTAAATCGTTCCAGGACACCTTAAAATCAAGGTGTCGTGATTTACACGGACATTTTTTCCGTACTTCCGGCACAAAACTGCTTCTTTTAACACGTGAAACCGAAACATAAAAATCGAGAAACTCATCGCGATGGCAAATTATGCTCAAAAATACAAATAATTGCATCTTACTCTTTATCAAAAAGTAAAGTGAAGTAAGAGCAAAGACAAATAATGTACAAAATTTGTAAATCAGAAAGTGCAATCACGTTATGATCATTCGCCTGGTAATATCAAAGATTGGGAGCATTTCAAGGAAATAGTTTTGTCTAGATGATGGGACCATTGGTCGGAGGGCATAGGAGAAGGTTTAATGACACCGTTTTGATTGTTGAAAAGTGAGGCAGGGAGATGAAGGCGCAGGCGATGGAGGATTGTCAGATTATTCCGTTGAACTAGATTTTGATGCTTAAAAAGTGAATGGAATCGTCCGAACTCCATCCACCACTTGGAGGGGGGTCGATTGCTTGCTCACAGGGTGTGGAGAGGGTGGAAGGTGGTCGGATAACTTCATTCAGATTGTATAAAAGTGGAGGCGAGGAGGTGAGGTCGCATTTCATATTTGAAAAATATGAAAAGTTATGAATTTTTTACCTCCAGCTCCTACGCCTCCACCTCTCTGCCACCATCTAAAATCACTTTTGTACTATTAAGCAAGGTCAGCTCTACCAGCTTTACCTTTTTCACTCCCCTCCGACATCATCTAGACATTGACCAAACATTATTCTATTTATTGTGACGATACTTATTCGACATTACCACAAATGTATTGATATATTCCTAATGCTTCCCAAAAATATAAACTCTTGCTATGAACAATCAAGACAATTCATAATTTCACGGCTTCGCTTAAATAAATGTTGTTACGATCATCAATTTTTCAACCACGTTTGAAAGAACTTTCAACTTACAATCCCATCCAGCGGACCGTTTCAGAGTCTATGACTGCGCTGGGAAAATTCTTCATTATTTTCATCAAGTACGAAACTGGAGTAATACAAACTGCTGAGGCATCGTGTCATTACTTGACCAAATTACTGTCTTACAGTTTTTCATTTTCTTTTGATCATTTCCCCTAACATAGATACAGTGGCAAGGCGTCGTCATCGAAATACAGTTGCCAATTATCTTTATTCCAAATGAACGCATAAAATGAATCGAAATTTTTTTTTTTTGAAGAAGTCTTAAATGCAAATTTTTGCAGCAAACTAGAATTTATGAAGAAAGTTGTGAAAAACCAAGTATGCAATTCTATTGTATTGAGTTGATAGACAGTTTGAAGAAAAAGATTTGTCATGTTATATTTTTGGGTTGGGCAGGCAAGTCATCAGTTTCGTCAGAAATCTCTTTAAAACAATGTTATTGTAAAAATTCAAAGTTGATCATATTGAGCACATAGCAGACAGCAAAACTCAGTGTTATTGCTGACGGATTATAGTGAAAGATCTCATGATGAAGACTGATGCTTTTCGCGGAAGATGTATAAATATGAAGTAGCAAATATGATACAATTTATGCAGGCATAAATTATAGTCTGCCACTCTAAGTTGCAAAAATGCAATTTCGGAGTTACCAAAGATGCAGATTCGATCTGTGTTTGCCTAAAAGTAAATGACACATTAAATAACTGGCTGAATAGAAACAGTGTCATTAAGATTTCTAGAGCAAACATAGTTTATCATAGCGGAACGATAATACAAATTATGATATATTCGAATTATTATATGAAGAATCAGAGCAATGATTTACTCTCGTGCAGGTTTTCCAAGATCTTTATTTTTATTTCGGTATTAGAAAGATTGCATAGCCGTATGACACCAATTTATGCCAATTTAGCTACATTGTAGCTAGATTTAGCTACAAAAAGAACCTGTTTTGCTGCAACATTTTTAATTTAGATATTGGATACAAATTTAGCTACTAATATATATTATAAATAATTTAAATTTTTGCTTTAAATGCATTAATTTTCACTAGTTGATTAATGTTTAAAACACTCAGTGCTTGAAAATAATTTCCTCAAATTCTAAGGTAATCTCTAATGTTTTGGGTAGTACAATAATACTACTACTATGGACATAGAACAATAATAATCTTCTACGAACATTTCTTTTGTTCGGTGCGAAGAAAAACCGAGATTTTTAACTCATTAGGAATAAACTCAAATAGGTAGGACAAACGAAATATGTTTAATATAGACTACACATTATCTGCCTAAATTTGAAGACAAGAACCGAATAATTCAGGCGTAGACATAAAGTAGCAACAAAACGTTGACAAGGTCTTAGGAATCGTGCTCAGCGTAAAACCAAACGTTAGAATTGTGCTAGCTATGTTTTATTTTCATTTTGTAGAGTTTTTCAACACAGCGAAAAATAGAGACTATAGGCGCGCTGTTGTGCTCCCCTCATCCATAACAGAACAATGCTAACCAGACGCATTGCAGACGCATTGGAAACAACAACTCAGGCTATAGATAGGGGGAGTTGTTGTTGTTCCCAGTGCGTCTGCACTGGTTAGCATTGCTCTGTTATAGACAGGGGGAGCAAAAAAACACGCCTTATATTTTCTCCGTTGGGAACAGCACCTGAAAAACAACATCGGCATCAAATCAAAGCAACAATGTGAATATTTGTTGTGAACCGTTGCGATCAATTGACCATTTGAGTGAGATGTGTTAGAAACTGGCAGTTGAGTCCAAAAGTTGCAGCAAGTGTAGTCAAGTGTGAAACGTTATGTTTCCTTACTTCAAATTGGATTTAAAGGCAGATATCGATAACTCTATTTCTAGTATTTTAATTGACGAGTCTACGGACATTTTAGTGATTTTCAGCAAAAATTTATTACAATTTACTTGGCTTTGATTGAGCTACAAAGTGGAACTGCTGAAAGTATTACTACTGCCATGAACACGTGCTTAGAAAACTACAACCTAAATATTACAAATATGACAGACAACGCAAGTGTTATGGTCGGAGTTAATAACGGTGTATTTCAAAAATTAAGTCGCCGGAATAATTTTTTAATTTTAATAAGATGTGTTTGTCATTCAGTTCAGCTTTCAGTTTCTGCAGCTGCAGGATCAAATCTTCCCCAAACGTTCGAGTTTTTACTTGCAGAAATTTATAATTGGTTCTCTAAATTCCTTTGAAGATGATACGGAGCTCATAAACGAGGAGGTTGTCAATAAAGGAATCAGTATCAAGGATCATTAGCCAATAGTTAGGGCTAAAAACTCACTTCAGTATAGTCCAAGCATCAGAAGAATATTTTAATTTAAACCAATTTTTTCCTTTTGAAGCTAGATTTATTTTGATTTTGAGACATATCGATATTTCGAGGGTAATCTGCCCTCTTCTTCTGTGTCTGTCTGCCCTCTTCTTCAGTGTCAGTGTCAATAGACACTGAAAAAGAGGGCAGATTACCCTCGAAATATCGATATATGTCAAAATCAAAATAAATCTAGCTTCAAAAGGAAAAAATTGGTTTAAATTAAAATATTTTTACAAGCTAGGAAAAAATTGGTACACAATTAAAACAATCAGAAGAATGTTATTTAGTAAAAATGATTTGCAAGGAGTGTAACAATTACAAAATCTTTTATATCTCCTATTTCTAGAAAGTAATTTTGTTGAACTCACTAAGCTTTTTAGCGACTTTTATACTATTTTATGCTGTTAAATTAATTAACTATGCACTATCCGATCTACATCTAATATTTTTTCATTTGAATTATAAACATTAGTTTAGTAAAACTGTTTTCCAGAGCCTTGAGTTTTTTTTAGTTTTGGAGTTAGCTACACATTTTGGCTACAAATGGGAATTTTTCAGCTATTTTTAGTTTTTTTTCCTAAATTCTAGCTAAAACTGCTGGAAAAAAGTTGACAACACTGATGATACCTTCGTCTGTACGTACGTAGCAGCAATAGCAACTACTGTACTGTGCAGATTGGGTACAATCTTGAAGAAGATCGGGAGTTTGATTCAAGCTGTCGTTGACAGAAATCGAAAAAATCTTTGTGGAAGATTGGCTTACTAAACAAATGATCGAATCCCAACGACAGACGAAAGAAGGTTCGACCAGGCAGTGGTACTTTCAGGCTGAAAAGAAATATGTTGTCTTCTGCTTGTGGTATCACTGATTCGAAAATCAAAACGGAGACTACAAACAGAATTGAGAGTTGTTAAAACAAAAGAAAAAGAAGCAGAATGCCAAAATGCCGTCAGTTAAAAAAGGGCGACTTTTCGGTCGAAAATATTGTAGCTAGATAATATTTCTTTAAATGATACATAGCAAATACACATAAAATCTTAAAAATTTTTTAAAATAATCGCGTCCGGACACATTTAATTCGCTGTATTGCATAATTCGGTTTGTCGCTGTATACTTACTGACTTCTAAGACGTCTTGCAGTGATAGTTATACTCGTGAGTTGAATTGTTACATGTGTCTAGGCTATTCTAGATTTGTGTCTTGAGTTCTCGAAGGTTCTTGATCTGGCTTCTAGAAGGCGATTGCGTATATCCGTTCCCATATGAGATTTGATTGTGTCTTCGCTTCTAGAGTGTCCTGATTTTCCTTCCAGAGAGCTCTAGCCTGTGATTTATCCATAGATTGTTTTCGTTCTTTGAAATAAATGTGTGAGAGAGATATTTCTCGACGTTTCTGGCTATTTCTGGCACTGTTATGGGGAAATATGATTTGTTTGGTGTGAATGCAACAATATTATAATGCTTTAAATTTAAAGATAGAGCTCATTTAGTTTTCAGTGGTTTTACCGTTGTCTGGACCTGGATTATTTTGCAATTACTTGAATAGTATTATATTAGTATGGTTTTTAGTATTTTTTATATCCTCTAGCTTTTATTTTTCATTCTAAATCACTAAATTATTCCACGATTTCCATTTGTTTGATTTTTTATACATTATGATGCTGGTGAATACTTGGCACCATGGCGAGGGTAACAGATCAGGCTAAGATTCTGTTGCTGACAATTTCCATTTAACTAAAAATCTTCCACCCCTACTCAAAAAAAAACAAAAAAAACAAAGTAGCAATCTATAAAGGAATTCTACGGATGAACGATTCTATAAATTAATATTAAATTCAGAAGAAAACTACGTTTTTCCACAATGTCCAACATAATACCATTGCTGCGCATTCCTTTAAGAGTCTTTAACAAAATATTTCATCTGTTACTTAACTTAATGATATGCAAGAATAAAATGTTTACTTATTTATAGCCCAGCGACCTAAATGCATATATTATAAAGTCACTACTGACTCTCACATAATTTCCCTTTCGAATTATGCAAATTATATTGTTTGCTACAAATTGTCATAACATTTCCACATATATGAGCACCGAAATTTTGTGAGATCATACATGAGTCTGTACGTGATATTTATATCTCATTTGCTAATGAAGATATTTGTGTATCATAATATAGCAGCAGTCATGTATATGCCAGTCTAATAGCTTACTTTTGTTACTGTATAATTTTAATTCATTCGAAATTGGGTCTTTGCCAAGCAAAAAATAAAATATATTTCCTGACAAAAACCATAAATATTCTTTGTCACCACATTTGAAACGTGCAAAGCAAAACAACTAATTCTGATATGATTTGGCAAAATCTTATATATTAGTACATTATTTACTCAGTTATATATGAATGTCGTATACTACGATTAAATTAATCTCTTGATCGCAAAACCGCAAAGGTAAAAAACTAGCGGAGTTAAATTACATAATTTTGGTTTGTTGATTGAAATCGCCCACGTTGGACGCGAAAATGTTCACTCTGTTTAGAGCAAATTTCAACAATGAGCTTATGTTTTTTGATTGTATTAAACAACGTTATTTATAGCTGCGGCTAAAAAGTATGAGCATGTATTTACCAGAGATAAAATTGTGGCTACTTTAAAATCACGTCTCTATTTGTAAAAACCCCATATTATAATCAAAATATCCAAACGAATATTTAACACTGATTGAACTAATTGAGTTTTTTCATTCATTTCAGGTATGGAATGCTTTGAAAATGTTAATCAAACGTTAGAATGTGGTAAGTAAGTTCTATGATTGGTTAAAGTTAGGGGAATCTATTTTTGAAATGTACAATTTGCTCTGCAATAGCAATTTCGAATCTGGACGCCTTTCTGGAGACTTCTATAAGGCATTCTAAAGTGCGGATAAAATAAACTAGTCAATCTGCTAAGGGAAATTGTTTTTTTTTGTATTTTTTTTCCATAAAATATGATTAAAGCGCTGCTCGCAAAATCTAGTTTAGTTGAAGTGACATACAAGGGTCTTTGGCCATGAATCTATAAATATCCATTTATAAAACCGGATTTATAAATAATTAGAATTTACAGCCAATTATTTACTTTGAGGTAACGACCTATTGTCACAATGTCCCATTTCGAACGCCTATTATTCATCGACATTATCTGAGTCACTCTTATTTCGGCAGTTAAAAAGCCCAAGACCTCAATGTAATTATCTTTTCTCAATTCAGTCACTATCTTCGATTTCGACGAGTTTACTTTCTAGAATCACATTTGATAAAATATTCCTCTAGCTGCAGGTATGCCATGTGTACGTTTGTTAACGATGTCCGATAGTCACCTGTTCAACTACATTTATAAAACCCAGTAAAAGACGTCGTGCTGCACGCAAACAGATTGGTCGTTCGTAATACCCCTACATGTATCTCAGATATGCATGCAAGTGGTAGATATAGTTCGTGTGGCAAAACAAAGTGTTTTTCATATGCCAATTCTCTTTTAGCTGCGGAGAGAGAGAGCCGAGAAGCCTGTTTCATGCATATGATTACCTGCCGGCTTTACTAGTGTTTACCTGTGCTGCGTTCACACTAGGCAGTCTCGGTTTGGCGGTCGCCGCTCTTCAGATATTTACTTATTTCATAGTTTTTCTCTGAGAAGTTTGATTTCTCCAAGCCATGTAATTCGCGGAGCGGAAAACTGGATATTTCAAAGTTGATTATATTGTCGAATTAACCCAGTAATGGTTGGGACTTGATGCATTTAGTTGAATCAGTTTTTGGTTTGATCTCCTGGATTTAATACAAAAATATATTAATGAAAAATGATTTAAAAAAAATATCTTTTGCTGCTGATATGAGAAAAAATGAAACCGAGTGGAAATTATTTTAAAAACATCTGAAAAACTAAATGATAATATTGTTTTACACGCAGAAAGAAGTAGAGGGTAAAATAACGGAAAACTTGGCCGTGTCAGGTCGATAGAAATTGTGACCAGTACTAACCAGTAATCTATATGCCTTCTTAGGCCAGCATACACATTTTCACAAAACTGTTTATTTTATTTTGTATGGTTTCTGTTAATGCATTTCTCTTACCTGCTGCAGTAATGGCTGCAAAATAATGACTATCTGAGCCATGACTATTTTCTAAACTTACCTTAAACTTCTTACGCAACTTTTAGATATGCTTAATTAAAAACAGACAGTCTAATTAGACCTAATACTTGCTCTAAATCTGAAATTTTTCTACCATTTAATTCTTTGATTTTATTTTGAATCACTTTTTGAGCAGTGACTTCTTCAAAAGAATATTTAAAAAAAATCAATTTACTATTGCATTGATTGAATCGAAAAAAAACAACTATTTTTTTATATAATACCAACTGGTCACTAATATTGATTTTTCCAGTATACACCAGCTAATTTCAATTCTAAAAGTGAACCAGAAACCAATAAAAAATCAGAAAAGCCATGATCGCACCTATATAGATCGTTTCTAATTATAGATGTGTCCAGTTCACAAGCAATGTATATCGTTTTGGATACAGAAAACTATTTTTTCTCGATTCTCAGAGTATCTGTACGTGACCAACATATGGTTAAATAGATTTTTTTTTTGTAGATACATACAGACCGGCCGTAGACTGCGACTCATACAAAGTGTCTCGTCGCGGTGCTTAGGTGCGGAATTCCTCCGAGTCTTTAACGTTTTAAGATTGCTGAAGACGGACTGTTGTAGCAGTAGTTACAGGCAAGTCAGTCAGTTGCAAGTTGGATAAGTTGTGGCTTGGTTCAGTAACGTCTTAAGTCGTCACCAAATTGAAATCGCGTCGCGGATCGATCGATAGTGCTTCTTCAAGTACTGAGAGTACAATTCTCGGGACTTTTTTCTAAATTAGCTAACAATCGGCCTTTTCGACCGGATCAGTTCGGAACTGCATCTTTTCGCAGTGTCTTAATAATTTCAATATATTTTTCATTATACGGCCTAGTAACTCTTGTAGTCGGACCGGTACCGACCAAAGAAATTTCGTACGGGGGGCGTGTGGACACTGTAATTACTTGCTCGGTGAATTGTAGAGTTCCTTAACATTTCTTCGTCTTCGGCTCGTGGTTCGTTGGCCGCTGAATGCGGTCTATCTGTGAGGTAGAATCTGAATCTTTGCTCGTTCGCGAACTGTTGCAGTGCGCGACGTACCATTCGCAATAACTGAGATTCATCATTGGCCGACCCCGTGACTGGACATTAACGCGACCAACTCTTTGTGTCGACTGCTGTTGTAAGCTTTGTGGTGATCTCTCCTTTTGAATTCGAAAGGCTGGCAGATCGTTGAAGATGCATGTGCTCGATTTTTTTAAAAAGATTTTCGGTGCTGTGATCGCGATCATAATTACGAAAGAGTGATTGTAGAATCAAACGAACGGTAGTGCGTTGCGCTCATCGGTAGATGATCATCTTTTTGAACCAATGGCACTTTAGTGCGAATTTAATGAATACCATTGAACCGTTAATTGCAACTGGTAATTGGTGAAGGTGATATACTTTAAAAGGATATTTCATCTCTTGTGTGGATGCAAGTACTCTTGTTTTGGCCGTAAAAAAGGAAAGTGAATCACTTTAAGTGATCGTAAAATTTACTAAAAGTCACAGTTGATGACACGATTGTAAAAGTTATTGGATATCGGTAAGAGTGCAGTGAGAAGTGATTTAAAAGTGGCTCGGAGTGGATCAGAGTTTTCAATTCGATTCGAGTCAATTATTCGAAAATCTGAACAATCTGGAAGTGAAGTGATTTTATTTAGTGCTATTATTGAGGGGATGAAACGAGCCAGCAGATGATGCAAAAGTGAAGCGAGTATTGAGCTCTTTCGTAAACCCAAAACAATCTTCGGTTTGTATGGGAATAAAACCGCTGATTAGTGGATTCATTAATAATCTAGAGGTGAATATAATTTTCTCATACATATTTCATAGCTGTGTTTCAAATTGCAATACTCGGAATCTACACTCTTAATTAGTTGTGTTATATGTACATGCATCAGTCTGATGAGTTACTGCATAACCATTAGTATGAATATTATTTCTTATTTTGTTTCAAATGTTCATTATCTCTCGATGATAATAAGTATTAATTAACGACAGTATATCAAAAGAGTTAGTTTCGCTGATAATCATCTCTACTACACATTGGACCGAAACAAACTCTACTGGCTGAGCGATCAGCAACAGGTCGAAATGTGTTGTAGGCACCAAACTAATTCGAAGCTTTGCAAGATTGAACGTGAACGTTTAGGTTGAATACATAGATACTAAAAGTAGATAAAATGTTACTGGTCTTTCAGCTGATGACATCATTGCTAGATACGAGTTGTTATGAATTGCACGGAAACGGAAAGAAAAATCTTGATGACGTTTTTGGGTATATGCATTTATTTTCTATTGTTTGTTTTAAAGTTTGTCCAATCTCGTTAATATCAGTAACAAAAAACACATACTGGTTATGGGAGAAGAAAGTTTTTAGATAGTTTGCAACCACACTAATGTCCATAAAAAGTCATATTCGGCATGTCCAGCCATTAATCTTGGCAATGGCTGATATGATATAATCTTAGAAGATTATATAATCTTAGGCAGCTATGAATGAAGAAACTACATAGTTTTTCCTTGAGCTATATTGAACCCCGAAATTCTTATCGAACTAGGTAGACAGACGACCTGAGAGAAAATGACCACTGAAATTTTTTATGTTCAACTACCATATTTACCATTTTCAAATTTATTTAATTATTGACCCTAACGTTCAAAAATACTTTTCGTGCAAATTTCCATATGAACAATAGATTTAATACAATATTATTAGGGAACTTAAGAAAAACAATATTGTAAAAAATGTTTTCATCGCAGAGAGTTTTTCCGAGAAATCTTATGCGAACTTGACTATTTTCTTCAACTTCTTTTTAAAAATAAAAAGAAGCAAGAGGAAACTGTTAATCAATCGAACATCAAACTATCTAAATATTCTAAACTATTAACATGGAAAAAAGTTGCGATAAATTTGCAAAGATTACGATACGATAAAATATGAAAGAAAATATTCTTCCTGATCGGGAGCTATATGCATGCATAATTTTTTCACCGAACTGATAAGACAGTGGGAGGATTGTTTTTTTAAAATCTACATTTTTATATTCCTCCATTTAAACGTTAAATTGAGCAAAAAGCTATCAAAATCGTGAGCTGTAACGAAAAATTCAAGAATAGACGCTTTAGAAATACTAAATTTAATTTTTATTTTTCGTGTTTTTGTTTAATCTCGTGTGAAAAAATAAATGGTTTCGATTTTTAAAATTATGTCTAACATTTTTAAATAAACAAAATTGAGCACTTTCAAAAGAAATAAATAATATCAAAGAATTATATTAAAGAAATGTGATAAAAGTTGAAAATAAAATCTTTCGTTGATAAAAGCCTCGAGGTCCGTTAAAACGAACAAAATCCGATGTTTATTTTAAGCCAAATCTCCTTAATTCAAATTTTAAAAATTGTGTTGTTCATATGCCTAAGATTTTTTCATGCTGTCTCACTTGGATTTCAATGGTGCCAATAGCTTGTTGAATTTTTTGTTTTGATTGAATTGTATTGATGGCCATTACTAGTCCCCACGAATCGAGATCAGCCGATGTTGTCTTTGTACCATCGTGGTTTTGAAACCATAGCCGTTGAATGTCCATCGTATCGAAATAAGACCAATATCTTATTATCATATGGTGTCCATAGTCTGTCACAATTTGTCTTGCTTTGTCTTTAAAAATCTGCAGAAACTTACTGAAACATTGCATCGAAAATTCACACCATGCCGTCGCTCTCTGTGGAAGCAGTTTTCTTGTATGAAATCACTTAAGATTTTTTTCTCCTCAGTGCTGCTTGTTAACAAACCTGTTCTTTTGACAGTGTGCCCGTCCTTGAAGAAGATTTTCTCCGCAAAGACGTTTGTCAGTTTTTTAGGTTTCTTAGAAAGTTTCGCCTCTTCTTAGGGTCAATTGTTTGAAATTCTTGGGCTTGTGAGGAAGGCTATTTTCCATGATGAATAATATCTGATATCCAATTGTTGTTTCTAATATCCAATTTTTTTTAGAACGAACTTTGACACTGCTACAAACCAGCAAAATGTTTGTAAGGAGTCGATCAGAACATGGGCACTCTGAATTTTAATGTTGTCTGTTTAACGTGTTTGATTAACCTGTTTGGCCAGGTGCACTATTATTTTATTCCGTATTTCATTGCACCTAAAAATTGAAGCAAGTCATCGACAGTGGCAGGACATTTTCTCACTTTCAAGTAAAACGTTTTGCGTGTAGAAAAACAATGTTTATATTTCTCCTGATTGTTTTTAGCTAAAATGCTGTGATTTGATTATTAGTCTCTTTAGCTTCGTTGACTAAAAGATCACATAATTTCGAATTATCGTAATTAGAGCGTTTTAAAATCATTTTCACTAGTAAATAGGAAATCTGAGATAACCTTACGTTTGCTATAACGTTTAAATAAGCTGATTCCCCCATAAACTACTGAAGATTCTATAAAACAACGAAAAATTGGATTGTCACTTCTCAATGCCCAAAAAAAGAATATCCTTCAGAATTTTGAATTAAAAAGAAATTGAATGAATTAAAAAGAAAAAAAAGAGAAACATATTTAAAAAATGCTACAAGTAATAGAAAAAAACAATACTTAGTTAATGATATGTAAAATATGACATATATGACAATAACAGCTGTGTTTAATGAGCTGCTCTAGGTTGAGCTGTTGAAATATTTCATGAGAAATCCGGCTGCTCTAACTTGCCTGAAGTTGCTCTGATTTGTGTTTCATGAGCCTGCTCTAAGTTGAACCAGAGCAATTTAGAGCATGATTTCTGCTCTACTTTTTTTCGCTAGAGCAAGTTCGGGCAAGCAACCAGCTGTTTGTCAAGTGTCAAAACTGTGTCTGAAATAGAGTTTTTTTTTAGTAAATTGACAGGTTGAACTTCCAACAAACGATCAACGTTGCCCTGAAAGAAAAATCTTGGTAAAATCAACAATTTTCCTTAGTTGTTTTTGCGTCAAGTACGGGCTATGGTTAAAACAACCATAAAAAAATAGTTGATTACTTTTATGCACCATGACGCGTGGTTGATAAACAACGTCCGTGGTGCAAAAAAAATAAGCAACCACAAACAATGGTATTCCAACAATATACATAGTATGCAGTGTGGAATTATGTTTGTTGAATTTTACATTTGTATGGTAACGCGCACAATGACTGCGGCCGAATTTGCCAAATTTCTAATCTTGCCGCACCGCCAGCGGCGATTCCTACCATAGGTTGGCACCACTACTAGGTTGAATTAACTCTGTTTGAATTAGGTTGAATGGTCTAATAGACAAGCGATGGCTGATGTGTATTGTGCCAAGCCAACCGAATCCTCGTACAACAGGATTTAGCAATACAAAAGACAAAAAAAATGAATGTATTGCCGCAGCCCACTGCGTTTGCCACAGTGGAAGACACTGTCATGTGATTAACTTATGAAGCGTCATGCAACGTAATATAAAGGCTTCACAGCATAACATGAATATGAATTATATCGAACAGCAAATCGAACACGATTTTGCCATATAGTATATGAAACTTCTATGATAGAATAGGAGTATGAGTATGAGTATGAGGAGTATGGAAAATTAACAGTTTTCCTTAGTTGTTTTTGCATCAACTAGGGCTATAGTTAAAACAACCATAAGAAAATTGTTGATTACTTTTATGCACCATGACGCGTGGTTGATAAACAATTTCATTCGGAGCATGAAAAACGTCCAAATGTTGAAACCATTCTACTTTGCGTAGAATAATTCCAAAGACGTTGCTCACTGAATTTCGTTTGTTGAAATCAACTATTGCGAAGTAGTTTACGTACCATAAAAACTGTTGATAGTTCGAAACGTTGAAGTTTTGAGTGAATTGATGAAAATTTTTCTATTAATCAACTAATTTTCGTGGTTATGAAACAATTAAAACAGTTGATTTCATGAACGTTGTGATATTTTTTGTATAACCAGAACCAACTACTTTTATATCGTTAAATTAACTATATTAACATAATAAAAATAACTATTTTCCGTAGTTCGTTTAACGATTTTGTATGAATCGTTGCAATACTATTAAAAATAGTTGAACCAACCAAGAGTTTTTCTTTCAGTGTGAGAATTACCTCTCAATTGCTCTGTTTTCCTCGACTTTTTTTATAGCTGCTCTATTTTAACTTGTCTTGGAATGCTCTGCTTCTTTTTCAGAGTCATTAAACACAGCTAATATTCAATAGATTTTATTCGCTTTGTATTTGCTTAACACAGAGGAATCCTACTAAATAACTATTTATCCAATAAAATATTTGAATTTCAACGGATAACTGAAATTAATTTTAGGATCCATTCATCAAGAAGGTTCATGTGCATTTTCGAAATCTCTACTTTTTTTGATACATTCCGACCCTTCCGACCCTTCCGACCCTTTTTTTAAAGAAAAAATATGGTTCTGGTAACCATATTTTTAAAGAACCTTACTATGGTTGAATGTATGGCTGTAACAACTATGTAGCATGGTGTAGCATAGTCGTCATTATCATAGACTATATTTGATTCAACCATAGTAAGTTTGCATCAACTATAATAATAAACGCCAATGAATTTGTATTATGGTTATGAAAACTGTAGTTATATTTCTAGCAACTTTTTTATGGTTATCATAGTACTTATAACATTATATAATCAGTTTGGGTTTTTTCTCAATTATATTGTTGTTTCAACAATATTTAGGTTTCGATAACTACAACTATAATTGAAATATATTCACATGGTTGCACGGACCAAACGATGATTTTGTGCAATGGGTATATATGTTTCGCATAGCCATGGGATATTGTCGCTTTAACCATAATATCATTTTAAATCATGCAAATAATATGATTGACACAGCCATGTTGAGTTTCAGTTTTGGAAAATGTTTGTCTCAACAATACTATTTTCAAGAGAACTACACTATGATCAAGGGAATCATTAACATGGTCGTGAGAAACATGAAACATTTTTATGGTAGAACGAACTATAATATGGTCCGAACAACCACGGAATAACCATATTTTTTTCTTTCAGTGCATGATTGTTTTGGTGCAAGATATAAAAAGAAAGAGAGTAAAAATATTGTCTAGCGCATAATATTCGCATATTGCTTATTTATTATTAAATCCTATTCTATTACTTTCCTCAACAATTATATGGATAACTGGTCGCCGGAAATGTAAGCTTGGACTTCATTTTCCATATAATCAAAACTTTTATGGCAGAAGCCATAGACAGAAATGTAACTATCTCCAGGCTGAATACTAATGAATTGTATGAATCCTTACGGCATTATGTTTCCATACCAAAGTAAAGCTTGACAATAAATGAGATGAGATGTGTTCTGTCATCATGAATGAAAGAAAAATCAACAATGGATGGAAAAATTCTCAATAGCTTCCATAATACGAAAAATGAGTTTTTGGTCATAATGATTTATTGAAATAACAATAATTTCAGAGAAATGTTCATGATTTGTACCACTTTTATGTGAAAATAAAAAATACTACCATCATGTATAGACAAAAAAAATTATTGCTATCTTAAAAAATTTATATAAAGGTTTGATAATTCTGCTGCTCAAATACAGTCCACTTGTAAAAACAAGTGATTGAATTGAGTAATCTGTTTTCTCCTTACTATCAGAAAAACGAGTTTCAAAGCTGACTTAGCAACGGCAAATATAATTTTTTTATTGAAATTGAAACACGTGAGAAATTCGATGAAATAGCAAAAAAGTGACATTTTTCGTGTTCCAGATGCAAATAATAGAAAGTAAAAGTAAAAGTAATAGAAACCATAGTTGATTGTTGCTGTCAATTCATCAAACAATGCAACGAATACCGTTTATAAAAAAGCGCCCAGCGTGGGCATTAACTTCTAACAAACTTTCACCAAAAATATACTATTTCCCAGTCGTGAAATATAAAAAAAGCTTTTGATTTCAAAGATAGGGTGATTTCAAGATTTATAGCATACGTTTTTGCTGAAGAATCTAAGTTATACAATAAACGAGAGACATGATCAGAACCAAATCATGGTACGTTGAGCAGGAGTAAATGACATAAACTTTTAAATCCTCTAGCGAATAGGAACCGCTAAAAATACAGATTTTTGAGGAAACCTAGAAGAATTATGTAGATTTTCAATGTATATTCTACCAAATCTGCTCTTCAATAGGACAACTAACGCAATTAAAGCCAAATATGAATGAAATTTCCTCCGCAGGAAGTGATTAGCTCGTTACCATCGTATGCTGTTTCAATGCGTTTGCAACTGCGATGCAAAGGAATGATCGCAGCCTGAACTTGTGAAAATTAAAAACTATTTCTTAGTTACATAGCGTAATGCTTGTGGTCGTATTCACTAAGTTCGTAATGTGCTGAGTTTTAAAATACAGTACCCTGAGGTATAAACTAAAGCTTGAAATTTTTTTTATACCGCATAGTCCTGTATTGCATAGCGTGGCAAATATGATTGCAAATGCTATATATCTAGTAGCCTGACCTAAAAAATAAAGTTTCTATCGAACATTACCATGCATTTTGGGATTTCCTAAAAAATGATTCCCAATAAAAAACACTTTCTTCAAATGCAGACACTAGATTAAAACGAAATCCTTAGAGCGGGTTGATCTTAATGCAAATGAAGTTTGATAGATTTTTGATTACGGAATTCGAATAAGGTTGATGAAAGCTACGATGGTTTTGATAATTTTCCAATTACGAGATGCTACCAATAAGTTTTCAATTTGTAATCGCAATGCTTTCTAAACATTGAATTAGCCCTAAAAAAAACTTTAAACTCCTATAGCTTCTTATTCGGCCTTAGGATTGAAGTGAAATTCACAGCGTGAGTCGACCTTAACGCGAAGAAAGAAAGATACATTTTTCATTCCAGTAATTATCCAGTCACCAGCAGGAGGCATCCTTATCATTTTCACACCAAAAAACACTACCAATAAATTTGTTTGAATTTTCACTTCCCAAATAAGGTTCATTTTTTTTATAAATTTTGAAATATCACGAGCAGAAGTCCTTAAAATTTTTTCATGTCTATGACTTTCGATCCAGCTATCGTATCAAAACGAAATTTACAATACAAGCTGGTCTCAACGTGAAGCAGATTTGTTTACGCTTTTGGTGTATTTGATGGCAAAAGACAGTTGCCATTTTTTTTATCGTTATTATGACAAGAGATACTACCCTGACATTTACGCATGATAAATTGCTTGTAATGGAAACAAGCAGCAGCTGTTTGAATTTCAGAAGCATTGAAATATTTGCACATAGAGATTTTGAAGATTTTCATGTGCTAGATACCTGCTGTGGTGATCCAAGATATTGATTCAGTAAACATTTCAGCCATGTTAAATATGGAGCGAAATCGGCGCATTTCCTTCGCTTTTTTCGAAAAATGATTTTTATCTTTTAAAAAAGCTTACTTCTGTAGGATCATGAAGGGTTATATTACTTCTTTACATAATGCTGAAAGTGGAAAGGAAATATCGTAAGTATTTGCATAGCTAGACTGGTTTAATAGATTACGTACTATATTTTTTCGTATGTTATCGATTCAATTTTGATTGCGCTTACAATAAACTGAAACTATAAAACTTTCGAATCGGAAATCAAATCGATAATTATTTGGAAATTGCTGGCTCGGTTTTATTTGATAACAGTATGGAATCGGTGTGATAACCATGTCTAAAGTAATATCTGCTTCGAGTGCAATCGCAAAGCATTCAACTTTCAAAATCCAGTCGTAAATCTAGTTTTGGATGTCACAAACAAATTTGCGAATTTTATTCTATTTTTGTTATTTCTTATTTAATCTAATCTAAATTGACTACAGATATTATCCATCGAACTAAATTGGGGATTGAATGTGTTATTAAATATTGTATCTTATCAGATTTATCATGCTTCGTATTAGCAATGAGTCATTGTAAAATTTCATTGCATTTCTATTTATAGGATTTTATTTCTTGTCTCACTTGTTTTCAACAAATCTTAAAAGTTATACTGAAATAAGATACTTATACAGCCTGGGCAGCCTAGTCAGAACATGGCTGACAGCTACGCTCACGTTACCTTCATTCAGCCCACATATGGGCGTAAGATTACGACTATGCATTATGTGTGTGTACTGTGTTAGCTGCCTAGCAATCCAGCTTGCCAAATTCGGAATTCGGAATAGCTTGCGTCTGATCCGAAAACGAGAAACGGAGATAGGAATATAAAACGATCTTGAAAACATGGAAACTATTGACTGGGTGTACGATTATTCATTGTATGATGAAAATCTTATGAATACTGCTCAAGAGTGCCTACTGAAATTTGAAAAAACACTCAAATTTAAAAATCATTCGGAATTCTTTCGGAAAATTTCAGTGGCTTAGCAAAAAAATCCGAGCAAAGTGTAAATAGTTCTGGCGATCGAAATTAGTGAGAATTCTTCGAAAAAGACGTTGGAATTCATAAAAATTCCAACGCAAGGTGGCAAAATGTTGATTCAACAAATAAGTATCGTGATTAAATCACACATAATTAAAAGTAAATGAACGAGTCTAAAATATATACTATTTATCACATTCCGATTCAAGTAAGACAGAGAACTGCTTAGCTTTCATTTGATTTAAAAATTTAATAATTTGCTATGGATCGAAATTTAATATTAATAAGATTTCTTTAAAAACTACGAAGAATTTCCTAAAGAAACTTTCACATTTTTAGCAGATTTTGCAATGAATTAGTAAAAAATCAAACGCATGTGCAACAAAGAGTCAACTTTGAGCGTTTTAGGACTTTTTATAACGCTTCACATACGTCTGGTAAAGGATTGCTTAAGGAATAATGGAATAAGTTTGTGCTTCTGAGAGTTTTTTTCCGATTTTGCTTAGATTTTCTGAACAACTTCTCTACGAAACTCCAATTTTGACACCCTGGAAAGCTGTGAAATCCTGAAATAATTCCAGCTCGCTTAGGCAATAAAATCTTCAAGCGATAATAAGCAGAAATTAGCTTTGCTGGCCACTCAATTTGGTCCAGGTACAAAACGAAATAAGCGAATCAATCATCTTAATTGTAGATTGCTCCAACATTTTCAGCGGGCATTTTGGCAATAAAACATCAATAATACATCCTTGCTTTACGCCACATCATCCCTATTCAAAATATTTTCACAGCCTGCATTGCTTACAATTGTCACTCAATTGCAAGCAATGCAATTTTCGTGTCAAGGTTTTCTATACATCTAAACAAAACAACAATCTCATCTGAAATCAATACACAAATCTCCCGACCACAAAACAAGCAAAAGGGAAAACTCATGTCAATTTAGCAAAGAATACAATTTATTGCGACCGAAACCACAACGATCATCTTTTTTTTGGTCAATATCAAATTTATGTGATATTTCCAACGAAATCGAATCGTATCTCGATTGTCATCGCCGTCGTTATTGTTGTCGCTTTCTTATCGACCTTTCTCGAGATCAAGGTGGAATTTATCGAATAAATATTTTTTTCTTTATTCATTTCTCTCGTCATCCGATTGCCTGTTGATGCTGCGGCTGCTGCTATAATTGTTAATGTTGCTGGTGTGGTTTGTGTATGCCGTGCTGTTGCGTCCACTTTAACAACTAGTCGTGGGAATTGATTAAAATAAATCAATCAAAATATGAAATGACAATAATACTGCCATATACACGCTCGCACAGATATATACAAGCCTGAGAGGCGTAGAGCAATGCAGGGTCAATGGATTCAATGTAAATTTCGATTGCTGTTGGACTCGATGAGGGACTTTTTCCCAAACTTGTTGTTTTTGTTGTTGCTGCTGTTCATTAATTTTGAATTGTGCGGGTGAGTGGTTACGAGCAAGTACTTCTTCATTTGTTTGATTGAAACTTGTTGTTGTGTTTGTTGTTTGGGAGTACTTGTTCGCTTGATTGGAGGAGGGCGACATTAAAGTTGTGAACAAACAAGATAATTGGTCGAGACTTCAGTTTGTGATTCAATTTGCTGGAATATGTTGACAAGGAAGAAGCATTTTGGCCGATGGACAGCAATTGAGGCGTTGTCAGTGGTAGTACAAATATTTAATATCCCATAAATGGGAAATGGTGGGATCAAACAGTTTATTGATATCAATAACTGAAAATCATGAATAGGAGCAATAAGAATAAACAAATAGAAATGAACAAGCTTTTGTTTACAGTAAAAGGAGGTTTCTGGTTCCAATGAATTGTTTAGATACATATATTTTCAGGCCTGTGATATAATATTATGCCAGAAACGAAGTTTTAAGCTGTTTGCTGTTCTTTGAAGAATATATATTAGTAGTAGTACATTAGTAGTTCAACATTTCAAATGAAGTGAGTCTAATTTTAGTTCTTCTCTCTAGTTATGTTTGAGAGTTTAAATTTTTTTACTAGTTTAACATCAGAAGTTTGTTTTATTGTTTTTCTACTTCTTGTATTGATATAATACTATTGGATGAGAACACTTTAGTAAGGTTACCATTCCTACAGATTCTTCAAATCGATTTGATCCATGTTATTGTCAACAAATTGCGTACATAAATTACGCTCACTACAGAATTATCTCAATTCAAGTCGATGCTTGCTAAATACAGAAATAGAATCCGAAAACAATGTCAACTTTCAAAGGCATCATTTCAACTTGAACCCAATTATGCTTTTCAGTCTGTTCTACTTTTTGGTCTTTGCTAATTCGTTTCGCAAACATTTCAGGGAAATTAACTAAAGTAAAATAATTTCATTAGGTGAGGGATTTCACCCTGCACTCATACAGTATGATGGCTTAAGTTGAACGTTTTCCATTTCTGCTAATTTGCGAGCAAGCAAATTCACTTGTGCAAATAAATGAGCTCATGTTTCATTTGTATGTGTATAAGCTCAGGTATGTCAATGGGAGGTAGATAATGAAATTGAAATGAACCGAAATGTAGGTGGAGAGAAATCGTTAGGTTGATAGTCAACTAGCGTGTGAGATTCAAATCGACGGGGTGTTTGCTTTGTAGGAAGAATTTTTAGCATTTTCTATTTGTTTTGAGTGCACAAGGATGAATCGATGAATGATAAAAAGATACATAGATGAAAAGATGAATTTTAGTATCAAAGTTATTTTGTAGTCAATATCCTAATATGTTAGACATTTTAACCGTCAGTTTTTAATTTCATATCTTTAGCTCTCTATTTAGTAGGGGAGAGGGCTGGGTTGTGAGCCGGGTTTTGTTTTTGGTCTGTAACTTTTTACAGAATAAAGATATCAAAGAATGCAAGATACCGTTTGAAAGCTAAACATAACACATATAGACAGATTTGGGTTTTGATAGATTGGTAAATTTTTACGGCCAATTTTCGAAGGACGTGATTTTTGGCTGTTCCAAAAAAGTGGCTGGGTTGTGAGCCGCTGGTCAAATCCTGATGAAATTCAGAAAAATCGAAGTAAAACACTCATAATTGTATGTTAGGCGAAAAGTGCATTTATTCACAACACTTAAAGAAGCAAAACAAGCAAAGTACAAGTTGTGAAAGTAATATTAACCATTTTATTCATCATCTTCATCTACATCGCAATTCATCATTCATCATCTGTATCGCAATGTTTGCACGTGAAATATGATCTCGTCATATTGGCGCACTTCAAATGGACAGGCCGGCCACATGAATTGCATTTGATTGAGTTGTTGGGGGTCAGCTCTTTTGGCAAAACCCGCAAACAAATCGTGCAAAAATCAATGTCTTCATCCGATAGTTCTGAAGGTGTTGATTTTTTTGTTTTGGGACGCTTGGCTGGTGGTTGTGCCTTCTTTTTCGCTGCCTTTCCTGGTGACTTTGACGTTTTTTCTTGTTTCTTATACTTCAAAAGGTTAATGTTGTCTGGAGAAGTCAATTCGCAGCTTTCCATTGCCTTTCGGCCACGTTTTGATTTTGCGCGAGGTGTAGCTCCTTGCAATGGTCCAATTTCGTCCAGAAGCGACATAATATTGGTGCTGTGTGACGAGACTGATACAGAGCGAGAAGTCGATGGAGTGCCGTCAACAGTTTCTTCACGCCCGACCTTCAATGGATTCCAAATAATCCGTCGTTGTTCATCTTCATCGAGACCAGCATCGACTTCAACTTCACGAGCATTCACTTCTACAGCCTGGACAAAATCAGCATCGGTAAAAATGTCAGGGTTGAATGGTTGAATACTAGTTGCCGAAAATCCTGATTTTATTGTTTTGGGCGTCAAAGCTAAGTCCAATGTCTTACAAACGATACCAGCAACGTGACGAATTTCCAAGACATGTTGCAAAAATAGAAATAAACATGTTAAGTTTTTGAAAGACTGTTTAATAATACGAAGGAAAAATAAAATAAAATTGAAAAAAATGTCATTTTATTAAAAACATAGTTTAAAATACGAAAAACGATGCGCGAAGAAGAGTAAACTGTACCTTATTGGCATTGTTTTTTTGCCAAGCGGAACATTGGCTCTTGTAGTAATTCTTTATTGGCCCAAACACAGAAACATCCAGTGGCTGCAATTTGTGACTGCAGTGAGGGGGAAACGAGAGGATGTGAACCCCATTCGCAGCCGCCAAATCCAAGGCATCGACCGATAGCTGAGACGTGTGGTTGTCCAACAACAACAAAACTGGCGAAGCTACTGTCGGCTTGACAAACTTGATGTCGTGCTCGATCAAACGCACAAACTCTTCTTGGCACATCCATCCAGATGAATTGGCGTATCCTACTGCACCACTTGCAGCATTGTCCATTAAACATGCCTGCATTTTCTTGCGCGGAAACAAAAAAAACAGAGGAATAGAATTCCCACTTGCACTCACAGTGAGAGCCATCGTAACCATGGTGCCTCTCTCAATTGCCCAACGCGCCTCACCCCTTTCATGGCAATGACTTTGCCGATTTTTGTTGGCACCGTTGAGAATCCACTTTCATCCATGTTGTAAATGGAAGCGCTGTCATATTGGTGTTTGTCAAGCAACTGACCAAAATTTGAAAAAAAACTCTCTACGTTTGTCTTGCAAAAAGCTTTGATTCGGTTCATTGATGTCTGCTCGGGTGTCCTCAACGTAAGGTTGTTATGGCGCTTCATGAAACCTCGGTACCACATACGACCAGCTTTTGAGTGCTCATTCCAACTTTCAGGATAATCGACTTTGAGTTTGACTGCAAACTGATACGCCAATTCCATTAGTTCATTGATGCTGAGGCCATAATAATGATTGACGCATTTCAGAATATACTCCACGAGGACTCTTTCTTGCGAGGGAGAGAAAACCTGGAAGAAAACCATTCAAATTTCTAAGAAGATGTATAATGATTTCATAAATTTTTATATTTCTAGGCCCCGCAACTAACTTTTTTTAACTTGAAAAAAAAAGGAATCCAATTAAAAGAAAACCGAACACATTTTCTCTTCGTTCTTTTTCCTCTCATTTGCTTTCCGTTCTATACGTCTCTCTTGCACTACAGTGTCTACAGTTCCTTCTTAAATTAAAATTCCAACTTTTTCAAACGTTTTTGAGTGGTTTTCAGTTTTGTTACCTTCAGATACAAGGCATCTGCCTGGATAAACACTATTTTATTTTGAAGTCTAACTTTTCCATAAATTTAAATATCCGTAGGCGAGGAAAAGGAAGACCCCAATTTTCACGCTCCAGCCGCAACGAATATTCTCAAATTAATGAACAGGAATTTTTTCCCCAAAAGTCAAAAATCAACATCGAATCCTTCGGGACCTATTAGGTGATAGTTGCTTGTATCAGCTAGAGCGTGAAAATTGGGGTCTTCCTTTTCCTCGCCTACAAATATTAAAATTTATGACCTTTTTCCTTTCGTGGAAAAACTTGGAAATCAAATAGTGTTATTGATATACTATCTAGGCGGACACACTGTATAAAAAGAATGACACTTAAAAAATACGATTGAAAAAAGTTGATAACCATACCATGTTCGACGGAATGTGCGTATTGGAAGTGCGGATGAATTCTAACAAATCGACATCTTTAACGGTAGAAATATCGGTGAAATGATCGAAAACTTTTTTCACATGACGGGTCAGCGTCATCCTATCGACTCCATATTCACGGGCAGCCAGTCGTATAGATTTTTTCTCCAACAAATTGTCTTTAATGGCATCCAACAACGCATTAAAATTCATTTCATTGGATTTTTTTGTTTTTGCGGGGGTTGTTTGTGAGGTTGACATGGCTAAAAATTATAATAAATAAACATGAATCTAACGAAAATAGCGTAAAATTACATAAAACCACTTTATAACAATGTATATTATGTTATTTGACAGTTCTGATACAACTTTAGCATGAAAGACGGATGGTTCATAACCCAGCCACTGAGATGGCTCACAACCCAACCATGACGTAAATTTGGAAACGTACAAAAAAAAAAAAACTCAATGCGAGAAAAACCAATATTGGATCGAAAAATATAATCAAAACACCCAACAAATATGCATAACACTTACCGCTACGGCACAAATTCGTCCACTTTTGAAGCACTTTACAAACAATCAAATAAACTTTTCGCGATCAATTGTGAGTACCACGTCTGCAGCTGTCAGAAGCAATCTGACTGTCAGCTTCTGCGTTGGCACAAAAACTGACTCATGATAGAATACAAGCTTACGCAGACAGACGGCGCTGCCGGTCAATTAGGGGAAAAAAAATGTCAGCAATCTCCCCTATTTTATTGATATCGAAGTATGGTGATGTATGTATATGAAACTTAAAGAATAGTTTTCTGGCGCATCACATTTGATTTAACGCTTGTTTTTCTCAAATGGTTCACACAATCACATATTGAGTGCTGGAAAGATGTGTCCAGAAAAGACCAGCAGCTTAATTTTGCATGTATGTAATTGTTATTACAGGTTGCCTCAGGTGAAAATAAAATTTTTTGAAAATCTTACATTTTCATGAAATATAAGCATTCTTCAATTGGATTTACGCGGAAAAGATGAAACAATACCCGAATTCGAAGAAAACACATTTATTTGCTGCACTGAGAGAAAAATCTTGGTAAAATCAACAACTTTCCTTAGTTGTTTTTGCGTCAGCTACGGGCTATAGTTAAAACAGCCATAAGAAAATTGTTGATTACTTTTATGTACCATGACGCGTGGTTGATAAACAACGTCCGTAGTGCAAAAAAGTAAACAACCACAAACTATGCTATTCCAACAATGTACATAGTACGAAATAGTAAATGACTATAGTCTGTGGTGCCCCAATAATAATAAATGATTGCTGAATTATGTTTGTTGGTTAGAGTGGTTTGCTTACTATGAAAATTGTTGATAATTCAATATTTTGTAATGTTAAATGAATTGATGCTCATTTTTCTATAGATCAACTATTTACCGTACTTATTCATCAATTTACAAAGTTGAATCGTCGAAGGTTTCGATATTTTTTGTATCAGCAAAGTCAACTACTTTTGTATGGTCAAATGAACTATTTTAGCATAGTAGAAAGAACCATTTGCCGTAGTTCATTCGACAATTTAGAATGAATTGTTGCATTACGGTCAGTAATAGTTAAATCAACCACGACTTTTTCTTTCAATGTGTAACCGAGAATGCAGCATTATTCGATGTAAAAATGTGAGCAAAGAAATAAGTAATTAAAGTTTATAAACGCATAAAGCAATTTCGTTTTGCGGCTAGCCAGTTGATTTTTTTTTGGTTGTGAAGTTTTAGTCCCTATAATCCTGTGAACTTGTTTTCAGGCATCCACTGGAAGGGATACTTTTGAGAGAAAAGCTAAAAATTTCAATTTTGTTTTTTGGAGGGCGCGCATCTGCTCTCTCACCCAAAAAATCTGAATAGTTGTAGACTCTTACATGTATCAACATCGGAGTGCCGGTATCCGCCAGTCATCCTGTGAGCGAAACCGGGTGCAAATCGGTTCCGTGTCATTGAG
Organism: Nemotelus pantherinus; assembly: GCA_963978885.1. NCBI lineage: Eukaryota > Metazoa > Arthropoda > Insecta > Diptera > Stratiomyidae > Nemotelus > Nemotelus pantherinus. The sequence goes on from OZ022263.1 coordinate 33,695,506, forward strand.
GGTCTCATATTCACACGACATCAGTATTTTTATAGTCAAGTATATTCGCTTCTTTATCGCTTTTCTGTTTTTGGTCACGACAAAGAAATATTTTCTATAAATATTTTGAGGTTTTGCAGTTAATTTTAGAGTTCGATGACGATTTACCCGACGAGGATAGGGTGAATAAAATCCCATACTTTGATCCTCTAGGAAGGCAGTCTATCAAAAAGAAGAATGACGAGGAACCGCAGCCAAAGCAAAACTCAATCGCGAATAAAAAAAAAGTCTCTCTGAATACGCCTGAAATCCGGGGACGACACGCACTAAAAGTTTGTTCGCCGCAAGCGGAGGATCGGTGACCCTTCGAAGCTTGGTCGTTATTATTTCTTGAATATATGTTCAAAAGTATCGTTCAACCCATGAATAAGAAGAGTGAAAGACTACAAGTGGAGCTTCTTTCTAGTTATTCATACCACACGAATACAGATATAGTTGAGCTGAAAGCTCTTCTTAGATTAACGTGTTTCCTTAGTGTGGAGCAAAAAATTATGTAAATACAAAAGATCTGTGGATTCCTCAGTTTGGGTATAATTTATACAGGGTTGTTATAAGCGAGCGTAGATTGCAGCATCTTTTGGAATGTATCCGATTCAGCAACAAAGAAAAACGAGACGAGCGCAAACTACAACACTATTTAGGACCTACCAAAGATCATTGGGATACATTCATCGAGAATTGCAGAAAATATTACTCGGAATTCACTCCCTGTATAATTGACGAGCAGTTTCCTGCGTATCCTAGCCGTTAAAGTGTTAGAGTAAACTTCGCTAGCAAGCCAGATAAATACGCCCAACATCTTTTATGCATACTAACCTAAAACCATTTATATGCTCAGTACTGAACCGTATTTCGGATGGGGAGAAATAAGCCCAGGAGAAAGTGTACGGACTTACTACTCATTAAAAAAGTCAGAACCGTTGCAAAATTCTGAACACGGCGTGATGTACAACAACTGGCTTATGTCCGTCAGTTTTGTTTTTCTTTTATGCACATAATGCTTTTCTTTTTCAATAAAAAGAGCAACCTAAATAAAAGATATCGTATCATTGTCAAAGTTTACCACAGTTTAGATAATTCAAAAAAAGTGAATTCGACTTCAAAGACATAGAACGCTCGGACCAGCCAAAAAGTCAAAGGTACCGAATCGCGAGGAATATTAGACGAAGACGCCACACAAATTCAACAACAAACTGCAAAGAGATTACGTGTTAATCGCCAAAATAATTTTTTTTAGTCGTCTGTATGTTATGGGAAACAAAAACTGGGCACCACATTATCCAAAAAAAAACAACACAAATCGAAAAGCGAAAATCGGTGTGAGGAGCTTTTCTTGCATTGGATCCGACTGATGAGAGAAAATGGAGATACTTCGGAAGCCCAAAACGCAAATTATTATGGTCTAACGCGGGATAATTATCAACATCGACTGCAATAGCAAAATTGCTTCGGAAAGTAGACAATACTGTACATTTGGTGAGATCAAAAGGCTGTTGTTTATGTGGAGCTTCCGAAACCAGGTGAAGTAATTAACCTCTTTCGCTACTGGAAACAAATGATCGATTTAAAGCTGTACATTGAATAGCGCCCAGCGTGGGCTACAAGGCACGGAAAAATTATTTTGCTGCACGATAACGCCGTCGCATACATGGAAAGAGGTGAGAAATACCATCTTCACGCTCAGACGAGAACTCTTGTCCCATCCGTAGTACTCACCAAATTTGGTCCCTTCAATAACCGCTTGTTTAAATCGATGTCTGTCGCACTTTCTCAGAAACACTTCAACAATTACGAAGATATCGAAAAATGGCTTCATGAGTAGTTTACCTCAAAATGTGAACAATTTTTCTGGTAGGGCATCCACAATTTAAACGTTTGATGGAAAAATGTATAGCAGCGATGGCACTTACTTTGGATGAAGAATTTTTTACCTTTGTTTCTAGTTGAAATTGTTTAATTTAAAAAATGAAGAAATAATAACCAGCACAAATTACCAGCTACCAACCGAGCTTCTGAAATGAATGTGCTGTGAGTTTTTGTTAAATATATAACGTCCTGGATTTGAGTTTTTGTTAAATATTTAAGCTCTTGACAGATCTATGAATACCAGATCTGATAAGAGTTTACGTAAGTAAATTTTGCTTGGAACCTGGTCGAAATTTACGAGACATAGATTTGATGCTTCGACCACTTAGACCTTTGCACTGTTGACAAGACTGAAGATTTCATGCTGAGCCAAATATTTGGGTGTAATGTATTTATTTCTCGCAAATTAACCTAGATATTCTCCAATCAAAAAGTTCTCCATTCATTATATTTCAGTTTGATTCATTTACCGGCAATCGCATTCAATAACGATTTCTTGCATTAATACGGTCAAACCTCATTCTTATTCCGACTGGGATTTGTCTACTTTTGAATTTGCAAAAACACAAATTGAGCAAATCAAAATCATTTTTCTTCATTTGGTTGCTACCACCTACAATTTAAATTTGAGCTACCTACATATTTTATGATTAAAACGATCTAAGCATTTTAAGCGATCGTTTCGTGATATAATACCATTAAACCAATCAAATTCTCTACATAGCGCCGTGACACATGCATTAACCGTGACATTCATTATTCCACATGTTCACGTATACACTCCAAAGTATCTTTTTTATATTTGAGCATTCCAAAATAACAAGCTTATACTTCACCCAATCCATTTGAATCGAGTATTAACTACGTTCACGCGTGTATTCTGTACAATTAAAAGTCAGAGATAAGGTCTTACCAAATTAGATCATGGAAATGACTTTGACTTAATTCGCGTAGGCGACCAAATGAAAATAAAAAAGAAAATACTCAGGTAGACGACAGTAATAAACAACAGAATGTTGATAATAAAGTATTCTCACTCTACATGGCTAAATCTAACGCGTCTCAAACAAAATTTTTATCTAAAACAAATAATTGAACTAAACAAAGGTCGAATGAAACTGTCTCCAGCATTTTATCTAGCAAGCGACGAATCTGTTTGATATAACGTGTGTTTGGCTTACGAGTGGCTAATATGTGAGTATCTTAAGCTAAACATATGTGCATACATTCATATGTATGCATACGTGAGTATGTGACGAATGCTAATCCATCTGGGCACACATCGTCTGGATTTTTGAATAAGCCCATTTGAAACAGATAGATCTGGTACTAAGTCGTTATTTCCGTTACATTATCTGGTCGTTAGATTCTGATGAAGCATTTTGGAAGATGAAGAGTTCATATCTAAGAATTCGAAACTTTGATGACATTTTCTAAAATCGATATCCAAAAGGTGGGGAGCAACAGTATTAAATGGGTGCAGACTTTGGTGTTAAATACCAGTAAATTTCGAAACAGAAGTGTTAAGATACGAATTGATTTCTTTTGAAAATAGAATTAATGCAAATATGCGTAAATTTTAACAATGAATATTATTGGATGCTAGTTTTAACTTATACTTAAATTTTTATGTTTCCCTCTTTTCAAAGAATGGACAACCACGTGAAAATTCTAAAAAAAATATCATATTATTATAGCTAGAATTGTATAAGGTTATTTTGCTGCTTCATAATTGAAATCGCATGACAATAACTCACTATAAAGGAATTTATGTTGTCTCCGAACAAAGCACTTTCACCTCGATGATTTTCCTGACATTTTCTCAGCAAAACCCTGAAAAATGTTACCATCAGAACAGGAACACGGCAATAAAACGTGACAGGAAAAGTATTCTTGATTTCATTGTGGCATGTATCTTAAGAAATTTCATACCTCTTTCACTCTGGTTCTTGGTCATATTCTGTAGAAACGTATATTTGCACAGGGACGGTCTTAAGATCGAAAGATAATACGTTTCGAAAACATTCGGAGTGAGGTTTTATGACCTTGTCCCAAGAATTTCTGATGACATTATACTGGAGCAAGTTCAGCCTTGAATGGCTCCAGGTGAATTACTTGTTCGACAGAGGGGAGCTCTTTCCATTAGACTAATGGGGCAAAAGTGTCACGGTTGATTCACTTGCAAGTATCTGGAGAACCAACCTAAATATTTACCGGATGATAATTTGCGTAGACACACATGGATACACCTTAATGTGGTAAGATACATAAGTATCTGCTGTATTGTATTTAGTCGTTTATTCAAATTTGTTGTTGCTTTTGTCAGTTGCTGTCTTGTGTGTTTACTTTGATGGCGAAAAAAATTGAAAGCTGCAAGAGGCCGAACGGATAATAATGTTCCTGGAAGAGTGACGTCGGTAGTCTGTATGCACGCTCGAAAAGATCCAATATATGATATTTGTGTTACTAATTTTCGAAGAAAATTAGTATTAAACTCGCTTCGCAAAATGATTAAGGGAGATAATCTCTGGAGTGGCCAATCCGATTGAGCTGAAATTTTCGGAGAACATAGATGTATATAACAGGTAGGTCCATGACTTGCTAGAATTCAGATATCTGAAACCTTTTGGCGGCGACGGGCATTTTAGTGAATTTTCAGGTACTCTTATATTTTCAAGCAGTATAAATTTTTGTTAGAAAAAAGTATTAGGAATGAAAACTTATTATGTTTATAGTTTGTTTATTTTAAAGAATTGAAAATTTTGAGGGATTGTTTTTCAAATTTCGATTTGTCATAACTTCTAAGAAAAACAATTGATCATCGTGAAATTTGCAGAGCGTACTGATGTAGACAAGAATTTAATACACATGGACTTTCAAGATTATGCGGGCAACTCTGTAGCTACAGCAGGCTCCTGAAAAAAAATCCTTCAAATCATCGAGTCTCCTGAAAAATGTTTGATTTTTGAAAATAAATTCAAATTATTGATAAATTTTGACTTTTGTCCACCAAGTCAAATAAAAATTTCCAAAATTCCGCGGTAAACAATTACGGCAAACCGTGATCAAATTACCTCTATTTTCAGCACTCAAAACTTCTGTTCACGAGAACTGACGATCGGGTAATGCGATCAATATGAAATTTACAGGACATGTTGATATTAACTAGGACCAGATCTGATGGAAGTGATTTTGAAATGTGGGCAACACTGTGGCAGTGGTGCCATTTGGAAAAATCGCTGAGAAAAAAAACTGGTTTTTGGCCTATAGCTTCCGATTTAGCGACCAGATTTTGACAAAATTCACGCAGTAGGTGAACCTTGCTCTAAGATAGATTTCATAGAAATTTGGTTGAAAAATGAGAATAGGGTCGCCAGCTATGGCAATTTTTGTCTCCTAAATATTGTAAATTTGCTCAGGGAAATAAAGGTTTTTTCCCTATAGCTTCCGATGCAGTAACGTGATACGTGGATCTAGCTGCATTTTTAATTGTGTAGGAATTTCGTGGAAAAATCGTGAAAGGGTTGCCAGCTATGATGAATTTCGTAATTTATTGACATTTCTTTATCGAGCGATGTTGTCATAAAATTTCCAAATGGGAATGATCCTCCAATGACAATTAACAACAAATTCAAAAATTTAAAAAGCTTTGACGATGGTAACCCTAAAATTATATTCACTCCTATAAATTACAGCGCAGCCATTCAACTGAAACGAAATTCATAAGGTGGGTTTAATACAACGTGAAGCAGCTATGCTGCTAGCACATGATTGCCAGCACCAGACAATTTTGTAAATATTGCACCATCAGATGCTTCCATTTTGTATTCATAAGCAAAGCATTTACAATAAAATAAGCAACCGATATTTTTATTTTCCGAGTTTTGGAAATTTTTCGGATGGCAACCCCAGACATAGTTTAATCGCTGATGATATCCTCGGATGAAAACGAAATTCAAAGGTTAGGTTGATTAAGCATGAGCATGTTATAGTAGATTTATTGCTGCTGTGTTGGACATATGTTGCCAGCACTGAACATTTTCATCTTTTGTGTTATAGGAAATGCTGTCAGAAAATGATATTTGTTCTTTTGAGTAAGAAATGGATGATATGATACTACAAAGAAGTGTATGACGTCTTCACACATGTTTTAAATCCCTCAAAGATAACTTCTTCGAAAATTAGTTTTCTAGCGGTTCTAATGCGCTTGACTTTTTTTTATTCCCTTTCAGTTCTTGTACTTCTCGGTTTTTGTTGGATGGTAGAAGAATTGTTCTTGTAAAATTTACGAGAAACGTGGATAACCCACAGAAACATGTTTAAGTTTTGTCTCCTTTGTTTTTTATTTGTTTCGAATAAAGAACATTGCAAGTTGACAAACGTAATTACTTGTCATTCTGAACTTCTATTCTTTGTTCATAGATGTACCTAGCTACACAATTACGAAAAATGGCTATGCCCATGAACATTGCACCGAAACAACAAAGCAAATTTTTTCTGCCAATTTGGTGATGTGACTCATGACAAGAACAAATCATATTGTGCAATATTATCATAGACTGACTCTTTGTCAAACTGAAAGTTTACGCAGTTCCACCTGAGTATGAAGGAACTCGATGAGTAGTCGCGATGCTCAAGTGTAAATTTGAGCAAGTTTATGAGTACACACATATGTACCTATATGGTTTTGTATTTTTCATTTGTTAACGTTTATTTAATATGTGGCAGCGTATAAAGTTAACATATGACTGACTACCATTTTCAATGTAACGTTCATATTTCCACGACCATTTCAAAGTTCGTTACGAGAATGTACATATGTATGTAGTTATGTCGGCTGCATTTCCATTGCAGTTGCAATGCACTTTCGTATCGACAGCGTAAGATTTATGGCTTAGCCAAGTTGAAAACACTACGATTCTGTAAAGTTGGAAATCAAAGTAACCATGACGATTGACTACGCCGCATCCAGTGGCTGACTGATTTACGTGGCTAGTAAAGTGAGTGACGGTGGCAACGGCTGTCGTTCAACTTGACCTTCCGTTTCCGCCACCGTTCATCTTCCTTTTCGACCAGCTTTGCTTGTTTTAACGATCGTCTCCGCTGGCTTCACTTGCGTCGGCCATGGTCCATCAACGGAAAAACTCATTGTGGTTAGTCCAGATCAACCAGTTTGCGTCGCCTATTTTCTCATCCATCACGGCACTTGAACAGCTGTAGCACTTCGATTTAAGATCAGTGGGCCACAAATTGATCTCGATCGCGCCTTATTAAGTGCCATTTCATACGCGTCTGACTTTCGTTCGGAACCTAGTGTTCGGAGATTTGAATACTGAACGCCTCCGTGCATCCGACACATGCATCTGTGGGATGCATGCAAGCGCTATTATGCACAAATCCGTCATGCTCAAATGCCGTAGTGTTGCTGTATAAACCCATTTTCATGCGTCATATCGCATATCACTACAAACATAGTACTCCGCGCCGGATGGACGGGACCGGACTTAAGCTAGGCCTAGATGACTTGTACTGTCGTGTCTTGTAAGTCGATGATAAATGAGTGAAAGAATGAAGAAAAATTGAAGACCATAGGGACTTATAAGTATTTACGCTAACAATTTGCATAACTCAACAAGCGAAAAATGTATGCTTTCAAGTGACCGGAACCATACACTTTTATGGGATCACGAATAAATTATGTCGCTTAAGAATGTTTGTGTAGTCATGAGTTTCACTTCCATTGTAGAATGGCGGTAAATTAGGCATATGAGCTGTTGATGGAATTTTTCCTGCTTTATGAATGCTCGTTATGAGGCGAGAAAATTTAAACTCATGTCTGGTGACATTTCTTAACGATTTATTGATTGTTTCGATTTTATGGTAAACGGTTGACTTATTGGTGTGAATTACTTGAAAACATAGGGAGTGTTAAAGTCGCAATATATTTGTGAGACGGATGCAGTAATTGTTTGCATTTCTCAAGTGCGTTTATTACCATCTTATGCCGGAACAAATGTTATATTTAAGTATTTATCCATATATTTTAATATAAAGACCAATTTTTCTTTTAGACACCGGGTATATCTCAATTTTTTGACCCGTATGGATATTTCAAAGGTAGCTGGCCGTTTTTTTTTTTTCAGTGTTTATCGTTTTACTTTAACATATAACAATAAATTTCGCCCGATTAGCTATCTCTCAGCGAAGGGTAGCAGTAGTATCTCCCAATATGTGCGTTACCATTCTTCGTAGTACGTAACTTTGCGTTCGAAAGGTTCTCCACTCTGACAATCCTTTCCTAGGGAAACTCCTTTTATTAATGCTTTTAGCCAGCTATTCCTCGGTATACCAAGTTTCTTATGATCACCACTGTATCTCCAAAGTTAACGGAAGAAGTCTCACGCAAAATGAAAGATACTCGTTCATTCATGAATTTTCCAACATCGATCAGTTTTTTTGGGCAGATCTTCTATGCTTTCGAATGGTAGTTTCTCAGAATATAGTAGTTTCCCTAAACAGGCGGCCCATAGAATGTTTGGCTTCTTATAAAGTCATTGGAAGCTAATGTTGGCCGGTTTTTTGAATTTGAAAACTTAAACATATGTGATCGGTCTACTGTTGACTATGTTCTCTACTAAAGGACCCAAATACTGTATTCCTTAATGTTTCTTTCTTCAAAATATTTTCGCTAGGCTAGGCGCTTCCACGAACAACCCGTATTCGGTCCACCTTGTGGCATAAAACTTCATTTTACCCCACGCATCGAAAACAATTCGGACACTATATTTTGAAATTGGAAATGTTTTTGCGGGATGATTAAAATTGAACAACTTTTTATTAACATTAAACATTTTAATCTACATTGAAAATTCTATTATGACAAAGTGGTTTCGAAAGTATGCACTGCTTCTCATCAGACACCAGCACACAGTGCATACTTGACTGGCGTGACCACTTGCAGGTGGAAATCATTACATTTTTTAATCATCCCGCAAAAACATTTCCAATTTGATTCTGCTTTCGGAGGCTGATTCCGCAAAACGATCGAAGTTTCCCGTTTCAATATGCTCGGCTTCGATCCTGTAGAAATGATATACGTTGTCTATGCTGATTTATAGACAAGAAGGGAACCGTGATCAAATTCAATTACCTTTACTATATTTTGATCCATTTCTCGCAAGAGACTCTGCCAGCTCTATGCTAACTGTTAAGTACTCAGAAATTTGTTCCGTTGTTCCGAGTGGATTTCTTCACGTCCTTTATGACGGTTGATGAATCGGATTATGAACATAATTCCAGGGGGATTACTCGAGTAACCAAATACGACTTATTGATTTCCTCGACTTCGCTTTTAACAAACATCGTATAACTTCGAGGCTAACAAACACCGTATAGCTGAAAAGTTGTTCGGAGAGTTGTAGCCATGTACACTTAATCCACCTCATTTGTGGATTCGTAGGGGCTGTCCTTTAAAGTTCGCATTCACAGCACCGATTTCAAGGCGAAATTTACTGCCTTCCGAACGTTAAGAAGCCAGCTTTTCTTCCTTGAGCTATTGACTACACGTTCTTATCCATTATGAGCGCTCCGCTGGTGATGATAGTTGTTAAAAAGGGACGTGAAACGATGACTAGGACAGGTAGATTTGCACTTTCTCTGCTAACACTGTCACTGAAGCTCGACTTCTAAGTTCTAAATGGACTGTGTTTACGTCAAGTGTACTCTCCTTCTATTCTCAAGGACAATAAGCATAATGTTTTCCAAACAAAGAAGGTCCTTTGTTTTTTGTGCTCTCGAATTTCTTCAATCACGTAGGATTGTGATCTCCCGGTAACAACGTATCCAAGATAATACTGTTTAAAAACAAATCATGATGCAAGGCCGGTTTAGATCTATTGTAGCAAAAGCTCGAAACGTTCGGTTTCATTGATATTGTGTTCGTTAACTTTCTGAGCCAAGCTGAGTATTCGTGACTTAAATGAAATCGGTGTTCAATCCACTATCTGTCGTCCATTGAGCAAGTCGGCTGGGTATAGGCTTTTTGGTAAGATTAAACAATGGCTCCTTTATCAAATTATGCAGCACTTACAGCGGCTCGACAGAGTTTAGCCAGGTTTTACAAACAGCGAGTACAACTTCTACCGACGCAGATAATTTTATAAATTTATTTTATTTATTAACCAAGCAAGGTACAAGTTACATAAACAATAAAATAAAACGAAAAATTAAATAAACTAAATAATTAACAAATAAATCAATAACAATTAATAAATAACAAATAAATAAAACATTGACATAAAATTTAGGATAAGGGGTCGCGGATGGCTTGGGAATGGGAGGATTTGAAGGATAATTTGGAGATCATTGGAGAATACAGATTACTTATGCTATTTAATATCCTAAAGCATCTATTTATCGGCTCATTAGCTGCGTAAGTATTGGAATGTGGATATTCCTTAAGTAAACGAGAGTTCCTGGTGTTCCTTACAGTGTTTTTTTAGCACAATTTTACTATTAAGGAATTCAACTCTGGTAACGCCTCTAATGACCCAAATCTGATAATATAACCCAAATTTACTATCTAAAACTAACATTTTATGTTTAATTCATATCAAAAGAAGCTCTAGAAATCCAATGCACTAATAATTATTTGCTCAAAATAAGTTTGCATATCTAGTTACATTCCTATCTTAGCTCACAGTCGTAATAGACATTAATTAGATTTTAGAAATAGCGAAATTTAAATCTAGATCGCAATTTATGCGCGGATCTCAAAACTTACTTGTGCTGCAATAATTACATTCAAGTCTAGCGATTCAACACATCATAATTTTCGACTAAAACTCAGTCGATAGGCACTCACATTTGCTTACGATATTTACTTGTCGACCGTCCGATATTTCAAGGTTTTGTAATGTTTGTACTAGCTGAGAGCCTTTCATGTGATTGATTTTTTATTTATCGTAATTGAAAGTTATTTCATATGAAAACGCTTGGCTGGCAGCCTCTGTGAAAATACCTAGTAGTTGCAGACATATGTACATTCATACATGCGCGAGAATTACGTAAGTGGCATCAGAAATTTGTTCAAGACGCTGACGGCTTTTTGTCGAGCCTATATGATTAACAAATGCACAGCCTAACTGGATGACCACTACAGCTTTACCTATGGTCATTTCCAGAAATTCCGTTTGTGTTTCGAGTTCAGCCTAATTTTGGAATTTCTTCGCTTTTGTTTTCTTTCATCTTCTTGTGCTTACTCTTAGCTTTTTCATTTCTTTTGCTTGAGAAGTACATATGTAAGTATATATGTATGCATCGACATACATACTCTCAAACGTTATGAAAACTACACGTTCTGTTAACGTTCGCTCGTATTTCTTGATACTGTGTTGTAAATATTGCGAATTATTCGCTCTACCGAATATCATCAGGCAAACGATTTGAACAGATTGTGCAAATATTATTTTATTTGAAACAATTTTTTACTGAACTTTGGTGCACTTGTTTACTCAAGAGTATATAGTCACATGCCATATGTTCGGTGGCAATGATATTGATTTTTTCGATCGTTAAGCTGAATGGCGGCATCTTCTTTACTCTGGAGACGAGTAGTTACCTATGTAATTTGTTTAAGTTTGAGATGTCATCAGATTATATCGTAACGGATATTTTTGCAACGGCCGTGTTAATGTGTATTTACGTGATTATTTGGAAACGTGTCTTTGGATTTTTAAAATCATTGTCATTGTAGAAAAGACGAAAGTTGTTTAGTATCGGTGCTTTACGAGTGCCTTAAGCAATTAAGACACTTAAGTTAGGCTAGCGAAAGCAGAGCAAGCTTGTTAGCAAGTTCAATATGGATGTTGGATGTTTTGACATTGCTACTAACTTTTTTCTTCTCTTTTGGAATATTTTCCATAGTTGCTTGAAGGTTAAACTGATATCTGTAATTAATAGCACAAACACTTGAATTTGTAAGCCTTTAGCGTAAGTGACGTACATAGTATACATATATTTATCCATGGTCAATGGGATATCATTTGAACATAGAAGATAAAGTTGCTGTGGATGGATATAAGGCTATATCACGCAACATTGCAAGATCGATTGATTACTGACCTTATGATGAGTGGAAATGGGTGTCTTTTTTAGAGATATGAAGCAGGATTATTCGAAGATTCATTACATATCTGAGCAGAAATCTGTGAATGTTTATTTTCAGAGCAGCTGTTTTTCGCGGTGCAACTCAAGCTATTGACTACATAAAAAGTCACCAATAGACGCAGGTTTATTCGATTGGTAGTGCATCGTTCAAATCTGGTAAGGATTTTATTATATCTTGTGTATCTTTATAAAAATACTTAGTGCTGACAACGGTTCGCTATAATTTCAACCAAAAGTCTAACTCAACTGCTCCACATCAGGATCAACCGACCCTGTGAATTATCTCATGACTACATCGATAGCTAGAGTCGCGAAATTTCCAAAACAGAAATTGTAGCTTGACTTCGTTTTAAGGTTTTCATTATTTGAATATTTACTGGCAGCATATGATGATATTATAATGATGAAAATAGCTGGTGGTTAAAAGCCTTTGCTATCACCACAATCACAAGTATACTAAACTCGATTCACGTTGAGAATAACTTGCCCTGTGAATTTCATTTCAAATTGATGACTGGGTTGGAAGTTTTAGGGCAGAAAGATTTTAAGGCTAACTTTTAAGGCTTAAATTTAGTAATCGATACATTTTTTGCAAATTTTTACAATAAAGTCATTAACAATTGAAAATTTAATGCTGGTATGTCGATGTATAAAAATGGCCTAGATAACCGTAGCTGGCAGCTCTATCTTAATTTTGAAGCCAAAAATCTATCCGACTTTTTCCACAAGGTTGCCAACATATTCATTTAATTTCTATCGAATCTGCTCCTCCTCATCACCATCGGTACTACTCGGGGCCTGGCCCTAGCCTCCTTCAACAAATTTTTCCGCTGATCTCGATCGCGATCGATGTCATGGAATTAGGCACCCCTAATCCCCGAGCGTCCTGATTAGCACCACCCCTCCAGCACAGACAAGATCTCCTCCGCTGTCGTTTGGTATAAAATCTGAAGCGAAAGGTTTTCCGAACAGACCCCTCTTCGCTCAAATGAGCTAGGTTTATAGTTCATCGGAGTCTACCGAGCTTTAGGTTTGTAATTATATCTGCTTCTAGGTAGATAGCGTAGAAATCAAGTCTGTGGCGTCTCCGGAATCGTCCATCTTCACATATGAAGCTAACGATCCTCCGTAAGAATAATCGTCTTGAACGCGGCTAAGAGGTCAGAGTGCCTTTTGCTAAGTTCTAGCATCCATACGTGGGTACTAGCGAGACCATGGTCATGTATAGCAGAAGTTTGGAGGTTCGGGTTAGATTTGGATTTTGAAGACCCGTGACAGTTTGTAGTAGGCTTTGTTGGATCTGAGCAGCTGTCCATGTATTTATTGCCATCGGTTCTTGCAATTGACCCAAGGTAGTTGAACGATTCCACTATTTCAAATTCATGCTCCACTACCCCGATGGATTCATGTTCCACTACCCCGACCAACATTTCTACACTGGACGCCACTATGTACTTTGTCTTATCTTCATTTATTTGTCGCCCCCAGTTTTTGTGCCCTTCACTCTATCAGGATGAAAGGTTCTTGTGCAGCTAGCTCAGACCTTCCAGTGATATCAATATCATCTGCGTAAGACAGTAGCTGATTGGACTTGGTGACGATAGTGCCTCCTTTAACGAGCCAGAGTCTCAGATTGTTTTCTCCAAAAACAAGCTCAGAAGGAGGCATGCGTGGCCATCTCTTTGTCGGAGTTTGTTGATGTTGAGCCATTTTCCCTAAGCTTTAGTAGTGAAAAGCTCCATAGAGGCTCTGAAATAATTTTTCGGAATTTATGTTTCCAAATGAGGTACTTCGGCAAGACGCGTTAAAAAATAAATGGTAAACGGTTATTTCAAATAATGAATTCTACGTTATGTTCACCCTGGGTGTCTCGACAAATGAAAATTTTAACTCTTTTTCATTTGGTTTGAATTTTTCTTCACTCGAATATTGATTAGTAGACTATGTGGAACGCTAGCATCTGGTTTATGTTATTGGCATACAGTGTACCAATAATGTCTTCGTACAGCAGCTATTTGAAACTCAACTGATAAAAAACTATAAATTACAGCACGGCAGCGGCGGCGTAATGGTATGGCTGCCAGCGGTGTTGGAAACTGAGAAATAATTGAATGAATCATAGATCATTGGGCATATATTGAAGTTCTCAAGAGAAATTTGGAGCCAAGTGCTGAAAAATTGGATATATCAAAGGATTTTTACTTTCAACAAGATAGTGATCCTAAGAACATGGCTCATAATAATAGGATGTTCTTGGCGTACAAAACTCCACATTTGCTTAAAACACCACCGCAAAGTCCTGACCTCAATTCCATTGAGCACATGTGGAACGTACTGGAAAAAAGGATCAGGATTCGTCATATTAGCTCGAAACCTAAGTTGAAACAGACTCTTCAGTAGGAATGAGCGAAAATAGAGTCAAGGTATGCAAGAAACTTGTAGAATCGATGCCTCACCACCCTAAAGACATTAAAAACAAAGGCTACCCAACTAAATATTAACAAAAAATGTTCCTATAGTTTTTAAGATTTTTCATAAACTGTTTCGTAAGTGTACGACGACATTATTGGAGGCAAATTGTTGACTTTGTTTTATTTTAAGCTAATAGCTTTGTAACGAATAATTTAAATGGATTAGTTTTTGTTTCTAAATTCAATAAAAATGTTTAATGGATAAATCTGCATAAATACTTTTTCAAATTTCTTGCAACAATTTATTGTTTTTTAACACTTGAGTTTCAAATAGCTGCTGTACGAAGACATTATTGGTACACTGTACACCTAATTTTTGCTTATTGCTCTAAGCCAATAAAGCTCGAATTTAATTTGCGAACATGCGTTCATAGCATATGCAAGCTACACACATTTCTTAGACTACCCTAGGTGACAGACTCCAGTGTCATTTCCGATTTTTTTTCGAAGTTCACACGTAGACTAGTCAATTTCCAATTTTCCACGCTTAAGTTGCACGTTGTTTTCATCAATTGAGCGCATGTTGCATTGCTTTTAATTAAAATTCACTGCATATCACATGTGTCATGTGGGCTTCTTTCACAAATAAAATACTCAAAATGAAATACAAGTTGTCTGCAACCGTGATCGAAAACAATCAACAATGACTCGAATAGGTAGCGCACGTTGAAATCAAATAAAGTAGTTGACCTTTGATTCAATCATAGTCATTATGGTTGTTCAGAGTAGCAAGTTGGTATGGCAGTGTCGACGGGTTGCCTATCGACAAATTTGTGTTGGCGTAATTTCAATGGAAAACAAATTTAGTTCGTTGATTGGTTCTATTTATTGGTTACAGTTCCGGTTGACAAAAATGCGCATAGTGCTCTAGGTCTTAGTGCCACGAATAACATTTCCAAGAGTGAACAATAAGAAAAATGATTATACTCTGAGGGCTTGGGTCAATAAATGTTCACTTACTTGATGTAGCCACGTTTATGATAAATGTATTCGTGCTGCCCATAAACGATTATGCAACAATACCTCAAACATCAAGTCTATGTACCAAAAAGCAAACAAAAAGACAGGTTGATTCATATTGACAAGAAAATTAGTTGTTAATGGATAATATTTTATGTTTCTGCTTTATGGTACAGCACTTGACCTCCAGACATTTTATTTGAATAAAAATCATTTCAACAAAAACGCAATCTATTTTTCTTACTTTCCTAACATAACATTCAGAGGTTTAATTGCTGATGCCCTTTGTTAGAGAATTGCGAGAAATTCCAAATCCAGAGAAAACACTAGCATCCGAAACAGTAGTCTTATTTATCATTGGTAAAATAACACTACACATACAAAAACTACAAACCGAACAATGATCTAACTGCTTCACGTCCGCAAAAGGTCTTACATCCAGTTTCTAATGGTTTTTCATTGCAATACATCGCGTAAATGCTCGTGAACTTACATGTGGAACACCCATTGCGTCCCTGCGAACAAAGCTGGGACTAAGCAAGCAACCTCATACCATGTATGATTATTGCAAGGTGAATGCAAATTTGAATAGTTTTCCGCTCCACGTAATCCATCCATCTGATATTAGTGCCTGAAGCGACCGCAGACAAGACGTTGCGTCGTATGTACAATGTATCAGTTACCCTGCCCATCTTATTCTACTATCATATTTTTCCGCTTAACGAAAAACCTCAGAACGACTAGACAAGAAGACAGAAGCGGAACGGAAACACCAAAGAAGAACTATCTATCCCGTCGGGGTGAATCTAGAGGGCAATGGAAACTGCACAATAACCGCATCGATAAACCTGAAACTCCTCCGGTGAATACGCAAAATCTAGATTTGTTACGAAAATGCATATGTGCATACATATATGAGGAGCTTGTAGGTGGACATGTCGTGGTTGCATGTCAAGTGCAGTTTACCGCGGACCATAGCATATGCCGCGGACGTCCAAATATAGGTATACACGTAAGTATGATACAGGTATGTATGTACATATGTATACACCTTGGAGGTGACCGTTTCCAGCTGCCTTGCTAATGGCAACATTTTTGCTAGCTTAATATTTCCTGCTCTTATTTGTTCAGATACTTTTGCAATCGATGTTACAACTACGTCATTGAAAATTGTATTAATGTCTATTTATGGAGTTGCAGGTGATTTCGTTGAAGCAAGCCCAATATGTACTGATTTATTGCTTCTAGTTTTGTTTGAAGGTCTTTTATCGAGTGTCTTTCGAATATTTAAGTTTTTATGCGAAGTGACCAAAACAGTGAGATTTGTATTCATAATGAATTTGCTTGTTACGTAAATATATTATTTTTCGAAAAAAATGAAAATCAACCCTATTTAAACCTTGAAAACTGATTCGCTGCTCTATCACTGTCACCAATACCAAGTTAAATTTGTATGTTGTGTTTTTTGTAGTGAGTAGTAGTAGTTTTTAGGTTATTTAGGTGTTTTAGTAATGAAATCTGGTTGAATGCTGCCTAAATACTGAATTAGTTTGTTGGAAAGTTGTACTTTCAGCTAGAGTAAGTTTTTCTTCCTGGGACTGACTGAAAAAGGAATTCCAGTACAATTTATGGCAAATCTATTGTTTGTCTTCTTTAATCTATTCGTATTCGTCATTGACACTCACATATCGATCCATTCTTATTTCCAGCTGGAGCCAGGCGCTTTCTAGATCATTTTTTGATAACTTCTTCCGTAACTGTGACGTTTTGTCTTCAGTTTTTGAGCGCTGTATGAAGAATGATAGTCCTAAATTGAAATTAAAATTGAGACAAAAAATATTACGTAGATTGCTCCCGCATGAAATCGTTGTACATTACGCATAAAAAATACCTAAACAAGTACTCAAAAGTCATACTCAATACGCTATTCTACTGCCCTACTAGTCATCTCCAAGTTTTCATTAGATGTGAAATTTTTCAAGACAAAGCAGCAAATCTTATTAAAATTTGTCAAGTTGCAAACAATGTCCTTATACATGAGCTCTATGTAACGAGCTGTTCCAACTAGTCAAGGTTTTGGTAAGTTAGCCCTTGCTCTCAAACTGGTTACTAGCGAATTCAAGCAAAATAATACTCTAACATATCTACTGGTTTTTTTTTGCGTTTTTGTTTGAAACACACCACCGTCAAAAACCGTAATTCACTGCAATTTTGAATTTAAGGTTTTTAGAACATCGATTATTTTTCCATCAATATTTTCTGTTTTTTTTTTTCTTTTTGATGTTTGTTTTGAGTTTTTCCCCGAAACTTACTCCTGAAAGATTCGCTGAAAGGTTCTTTTTAAATTTCTGAATTTCGTGAAACTATTGCTATAGCCCGATAAAATGGGCTCTCGACTAATCAATATGATCCTCACTCTGTTGACATTTGAATCCACCAAAAGATTCGTGTTTCGGATGCATAAAACTTCTTTATTTCTGTTTCTGATGCAATGAAATTGTTTGTTTTGCTATTTTTCGATCTTTCTGCTTGTTTTAAGGCGCAATATCGTTTGAATGTTTGTATTCACACAACACTTTGTACACTGAAAAAACAGATAGCGCCAGGCGCCATAATTTATAGACTTCTGGCGCCATGTACATAGTCGATTTAGGGATAGTGATAAAATATAGCGCCACACGCCATAATACATGGCGAAAAGTACATAGGAGCAGACGCTATGCTTATAGCCCTCCACGCCATACACTATAGTCCTCCACGCCATGTACTATAGTCCTCCACGCCATGTACTATAGTCCTCCACGCCATGTATATGGCGTTGAGGACTATATTACATGGCGTGGAGGACTATAGTACATGGCGTGGAGGACTATAGTACATGGCGTTGAGGATTATAGTATATGGCATGGAGGACTATAGTACATGGCGTTGAGGACTATAGTATATGGCGTAGAGGACTATAGTATATGGCGTGGAGGACTATAGTATATGGCGTGGAGGAGTATAGTACATGGCGTCGAGGACTATGGTACATGGCGTGGAGGACTATGGTACATGGCGTGGAGGACTATAGTACATGGCGTGGAGGGCTATAAGCATAGCATCTGCTCCTATGTACTATGGCGTGTGGCGCTATATTTTATCACAAATCGACTGAAATCGACTATGTACATGGTGCCAGAAATCTATAAACTATGGCGTCTGGCGCTATGTGTTTTTTTAGTGCACCAAATATAAATTCCA
Source organism: Nemotelus pantherinus (assembly GCA_963978885.1). Classification (NCBI taxonomy): domain Eukaryota; kingdom Metazoa; phylum Arthropoda; class Insecta; order Diptera; family Stratiomyidae; genus Nemotelus; species Nemotelus pantherinus. Next base: position 33,714,252 of record OZ022263.1, read on the forward strand.
CCAAATATAAATTCCACCAAATATCAATTCCACCAAATATCAATTCCACCAAACATAAATTCTACCAAAGATAAATTCGATAAATTGGAGTCAACATACTCACTATTGAATGTTCCTGCTCCAGTGTGAAAATTCACCGGTCGAAGTATCGAAAATATCGCAGCCAGTACTTCAGTTCAAAATGAGTCAATTATGTAGACCCAAGCTCTAATGTCACTTGCTGACATTTATACCTTCCCTCACACAGCATGGCTGTGAGTTATAATTGGAGTGCCATGAGCCATATTACATGGCTCATGGCACTATGTAATATAGCGTGTGGGGCCATAATTTCTGTGCCATGTAATTATGGCGCTGGGAGCCATACTGCATAGCTCAGGGCACTATGTACATAGCGTGTGGAACCATAAATGCTGCGCCATGTTACATAGGACCACGCGCTTTGTAAATTCTGACATTATGGCGCTGGGAGCCATATTGCATAGCTCAGAGTACTATGTACATAGCGTATGGCGCCATAAATAATGCGCTATGTTACATGGCTCTGGGCGCCATGTGGATTTTTTCAGTGTAACGTGATTTTTCGGATTGATGTTGTCTTTCTGTATTTTATTAAGGTAAGCAAAATAGTTTGTCTCGGGATGAGAACATATATCATTGCGGAGATAACTGCCCATACTATCGTTGGGATGACATACCCCAGTGAAAAGGTTTCGTCGGCCAGGCAATAAGGAAAGAAATTAAAAAACATAAACTCAAAACTAAATCTACTCATCTGTCTAGATATATTAAAGTTAGGAGTGATATAAATTAAGACTGAACTGTACTAATCAAACTACCTAGCCTACTCCTAAGCGAAGGGTTTTTCTTAATATTCAACGCCGTCTATAGACTTTAAAAAATACGTCATAGTGCCTAGCCTTAATCTAAGTCCTTTCTCTGTTCATTGAAACCAAGTTTTCAGTAAAGGTGATTGGATGAGAAAGTGAGCTATAAAAATTTGGAAGACGAAGTAAAAAAGGGACTGGAGCAAGAACACGCAATTACACCAAGTGGAGCGATCCAGAAGATGGATGGAAGAACCGATTCTAAACAGACGCCCTATAGGCATCGAAGTGCAATGCTGAACATGAGGCCACAAGGCATCAACGCAATTACCCCAGACAAGATTGTAGATAATAGTGAGCACACACAAAGTAAATTAATTAAAAATTGGATTATGAAATATTATCCAAATAAACGCGAAAATATCGAAGAAAACTAATGGATGAGTGAATTAGTTATGGCAAATGAGATCCATTTGAGCCATAGAAATCGAATAAATAATCGGAAATAAAAAAAATTATAAAAAAATACGAAAACAAAATATGCTTTGGGATGCTAATTAAATTCCATATGAAAACTAGACTATCAAATTTAAACCTAAAAGAAATCGCACAATATTTGTTGTAACTTGAAGTCAAGATCACAAAAAGAAACTAAAAGAAACGTTAAACCTAAGAGAAATATTATTACTTGGGTCGCCATTTAGGGCGCTACATTAAAATTACAACAATAAAACCAACCTTTTTAGGCCCCATTTGTTGCGGAAACAACTGTCCATAACTATATGCAAAAAACATAGTTAACGGGTTGCCTGTCATGGCGGTCGTAGACGACCGTCTGTAAACTTTTCTTATACGCCTTTGCGGTCGTAAATGCCCGCCAAAATAAAGTAATGACCCACAGCATTATGAACGCTAGAGTATGTTTACAGCATCTTAACGTGGCAGTCAACCTGCTGATAAGCAGTGTTTCTTAGCCCCTAGCTGCGAAATACATGAATTTGTAAATTATTTTAAAAATCAACTGAAAAAATTGTAATCTTGACAAATGTAGGTACTCTTTATTTGTAAAGTATGCTCCAATCCACTTCCTTACACACAATTCTTTAGGCTGCGTTTGAAGTTCCAGTCAATTCATCGTGGCAATATTTGTAGTAAGTATGCGTCGCAAATGCATTGTTGCAAGGACTAAAAGTTACCAATAATTTACTATGCAACAACTCAGCAAAGCAAAAAAAAAACTTCAAATAAACATTCTCGAAAATTTGGAAGGTACATATTCCCCTTGTCTTCATACAAATCGAACCTATATGATTTCTTCATTGTTTTATTTATCTTCATAATATATCTTGATTTATTAGTGCAAAACTTCAACGAAAATTGAAGAAACGAAATTTAAGTTAATAATTTACAAAAGTCGACACAAATGATTTCGGGAGCATCATTTATCTGTATGCTTATGCCATTATTGCTTGCGTCACTATAATCCGTCCCATATTGCGCTAGTTTATATTTTTAACACGACCATAATTACTAGGGAATACGGAAGATCTGCAGCAGGTCATTGCTTGAACCAAAATAGTCGTCACAAATTCGTATTTCTACAAAATTCCTCTTGATTTTACCTTCGTGTCGTGAAAAAGCTTTGCCAAGTTCTCAAGAGTGCTCCACTTAATGTTATGCTATGTGTCAGCCATAGATATGAGTAAGAATTTGTACCTATCATCAGAGTTCAACTGAATATTGCGAGAAACTTTAAATATGCGAAGCCACCATATTGCGTTACACAATACATTTTACCATACTTCTGCGATGGAATGTTGTGATTATTATGCTCACCTCGAAAATATATCTTCATATCCTTCTCAATGAGTACATCATAATCATTTATGATAATTTGCAACCAATGTTTCATAAACAATCAGTCAATTAGGCAGCCAAGCTGGATAATTTCGGGCAAGAAAATTTGCTCCCCATTCGAAAGCGCTTCCACTTGTTCGACGTATACAAAGGTGTATAGGTATGTGCAATCTGAATCTATAAGCTACAGCATCCATCCACGAATATATCTATCCACGAAAATTGAACCCAACATTCTTGAGCAAACATATGGTATATTGGATGTGATACTTCTGTTGTTATTTCGCAACCAACCGAGAGCAAAAAGGCACCAGCCGCCTTGCAATAGATACTTACGGGTAAATGTTTCCACATCAGATAAACGCATACTCACACTAAGAAGCCGCAAACGAAAAGCATAGGCTTACAAAAGAAAAACCGGAAAACCTGGGAAAATTTTGTTGGCTTGTCGAGCTGAGGCGAGAACAGTTCAATTACTTTTCATGTGCCCTAAATTCGGTCGTCTCGTGATGGAAGTTCATCTGAATCATTCAAGCATGATGGCTAGATGTGCGAGTATCTATAACTTATTGGTTAGACAGCAGAGGAACTGAAACGATGTTGCCGACCAGATACAACATCGTTTTGGTTAAGGTTATGCAAGAATTTATTGTTGACTTTGAATGTGATCCTAGGTGAGTTTCAAGTGATTTTTAGCAAATTACTATGTATTTGCCTGGTGGTTAACTAATTATCACAATGGCAGTGGGAGGGAATCGTTTTGCTGGTCAAATCTATTTATGTAAGGACTTACACTTAAAACCAGCAAGTGCTAAATCATCAGCATCATCTTTCATTCAGCATTCTTTCGATCGTGTTATGGCTAGAAATGTTGTGTTTTAGATGGGAATTTTAAGAGCAATTTCGTTACCTCTGAATTAATCCAACCGTGTGGATTATTTTTAAGTCGGAATATAATTACTTTACAAAAATTTAAATTTACTATACAAATGACTATACTGGCGTAATAAGCATAAAGGTTCTATCTGCATTTTTCTCATTTTTGAGTTAACACCGAATTCAAAAACTTCATACTCTATTGCATCATCTTACAAAATTTGAAAAACCTATCTTTTGTGAAAGTATATTAAATTCAGTATTGAAAAAGGCACTCTCCTTATACCTCCAGTACAAATCAAAACACAAATCATTGAATATCTCGAAAGTAGTGAAATGTAGATAGGACTTTTATGCTTAGTAGGGCAGTATATGTATTGTAAAAGAAAAAACTTCGTTCGAATTCTGAAGGATACCCAAATTTTTTCCTGCTGAAAATTAATGAAAATGCTAAATAAACAAAAGAATCTGAGTCTTCAGGCCATTTCACTAAGATTCCCGCGCGGTACTCAGATCCTTTCAAAAAAATATTCATTCAATGTATGATGCTTTGTCAAGCTGTTTTGTGAAGTTCTAATAGCCCGTCCAGACTACGGATACTTAAGTATCCGGATACATAAGTATTGTCCTCACTGCAGCGACATCTGCAGATACATTTTACCCTTGACATGAAAATCAATGAAAAGTGTGGACGATACTTATGTATGCGGATACTTAAGTATCCGTAGTCTGGACGGGCTATAAGAGCCACGAAAGAAGCACAAAGTACCTACTTTCTGTTACGAAAGTCATCGTCATGAACCATCATGAAATCTTAAGCAATTTTTGATGTCATTGACAAGATGAAATTTTTCGGCAAAGGAGCTGATTCACAACGCAAAGGAAAGCTAAAAGCATGCAGTCAAAACGAAGTCAGACCATTTATCTCTCTTGTATATTTGGTCTTCCTGATCTTATCAGGCAGTAGACAAGTAGATACAACATTCTCAAATGGCAAGAATGCTACTGGAATTCATGGTTGCGGTGGTGATAATTTCAACGCCGTACTCTGTTGGAGACAGGTTCACGACAATTTCAGTCAAAAAAAATCTTACGTGTAAACTATCATGCCTGCTGTTATCAAACATGATGACTTCACGACTCAATAGCTTTATTTGGTAATTTCTTAGAGATGTGTAATGTCGTCGTTTTCCCCCCAAGCCTTATTTTCAAGGAAACGCTGTATTATCGTGCCGGTCGATCTTAATATCTTTAATATAAGACGATATGTCGACAGCACTAACGACCTGGCTAACTTGACTCGAGGGTTTCTCATTAGTTATGTATGATGCGAATCGCCGCAAAAGAATATGCTCATAAATCGGCCATTGTTACGCCTGACTAGTTATTGTCTGCTCAATCTATTCAAGTGTACTTAGCAATAGCAAATGGCGAATGAGTGTTCTTTGGAATTTCGGAAGAAAGGATGATGAATAAATGACGTTGGAAGTCTATTTACATGAAATTATTCTTGTTGTGATTTGTAACATTGGCAAAATAGCTGCGTATGAATGGATTTAGTTTGTTTCGGAGAAAATTCAAATGCTGATTCATGTTCATAGTATGTTTAGATCTGGACGTGTGTGTTGTTTTTAACAAGCAATAAAATATATGTTCGTTTACAGATTTCTGAAGAAATTTACTACTAGTATTTGGTACTATGACCGAAAATTTATGTTAAAATGAAAATATATGATTATGATAGAGTGCTTTCCCGAGCAAATAAACAACTTGGCTTCATTAAGCGACGAATCAAAAAGTTTAATAATCTCTGGGCTACTAAATCCTTATATATTTCACTTGTGCGTCCTCTTCTTGAATATCCGTGCTCTATCTTGAACCCGGCTTTCGAAATTCACAGCAAAGATTTGAGTCTGTTCAGAAGCAGTTTTTACTTTTCGCTTTCAGCAATCTACCACCATAAGAATATCGCCTTAAATATGTATATTAACCTGTTACCCCTCGCGTCGAAAAGATCAATGTTATCTGCTTGCTCAGCTTCGATGTCATCAGAGACGTCGCTTATTCCGTCTACTTAAAGAACAAGTTTGTGCTCAATCAGCACTTGAGAGTCACAAGATTCCGACAATTGTTTATTTAATACCGACACAACACAACATATGCAGGAAAAGAGCCAAAAATAGGTGCTGCAAGTTATTCAATAGTATGATCCAGAACTTTTCCCCTACGATATCTAAAGCAACTTTTAAAAATAACATTATCAAGGCCTTCTCATCATAGCCATCGCCCACCCCCCACCATACTAATATACCAGTATTGCATATTTAGATTTATACTTTTTATAACTTTAATTTGTGTTTTTCGTTTGTTTTTTTTTATTACAAAAAGTATTTTTTACTTGTTTGTAATTTTCCTAATTTTTATTAAGTTGATGAATTTAATTATTAATTTATTTTATCGTTATTATTTTATGAACCTTGTTTCGTGATTGAAAATAATTAACCTATTGGATAAAAATGTCATAGATTCAAGATAAAGCCGAAGCTACGTCAGTATTTTTAGTATGAGAAGTTACAGCAGCAGTAGTAGTCTTCGCAGCAGCACATTCTCTCTCTTTTTGACAATGTTTGGCCTAACTATGAAAAGCAATCTCAAATTCCGTTGATGCGCGGCATAGACTTCGGCTTTCAGTACTGTAGGCTACAAACTTCACTGTCTGAAGTGAGTACTTTGTCTGGTTCGGCTTAAATCTATAGGTCCTTACCATAGTGATCTTCATAAACACCGTTTAAAAAAAAATGTACACTAAACAACCGCAGAACTGTGAACAATAAAAGAGAGGTAGGTAGGTTTATTGATTCGGCAGATAGGAATTTCATTACATGCGTAAAACAGTCGTCTTCTCATAACATCTAGACTACAAAAACCTTACGTCACCGTGACAAAATTTAGAGCCTGAATGCCAATTAACCCTTCAGACAAACTGTCCCCTGGTCTTTCCTAGAAGATATATTATCATTTTTTTTTGTATGACAAATGGGCAATTAAGGTTGTTGTTTGTAAAGGATTTTTGTTCAAATGCTGCCCGAAACTGTTGCGGAACAGTTGTGAACAGCCGCCAACAGCCGCCACCACAACTGAAATTTTACTCCCTGCCCTCTCGTGACATGTGGTGCCGGCTAGTCACCGGTGTCGTGGGTAGGTTGAGGGGCAGATCAAGCACTAGCTGTGTCACGCATAGGCAATCATAAACACAACATAGAGAAAAAACTAAGAGAAGGCAAGAAGGGAGCCCACTTAAATTCATGACTCCACTGAACCTAATATTTTCAAATTCAGCCACACACCTCTAGCGCAGCAGCCGTTAAAAGAAAATGAAAACAAAACCCAAGATTTACCAAAAATAGAATAGCAAATAAATATAAAAAAAGAATAAAAAACATTCAGAGGTAATTTAAAACATATACATATCAAGACCAATAAAATAAAATTTTAAATTATTAATGATTTAAAAACAACAAAAACTTAATAAAATTAAAATTTAAATAAATGTCTTCAAATTAACAAATTAAAAAAAATAAGTAAACATATATGTAAACAAAATAACTCACCGGATTCCTGGACGACGGTCGACCGTGGTGCAGGATCTACTGAAACTTTTTTTTAAAAAAATATTGAAAATTGATCACGCATAAATATTAGATATAATTCATAATAACTAGATTTTTGCAAAGATACACGTTTTTCTGTCTGCGTAGGCGATGATGGATTCAAACGCAGGAAAACATTAGCAGTTTCGACAAGTATACTAAGCGACATGATTATATTCGAGCTGTTACGATTCGATAGAGGTTGTCGATGATGAAATGAACTCGGACTGATTACATGTCCCGTTCATTCGAATTAAAATAGCAATCAATAGCAATTTTTTCAAACGTGTTATGATAATGAATTACTTCCTTCACAAAACTATTCCGTATCAATTAAATGGGTTCACTTATTGTTCATTGCTTTGTTCTGGCTTTTTTTCCTAAGCAACGAACGGTCAGGACTGTTACGTGCAAAAAATGCAATTCAGATGGCCCCTGATATCAATGCCACTAGTTAGTGGTTGTGCAATACAGTTCGAACGCCATCAAATGTTAACGACACTATTTGATACGAACTGCACTGCTTTGTTGTGTTTTTTTTTGTTCGTTTTTTGTTTCGCTTTTATTAATATGAGTTGCCGTGGATGTAAGTGGCGGTAAAACCAAACTTAGTACTAAATTTTTTAAAAATCATTCTTTTGAAACAAACTTACGATTAAGAATACCGAAATGTCCAACTGAGCAACCCGAAACCTGGATATTAGAACAAAAAATTTGATGGCTAGACCACGTTTCACGAACGTGTATTTAACTAAAGTCGTTCTTGAAACGGATTACTTTTGCTGATGAAACCAAAAATTCATCCGTTTCCAAACATATCCAAACATATCGCAATGTTTGGAGAAAACCAAATACTGATTATAATTACAAACATACCAACATCACAGTCAAATATTACGGTAGGATAATATAGGGTTGTAGGCATAGGCGTGCCGTGGCCTAAAATCTGGCAGGGGCCAGGGACCAGGGACCAAAAGGTTCAAAACATGCGATGATTTTGTCTTCCGTAAGGTACACATACTGTTCATACAACTTACATAATTTACAAATACATTATATGTTTGTTAATTTATTCTTTGTTATTTGCTAATGCGTAATGCAATATCAAATAAACTTCGTGTATGTGTATAGTGTAAAACTTCGTATGTATAGTAAACTTCGTGTATCTCTATACTACCACATGCATATAATGTGAATGGTAAGTATGAACTACACATGAATCATCTATGACCGCTAAGAAAGAACGCTTGTATGAATTATACGGGAATAGAATGGAAATAATTAGAAATATAAGACTATTTTTTCGTTTAGAAACTAAATATATTTCAATTTATACTTGAAGAAAAGGATAGCTTAGTTTCAAAATATCTTTGAAGAAATTGGAATATATTAAGCTTACAAGGAAGGAATTGATCTCTTGCTTCAAACTTTTGTTACCTAGAAAACCTAGAAAAAGCAAAAATAATTTGCCAAGATGAAAAGTGCTGTAACTTACTCTTTTCGAGCCATTTGGTTTGCAGGGATATCTTTGTAGCCCTTACTGCGTGTCTGAAGCTAGATGAAACAGCGAAACCTTCGAAACTAGTGCTTTCTGCTGTTTTTCGTTTTCGTGATCCTCTGCGAAATGTGAGATCCAGACAGTGCTTTTCTGCGAATGATTGAATTTTTTCTCAAACTACATACAAGTTTTCTCGCTCACTTAGTAGTGTTTTAACTGTTCCATTCACAAGATCTATCCCATCCCTAAGAGTTGCATTTTTAGTTTAAAAATATGTGCTTAACATGTTCGTTATAGAAAGAACATAGTGAAAGATGAAAAGATTTGCTACAAACTTAGGATTACTGATTGAATGAAAGATCCCCAATGAATAAACTGAGTTGTTGTATATTCCCTCATTCATTTCCTTCTCTGAAGCCTCTTCCATAGTTCCATAGCTATAGATCACATATTTGCAATTGTGAAATCTCATTGACTAACGAGTCGAGTTTAAACTTCTCATTCCACGCCTTGTGTTTAGAACAACTGCATCTTCAAACAGCTTCAACAATTCGTGATGTGATGGCTTCGAAAAGTGTAGGTAAAGGGATTCGATGGCATGAAAAAAGGATGTACACGTTTCGATTGTGAAAAATGTGCCCATCTCAACAAGGATAATTTTATGAGCTACAAATGTGGCTGCTGGGTGTTTCATCTTAATTTACATTTGTACACCACTTTTTTGTCCTGAAATGACACTCGCACCATCGTAATACTGTCCAACAACAGGCAATTCGCTAAGTCCGTAGCTGTCTAGCAGGCTCAAAATTACATCTGCTAATACGAGGCATTTCTAGCTCCTGAACAATATTATTAATTAATTTTGTGTTTTGCCACTACAGTAGTTCGCAACCTTGTTTTTAAAATTATTTTCAAAAGTTGAATCATGCTTCGCGAATAATGCACAAAATTCCAAAAAAAATTCACGGTTATCACTGGCACCACTTTCATCATGTCCTCTGAAAGCACGTCTTTGACGACTGTGACACGTCGTAAGGTCGATGCCTTTTTTAAATAATTTCGGTTCTGTTCAAGCACCATATCACTTACTGTCTTCCAAGCACTATTAGAGTTTTATTATTGTATAGTTTTTATTATTGTATGCAATATGGCCTTCAACACATTGTGCATGAATTTTACTATCCGGATAATTTATCTGGATCGCGAAGTTTGGTCGAGCTGAAATTTTGGTGTATTTTTGGCGATAATGGAAATTCTATGGAAAATTTTGCATTGTGACACCTTCACATTGAGTCATCAGATCATCACGAAATTTACAAGACTCATGAATGGACATAAAAATAAGTTTCTGTCGTTTTTAAATAATGTCTGGGCAACATTGTAGCTACCATAAGTAGGTAAACACAAATCTTTCAAACCATTGACTCTCTAGTATTTTTGCGGCTTTTAGAATAAAATGCAAATGATTGATGAATTTGATACTATATTTATACAGTCAAATCTAAACCTCTAAAATTCTCAATCGCACAAAAATCGCACCGAATTATTTTTATTTTTAGCACCTAGAACTTGCGTTTACGGTATCTCGCGACCGGATAAAATTCATAGGCTATACTGGTCTTGAGTAGATACAGGTCTGACAAAAGTTTAATGAATATGATAAAAACCATGTGGCAGTTGTGTTACTATGAAAAAACGCTCGGTGAATTTGAAGCGCTAGGCCTTTTAACTTCCGATGCCGTTATCAAATTATAATGAAATTCACACACATTTAACGTGAGTGTAAACCAAGTAGTTCATAGATAGCTTAAAAGTGGCAGGGATGCCATTTTTATTCTCCAAATGACTTCGAAAATTATATTTTATGTTAATTACCTTATTGCCTACCATTTTAATAATCAGACTATGTTTTGTGAAAACAATAATTGCATAAAACGCCAGTTTATAAAAGTGTTTTCATCTAAATACCTGTATATTGCCAAGTAGGCATGAATAGATAATCTTAATAAAAAAAGGATGACTAGCGAGTTGCTTTTCGTCTTTTTCTTAACGTATAGCTTGTCGAAATTAAATATTGCCGTCCATTTCTCGAGATAAGTCCCATAACATCGTAATTAATACCTCAAATAGCACAGTCTCTATGTTATAAGTAGTGTGTATGCTTTGGTATAGGCTTACACTACTGCACTACACAACTCTTGCTGTAAAGACAAAAACCTAAGAGGCGAAAACTTAAGTGTCTGTTGTTGGAAATATTTATTTTCCTGGGAGGGGCCAACCTAGGGTCTGGGGGGGTCCCGGCCCCCCCTGGCCCCCCCTACGGCGCGCCTATGGTTGTAGGACAGAATCCGAGTCCGAAAACTAAGAAGCTATAGACGGAAGGATATGTCAGCAATATTATCTAAATATCCTGAAAAGTAATATAAAAAAATGCAAAAAAAAAATGAGAATTTGAAACTTTTTTGGCCTGCTTCAGGATATCGCTTGAAATTTCTGACTTTTCTTATTGGCTCACTCAACTCACTATCTACTCCTGGAAACATGTTTGATTATTTTAATTTTAAAGGCGGTTTTTCCTTTAGAGGCTTCATATATTTAAATTTCTTGAAAGATATCGATATTTCGAGGGTAATTTGCCCTCTTCTCCGTTTCTCCCTTTTTTTCCAAGTTCGTAGATACATGTCTCATCATTAGCTATGATGTTCCATGAATGTAGAATCCGAATTTGTTCTATCCAGCATACCCAAAACAGGTCGTTCACGAAACTGTTTTTGGTCGAGCAAATGAGCAAATTATCGAACAAAATTTTTAAGAGCAGACTGACGAGATTTTTTAAGCTCACGTGCTGCCTCTCTACACTTCCATGATTTCCGAGCATAATTTCTTTCACTTCTCCAATTTTTTGCCAATCGAAGAGGCCGAAGATGTTTGAGAATGAGGTAAATCTTGAACCAGTGAGGTAGTAGAAATGGAGATGACATCGACGGTATAACTTTCTACCATTAGCCCCTTCGATTCTCTCGCGTACAAAATATGTTAAAGCAGCAATACCATTCGTTGTCAAATTCACCAGATTTGACAATGAAGAGATAAAAATTTACTAGCATACCCTTCAATGTAAATCTTATAGGCATGTCCACTCCATTCCTTCTACCTCACTGTTTCAACTGTCTCGCGACCGTTCTGAAAAGTTTTATACCAATCATAGGATTGAGTTCCTAATAAAACTGAGGCATACAATTTATGCCATTTTTTAATTCATTGTCAAAACTGTGAGTTTAAATAAAAAGTAGTATTCACTTTTCCGCTAACAAAAACCAATGCATATTGAATTTCAGCAACTTTCACACTTCCATCAACATATGTATATGCACATATGTGTGTCTTTTACGACGCCAAGACCAATCAATCAAGGCGCCAATGCTTTTTTTATTCTGTGCGTAGACTGGTAATCCATTAGCACTAAAACAATTCATGGATTCCCGCCCACGTCACGCAATGCATATTTTAATTAGTTGACTGTCTCAATCACATTCATTGATATCGAAAGCAAACGAACCGCCGAGCCACCATAAAACTTAGGAGTATATAGGTTCTGTCGTACGCCAAACTTCAGATGATTCAACTTATATATAGATGATTCGGGTTCGAAAAGGCATTGTAAAATATTGTATGATATTTTCGGTCACGTTTTCTAATATTACATGTACCTTGTCAATGTTAAGATTTATGGTTTGAATACCATTAAAATGACAATGGTCTTAAATAGAATTGTGTTTTGTGTACCATGCTGCTGTCGACAGGAAACAAAACGCATAAGACATAAATTGGTATATGGTGAAAGAACGTAATCATAATGTGAATGAAGACTTCCTTTTAATATTGTTGTGTTAAAAGGTAAAATAGAAAAAAACTGAGAAAAATTCTGTAAAATAATATATACAAGGTGCAGAATAGACAAACCTTAAATAAGTAAAACACTGCGTCACGGAAATATTATAGATGAAAGAAAATTTACATGATTTTTTAAGCGATGAAAAATATCTGGAAGTATCAAAGATGGTGGAGATTCCAGAAATGTTAGCTGATTTAATATGATCCTATTGCTCTAGCTTTAACAATCAAATAGTTTAACTTAAAGGCCAATTTCCCCCATCAAAAGTCAATTTCTAGGCAGATATCAATCTTTCGAGGTTTAGCTGCTCTCTTCTCCAGTTCTGTGTTGTTCATAATTTGGCTCGGTGTGAAATTGGTCTCATTATTTTCAGAGTTCTCGGTCAGTTTTCAAATAAAATAGCTGTACGTAAACGTTCATGAGTATTAGTGTCCATATCACTATCGCAAGTTTAAATAAATGTCAAAAATTGGCATGTTTATATAAATTTCAAAAATTGGTATGCTAAATCTTCATGACGACACTCAGAAAATTTGATACCTTTGAAGACATGATTACGGTCTTATAAAAACAAAAGGATAAAATTTCGCAAGAATTCCTCAGAAATCGAACGGAATTAATAGTATTTTGGTCGTAAATGTAATAGGATCAAAACTATCAACCGACTACTTATTATTAATAGCATTCATTGCGTATCTAATGGGCTGATCCCATAATTGTGTGTACTATAGTGCACGAAATGGTGTACGAATAGTATAAACTATAGAAATGATTCGACCGTCTCATAAAATCGTACTTCGTTACATTGAATTTCCCTTGCAGATTGCATTAAACGATTGAACATTAAACTGCATTGGTCGTGCTTTGCCTTGTTATTTCGTTAAATACTCGTATCAACTAAAAAACGTTGGAGAAAGGTTTACTTTTCATCGATGTACTAAAAAAATCGTATTTGTGAATTACTTTATAAACATGGATTTTATTTGGTAAAAATGAAAGCAGAATTTCCCTATTTATTTGAAGTGATATTTAACGATTGGCAATGAAAGTGTCATACATTTTGTTTGCAAAGAGTTGTCTCTGAAAAGTAATATCCAATTGTACATATTGTCAAATGCCGGCGAGAATGTGATTCACATCAAAAGACATCAGAAATTTAGATTTTTGTAAAGTTAAAACTCATTAGCACTTCACGCATTAAGTTGAAGTATATAACAAATAATATATGTTGGTTAGTGTACTAATTAAGTTTATTTTATTTTTAATAGAATTAATAAACATTTCGTTACTACTGAAACATTTTACCTTTTTATTGGATATGATTGATAGATTTAGATTATGGGAAAAAATTTTAAGCTGACTACACATCATTGATATAATGCAATCATACTACAAGAGGGTATTATTAGATATATAGGCTTCTGCGTATTACTTTAACTGGAGCAGTGGCGGCTCGTAGTTTTGAGACTTAGGGAAACACAAGCAAAATATATAAGCATATAATATAGATAAGCAAACTTATGAAATGCGTAGTAAACTATACAAGCGATTTTTTTTGAAATATTGTGTAAAAAATCAATAAGGTATTTCAAAAACAATCTGGGGAAAATTGCACACGAAACAATGTAACTCCTACATTTTCTATTCTCCATATCAGCATCACAATAACTTGCACCGTACATACACCATGCGAACAAAGCATAAAAGGCATTAAATCAGAAGGGAACAACTCGTAAGAAGAGGAGCAGAAGAGAATCTACAAATTCTGTAACGTAAATCATGACGGTAAACAGAAACATAACAGAGACGCTGATGACTTTCCAGCGTCAAATAGGCGTCCAAAACAGTCAAGTGGTCATTTTACCAAAGCGCCAAAAGCAAAAAACTACGTCTTTTGTGAAAGCAAACCCAAAGCAGACACAAAAAACCGAACTGGGGAAAATTGTACACGGAAATATGTAACTCCTACTATTATATTCTCTACATTAACATCACAATAGCTTGCACCGTAAATGTGTACATGTGAACAAAGCAGAAAATGCATCAATTCCTAAAAGGAACAACTCGTAAGAAAAGAAGCAGAAGGGAATCTACAGACAAATCATGAAGAGAAACAAAAACATAACAGAGACGCTGATAACTTTCCAGCGTATTAAGTTCATGCATTCACAAATATTCCTAGGTCGTTCAGCAGGGGATGGGGCAAGGGATTTTTTAAATTTCTTTATCCACCAAGACGCTGTGAACTGAGCAGCGTCCGCGATGCTATTTGAGTATATTGATTGCAAAATTTTTGTAGACATCATTTAGGCAAAGCGTCTAAGTAGATCTATGCGAAAACCACGAGCTTGAGCATTGAAGCAAGATCACTTCAGTGTTCTGTACATTATATCTCAATGAACTGTATGTTTTGAATTGAATGGTATGCAGTGCCTGTAGTTTGTAGTAAAACGTTTGAGTTTTCATTGTGTCGCTGTAAATTTACCTTGGAAGCTTTGCAGTTGGATTGTTATAAAATGAAACCATTTGATCCATAGTAGCAATGGAGTTTTGTCTTTTGTAAGAAAATAAATGTTATTATTTTGATTGTTAAATATTGATTGTAAATCTTTTGATTGTTACATATTGATTATTTAATCATTTTTTTTTGTTTATACCAAGTGGTTTAGCAAGGGAAGCACTGCGTACTTTGCGTACATTGACGTGCCGCCCCTGAATTGGAGATAATAATAGAAGATATATAGGTTATATGATATAATTAATTAGCCTCACCATTATTTTTATGAGGTTTTCACGTTAGTTTTACAGGAGATATACACAAATTGAATTAAGAAGAAGTAATAATAGATAATACAATTTGCATCTCGTTAAATTTATTGGCCTACCCATTGTTTTAGTGAGTTATTCACATTTTTTCTATGCGTGTACATATAGTAATTTCAATAATTTTTAAATTGGTGAAATAATATTATAAATCACATCGATCATATTTAATGGGAAAAATAATTATTATTGATTTTATTGGATCGTTTTATGATTGTATAAGATTCAAATTATTTCCCAAACAAAATTCATATTTTGAAAAACCAATCACATGTCATCTGCGTATGTAAAATAGCGTCGTGTCAATTTGAGACAAATTTCATTTAATGTTCAAGCCACTTTTGACATGCTGCGAAAGTTGCCTAGTAGATGTTTGAGTTTGACTTGTCACATAAGTTGAAACGCACTATTAAAATCATGACTGCTGAGATCTATAGTGTTTTCTGATGGCTCTGTGCAAATAAAATGGCACATATGTCGCATACTCGAATTGCTCATCTCGTTAGCTCTTAATCAAACCAATCGTGCAGAAATATAATTTGACAGCTTTCGTGATTGTAATATATCACCTGGTATGAAAGCTTGTCATTAGATTAATTTTACTTTCATGAAAGTGAAAAACACCGTCTCATCTATTAGCAACCCCCGTTTCAATTGGATTTTCACCTGACACACTAAAAGCCAACAATTTCAATTTCAACATCAATTCATTCTATATCATTAGTTTTATCTATAAATCGTGTTTACCCGTAAAATCATAACGTGTTAACGTCAACATATTTGAAAATGGAAGTGCAAGCACGTACGTAGTCATTAGTAATTCAAAAGTAAATGCATCAGTGTCCACCCACTCGTCCGTCCGAAAACCATCGTTAACTGATAAAGTCCAAATGAGAAAGAACTCTAATGGCTCCAATTCGTTAAGATACTTATTAGTACGAGTAGATAAATGCATACAGACTTACAAACATCGTGTCTTCACGGTCAAACGCAACGCACAGTTTGATCAAGTGGTGTAATATCGGTTACTTTGTTCACCGGTTTTCATCAGTTAGTTTTTGAACGGCATCCAATGCCGGCAAACGGATTTCTTAGCGAATGAACCGAACGTAGGGGCTATAGGGAGTGTGTACGTGCAGATATGGCAATTCATTCGTATTACGATTAACATGATGGATTAGCAGTAATTTTCATCGATGATACCTCAAATATTTTCTTATTAGCTCTTGGCAAATAACCAAACACCGTTATTTCGTTAGCCGTTTATCCGTACACATGAACCAGTAGTCTTGATTGCAGTGCTGCCGTTTGTTTGAGGTTACTGGCAAAGCTTTGTACCATATCATTTTTCGGGATTTTTTTTACCTTTATATATACATATATATATATATATATATATATATATATATATATATATATATATATATATATATATATATATATATATATATATATTATATATATATATAATATATATCTCATATATATCAATAATGCATTATCAATTTTAATTGTATATATAAGTCAATTATAATAATAATTTCAATTATAATAAGTCAATTTTAATTGTATATAATTGTATATATATAATCAATTGCTCATAACTGTTTTTAAGATATTTATCTGCGTATATATGCTCAATCTGTTTATTGAATTCAACATTCCATAATATATTATTGCTGCTGTTGTGTTCAACTTGTTAGATGAAAGTTACACTGGACAGTGTTCTTGCTATTATTGTTGCTTCTGGAAAGGATATAAAACCGAGCATATTTTTCCGCTACTGGTCAATCCGATTGAGAGACGAAATGACAAAAAGAGTGCAGCTCAGCTTTTTACTAGACCATTGAAACTATCAAAGCTATGTTTGAAGTTCTTGAAAATTTGGGTACATGACCTTGCATTCTCAATGTTTTTTCAAACGTTATTATAACGAAAGACAGAATCTTTTTCAAGAAGCTCAGTCACGCTTTCAAACAAATATCATCGTCACAAACAACAACAACTGCAACGTTATCCGCATTCCTCTTCATCATAAAAGTTCCAGCATTTAAGGCGGCTACTCCAACCTCATACTTCCATGCAACTTCTGACTTTGATGATGATAATATCGTAGCCAGAGATATAAAGCAATGGGCGAATAAAATATGGGAATGAGAAATTTTGTGCGGTGATTTATGGACGGTGAATTTTTTATTCAATTACAAAACGATAAGATAATTACGACGGCGAGGAAATACTATGATACAATTATGATGCTTGATAAATTACGTAAACCGATAAAATATTAGCATAAGGCTAAGATTGTGGAGCTCGAATGTCGAAGCTTTCGGGAGCGTTAGATCCAAGTGTCAATATACTCAGTTTGTCTACATTCCAAAGAAAGGTGATGGATTATGTGGGATTCGGTTGGCAAATAGAATAGGAATGTCGATGATATTTTTTCGGGGGGATTTTTTTTGTCGAAATGTTGATATTCGGATTGATCTCAATGACTTAATGTGGG
Organism: Nemotelus pantherinus; assembly: GCA_963978885.1. Taxonomy (NCBI): domain Eukaryota; kingdom Metazoa; phylum Arthropoda; class Insecta; order Diptera; family Stratiomyidae; genus Nemotelus; species Nemotelus pantherinus. Next base: position 33,732,184 of record OZ022263.1, read on the forward strand.
AAATGTTGGTAATATAGCTAACAGTATATTTAAGCAGTAAATATTGTTGGGTAAAAACACTTACATTGCGTTGCAAGTGGCTCGGAATGATAAGGGCTGATAAGGAAAAGTCGCCGGAATTTTCAAAATATCTATCCGAGAATGCACTCTAGATTGCTTTCGATTAATTTTGTATGACTTCCTGATCTTTGTTCACTGAAGTATTGAATTATGCTTCGTTTTTTGCAGATTTTAAAATATTTCCAGTGCACTGGTTTATATTTAATTGAATGTGTTCTATCATGAAGTTAATTCAGTTTGTAAACGCCAGAGTTCAGCCTCAGTTACTGATTGCTTCCTCACTCTGCTCTTGCCTTGATTTCATTCGCCTGCATAGAAATGCATAATTTATTATATCGAAATTGGTTTTTTTGCTTGCGATATGCTGTAGTCAAAGATTTGGGGTCGATGCATGTTGTCCACTTGAAATTTCGAGAAAGTACAATTAGCTAATCAACAGTATCGGATAGTTTCATCACTTGATGTTCATAAAGTAACCATACTATGGAAATGGAAAATACTGTAGAATAACGATTACAGCATAGTAAGAGGTAGCAGTGGTACGATTAGGCAATATTATCTGTGTCTCAGGAACCTAATATATTTGGTTACAGGTCTATGTTTTTTCATCTATCTGCCCTTGTATCGCTTGTGTGATATAGTCTTCAACATAGCACCTAAGCCGATGTTAACACTAGGCATTTGCATAAATATTTTGGAGTTACGAATTCAATTTTTATTTAAGTCCTGTTTTCTCCACCACGGATAATAATAGCTAAAAAAATATCTAAAGTTATTCAAATTATTTCATAGAGATATAGGTAAGCGAAAATGCTAAACTGTTTTGCATGTTTAAATAATACAAGTTACATTTGGACGTCAATGGGCTCAAAACAATTTGCGCTTAAAAATTGTGAACAAATTTTTATTTGAATAGTCGTTAAAAATATGAAATTTGGTTTATTCAACCTCCACTGATTCATCATTTAATGTACAAATAATTTATTTACGTGATTGAAACTGAAATTCACGTTAAATTGAGTGGATAATCTGTTTTAACCCTTTTCGGACGTATTAAATTTGGTCATGTGTGTCGTAGTGGTCGGAATTAATTTCCGTTGAAAGAGCAGTGTTTCATAACATGGAAGCTTTGCAAGCTTTCTTAATGTGGTGGCTGACAGCCGTCATACGACGGGAACGGTAAAAAGGATTTGGTGGCTGAGAGTAGACATTCGACCGCAAAGGGTTAATTTTGATATCAATAACGATAGGTAAACTGGGATAGATAGTCCCTGGCTGAAAGAACCATATATAAATTTTCAAAAGCCAGAGGACGACTCTGCGGTAGACGGGTCGATTGGAACCATTCAAATTTTGTTTGTTTATGTATTCATAAAAGTCAGTTCAATTGGTGAATATTTTAGACCTTTATTTTGTCAATTTAGTAACAGGCTTTAATTGTGCTATTTTTTTGGTATTTATTTTGCTCTTTTTTACTTTGTTTAAGATTTAGCACGATAAAAATCAAATATTCCACTTTATAACAATATATTTAAAATAAAATCAAAGATTGGCTGGTCATCTATGTTTATCAGTTTGAATTTTTTTTGCATTTCTAAAAAGTAATAAGAAAAAAAATGAGAGCTGGCTTGCGTGCTCATTTTGCTATTGTATTCATCCTCTAGGACAACATGTGAGAGGGATGTGGCAGCTTTTAATATTTACGTGATTTCTTGTTAAGTAAACGGCATAAAAAATTCCATCATCACTCTTAAACGCAGTCCAGACAGCTCAAAGCTTTAAAGTTAGTACTTAAAATCATAGTATTCATTTTTAGCCAGTGTTCTCTAACTTCACTGGAAGTGATTACTTCTTCAAAATCTTTAACTGACAAGGGTAAAGTCACTGTCAATCACACTTATTACTGTCGTAATGTAGATTAAACCTCGCCATTACCAAATCTTCTTTTCAAAGAACCGTCTCGCCTAGTCTGTAAGCTCTCTACAAAATCATTATCACATTTTCCAGCAAGCGACAACCAGCTTATCCAGCAAGTAAAATTAAGTTGCCATAATCGCATTGTGATTCTTTACTTCGTCGCAAAAGCCACTGAAAGTTCGTCGGTCATGAATCACGGCAGGAGGAAAATTCATAAAATTCGAATCAGACAAATGTAGAATGTTCTGGTCTGTTGTTCCGGTATTGGCGAAAGAGCATCCCAGTAAAATTTCTGAATTATGTGAAGCATTGTAGAAGGACATATTACAAAAAAAATCCAATATGTAATGTAACTTGGCTGAAAGTGTGTCACACAGGATGGCATCCGTAACCAACAATAAATCACAGGTGTGCCAATTTTCTCCTGTCGGAAATGTTGAGTTGAGATTTGTTCTCGAAACTACGAACAGATACATAGAACTGCCACAAGACCGATGGGAGACGGAAAATTAAGAGTAAAAAGCGAAAATGTGCTTGCTCATATTGCTTTCAATGCTAGGATGTCGATAATTTGCTATAGCCAATGTAACATATTGCAAGGATTTGAATCCTTTTCAGAGAAAAGAAACGAAAAGGCTTGTGCTACAAATCCGATTTGAGGTGTGGTTGAAAATCGGCTTTAGGCAGTATTCTGGTCTAGAGGGTCGATTTTGAGGTGATTTTACGGACGTGGTGATTTTTTTTCCATGTAAATAAAAGGTCGTTTTTTTGCTTAATTTTTTCAATTTTGGGAATTTTTTATAAATAGTAGAAAAAAAAATTTCAAAAATACTTACGTTAGACCAATTTTAATAGTGTTAAAAGGGTTTGTGAAAAATTTCACGTAAATCAGTTCATTACAACTAGAGATATCAAGTCAACCGTATCGAAAAAAGTAGTTTCGAGAAAAACTCGTTTAAAACTTGGAGTCTCGTTCCGGGCAGTCTGAGCCGTTTAATACTATGTTATGCTTAGATTTTTTAGTCAAGTCAACTTCAAAAGCATGATTTTCGGGAGCTCATTCAGCCATACGAGCAGTTCGAACTTCTTTAGAAGCTTGAGAAGCACGTAGCTCGGAACGGTTAATTCGTTGTTGATCGCGTTCGTTAGTTTAGTTGGCGAGTCACAAAAATGACTGTAACTTCAAAAATAATCCGAATTTCCAAAAATCATCTTAAAAACTTATTCTTAAAGGTCTAAACTTTGAAAATATGCAAACAAAAAAAATCGATTTGATCAAATTTCTAGACCAGAATACCCCCTTAAAGTGAAAGGTTTCCCATCGAAGCTGGACTCTGAATGTGACGGCTGCTAATGATAGTGCATCTGATATAAGATATAATATTAAATCAAATGCCGAAAATCAAGAGCGAAAGGTCATTTGTGATATCCTGCTGTATTAGCCATTGGCTATTTAAGTTTCTGGCGCAAAAGAAGTTTCGGGAAACCAATTAACTAGAGAAAACTGTTAAGAAAGTTTTCGTAAATGTAACAAAAGAAGAATATAGTTAGTAAAACTACAATAAGGACCTGAGATTCAATCAAAAGAGGCAAGAAGAGTGACTTGATGAATTTCGCTACGTATTTCATAAAAGCTTATGATGAATGGAATGAAATGAAATGCAGTGTTTGTACTGAAATATATTGTGAAAAATGATGTAATCAACACTAATTCTACATTGATAACAAATTTAATGGTGGAAATACAGACGCTTAGGCAGTACTATCGAAAATTTCCGATCGAAAAATTCAGTTAAGTCACAATAACAATTTAGTCTTGTTTACAACAAACAAGACTAAATTCACAGCGAACTGCGTTGAGTATGTTATATCGTTTCATACTCAAGTAACGTTTCAATAAAAAATACCAATTATTTTTATCCATCCATATCAATAAATCATTCCATTCGAATAACTTTCATGCAAACAACTAAGTGTAGTTCTTGTTCTCTAAGCGTCAATTTCCTGTCTTATTTGAAAGCATTTCGTATTACTTTGTTATGCTGAATTGCAGAAATTTTATCTCGTCCATTTCAATTCACAAACATTGATACATATGGCATACAAATAACCGTATTTACCTGCCAGCTAAGAAAATACAAGCAATACATTATACCACAAAAAGATACACTTTCCTGTTCCTGTCGGTAAACAATAATTCTGTAGCAAACAGAAAAGTTACGAGTAGGTACCATCTCGTCGACATAACGAATTACAACGACCTTGAACGGAAAAAGTGCAAAAGCATCGAACCTGTTCAGAGTCAAAACAAAGCTGTACTGGATATTGTCGGGAAATCGCCTAGCCCAAACAAGGCCAGCAAAGTTGAGGTGATACCAGAGAATGAGCAATGGCTACTCGAAGTAGGTATTTGCCCTTAAGTCAGCAATATCTCCAAGATGGATGTGTACACGATGTAAACGAAGACAGAAATCAATCTTTTTAGCAAATACATCTGCACTGGCAACAAGTTCGTATAGGACCAAGTGGTAATTTATTGGCTTGACCAGTTCTACTTGTTCTTTGATATATGTATATAAACATCTATGTATATCACATTGTCCACAGCAAGACAAGAATCGAAGCGTATGTAACTTTGGGATGCAATTGGGTGTTGGAAAAAAGGACAACAAGAGGACGGTTAGAAAACATTTTACCATATGTTGTTGAGTTAATTGCCTTAAGGGTATTCGAGCCAATTAGCCAGAAGGCTGAAATAACGGTCATACTGAAATGGAACTTTGGGGCGATATTTGTATCTGAAACTTCAAATACTAATCATGGGCAGATTTTCAAAAGTCCTGCAGGCTTAGTTGTATTGCTGTGTTCTTACAAAACCCTGGATAACCTGTTATTGAAGTACGTTCTGACTCCTCAAATAATATCACGAAACCAAGCTCAATGCGCAATGACAATTGCTTCACAAAAACAAGATTCTACCTTATTAGTACATGCCCGTAAATAGGGAGGCATCTAATTTGCATACCTAATCATACAAGATTATTAAGCTGATTGGTGTCGTTGTCCTTCAGATCATTTGCAAACGCCTTGAAATCTGAATTGCAAACGAATTATAATCCACATGAAGCCAACACACCGTTATTACGACTCGGACTCGACAACAAGACACTACGGCATTCAGCCTAACGATTGTTCCATTCCATCCCAAAACTGAAAAGCCCGACATATGCTCTGCCCTGATTCGCATAAACGTTCTATCAACATTTTTGTCATTTTTCAGTTAACAACGGATTCAAAAACTGTATACTCTATTACATTATTCTGCGAAATTTGAAAAACCTATCTGTTGTGAAAGTATGTTAAAATCAATATTGAAAAACTTACTCTCCATATATGTATCTCCAGTAGAAATCAAAACACAAATCATTGAATATCTCGAAAGTACTAAAATGTAGATAGAAGGTTTATGCGAATCAGGGCAGTGCTGCCAACTGGCGAATTATTTACACGTTGTTTCCTCTGTTTTGATCGGGAGCGAGCAGGTGGGCGAAATAATTACAGCAGCTGATGATACATGGCCACCCTGCCATTTCAGCAGCCAACGCAATGTTATGAAAATTTCTTATCCAATTTTCGGAAAGATACATTAACGCCAGATCCACACGGTTTGAATTGAAATCAATAGCCGCCGATGAGTCATGCAATATTCGTTAGCGCATCTACCATAAAATGGTACTTAAGAAAATTGGAAGATTTTATCTGATAATATCTTCGTAGAAGAATCACAAAATTATGTCCGTCAGCTGCAAACCGCTATAACCTATGAACGACAGTCGCACTGCATCAAGCAGTTGGCTACCATTGAGTCATAGCTTCGATATCTGGTTCGTCTGTGAACGTTAGCTTCTTATCGATTTCTTTCAACCGTCTTCTAATCGGCTCTCGAGCTTTTTTATGCCTTTCACGTTAATTGATGAAAAACGGACGTATCAGCTGCCGCATAAGTGATGACGAAACGATAACGACGCGGTGGCGCTTATTTTCTCTACAGCCGGAGAAAAAGTAATAAATGCCAGGTTGGAGTTACGAAAGAAAACGCAATAGCGGACTATTTAACGACCTTTATTCATAGCGCCGTCTCGTGAAATCAAGCGTAACTCGAACCAAATAGATTCAGCCAGGATTGATTCTAGAATGATGGGAAATGGAGAGCAATAAAATGGAAATTGCACTTTTGATATGACATTCAAACAGGTATTTCGCTACGGTTTTATCGGAGTCGCATGCCGATAACACTGGAGATTTATCGGATGAGCTGTAATGAGCCATCAATGCCGGAATTTTATGTTTCTGCTTAACTACGAGTATTAGAAAAAGAGGTTTCCGGTCTTGAAATTAGAATAATTCGTATTAGATCAGAACGTAGAAATTAATTTAAACTGTGGGGCAAGCATTAAATCAAAACATCCACTTAGGATTATCACGCCAATAGTAGCAATTACTAATTTAAAATTTTTAAGTAGTTTTATATATTTAAATAGGCTGTTACACAATAGAATACCTGAGTCTTTTTCGCGATAAGCTTCTGGCAAATTAAAACAAGAGTAAAATAAATATCAAAGATAACACACTCAGAGCCTGTAATTGAATTGCCAGAATATGAGTCTGAAATTTCCACAAAATCGGACTGATTTTCATGAATAAATATAACATAATTTGAAAAGAAACACATTAAATGTTTAATATGTAAACTCATTATTCATACTGTAGTACACTGTATTGAGTTTTGTAAGCGAGTGTACGCACATCTGTCTAAAGATGACGAAATGTATAGTTAGTTGAGTAATAAACGTTGAGGAGAGAGGATCGGTCTTCACATAGAACAACTGTGTTTTCTTTTAGTGAACGGAGCCGAGGCATATTCGCCTACAATTATCAGAAGTGGGATTTTGCCTGCAATCGCAATTCTTTCGATATACATACGTGTTATACGTCTCACGTTACTGTATATGAATTGTCTCTGGTTGTCAGTTTGGAATCGTTGCCGCAATTGAACTCATATTTACATACGTGATCGAGTTTTAGAGTGAGCGTGCAATGTCGGAAAAAGTGACTGTGAGGCAGTTGAAAGAAAAGTTAAAGTTGATGCGTTTGCCCACCTCGGGGAATAAGAGTGTTCTTCAGCGTCGTCTGAAAGACGCCATTGCTGACATGCCCGATCGTGTTCATACACCAATACAAAATAATCATGTTAGTAGTGATAGCTCGTCAATAGACGATACATGTGGTAGTGTTTTTCCGGATTATCCCGTTAATTCGACCAAATATAGTGTGAAAATGTCCAAAGCAAATAAAAGTATAGAGACGCGTGAGCAAGAATTGCTTCAACGGGAAGTGGAAGTTCTTAAAAGAGAAAACGAACTGTTAAAAATGAATACGGGAACAAATAGGTTGGGGAAAATATTCCACCCGAATGATATAAACGAAATGTTGCCATGTTTCGAGCCGAAAGACGAAATTCATGGTTCTTCCATCGAATTTATAAGTAAACTAGAGAAACTTGCAAAAGTGTATGGTTGGTGCGACGATATGTTGTTGCATTACGCTAATTTACGGCTACGGGGAACAGCGAAAATGTGGAGAGATGGTGGCGATGTTCATGAATCATGGAACAAATTTAAAAATAATTTGTTGCTGGCATTTCCGGGAATTGAGGATGAAATGGATATTCATGCCAACCTCTCGAAGCGGAAAATGAAGACAAGCGAAACTTACGAAGAATATATTTATACCATGAGACAGATTTCAAGAGGAAGAATCAGTGAAATATCAATGGTGAAATACATTATTAAAGGCTTACGCGAGCAGAGCGTACAACAAATTTTAACGTTACAACCATTTACATCAGTGTTTGAGCTTTTAAAGCAGCTTAAAGGGTACGAAGCTTTGAGGCAGCCATCACCAATTCACAGAGCAACGGAGCAAGGAAACAATAGCGCATCATGTGACGTCTCGACAGGTCAACAGAAATCGATATCAACTAAGAAGTGCTTTAATTGCAATCGACTAGGACACCTATCGAGAGATTGTAAAAAGCCGCAACGACTTAAAGGTTCCTGCTTTAAGTGTGGAATGATGGGTCACGCATGGAAGGAATGCCCAAGTAAAAGTTATGTAAATCAAATTACTATTAATAAGGAAAATGGTGATTTTAATGTTCGATTTGCTTTAAAAATTGATAATTCACAGATGGAAATTAAATATATGATTCAAGTTCTAGCACTTGTGGACACTGGTAGTCCGATTAGTCTCATTAAACGAAATGTTTTGCCTGAAGCTGTGGTACTTGAACCATGTATGTTATTAATATCCGGTATTAACGGTTCTCAAATTAAATGTTCTGAAAGTATAAAATGTGAAATAATAATTGACAGTAAACCATACAATATACAATTTTACGTTGTCTCCGATGATTGCATGAACTTAACGTCTTTGTTGGGACGAGACTTTTTGAAAATTAGTAATTCTAGACTGATTATCGGTGAAGATTCAGTTATTAATAATTCTATTCAAAATATTTCCATTGAATCTGTTATTGATGATAATTTGGAATCCTTTGACGAAGTTTTTAATATAGAAGTAGAAAAAACTAATTTGGGCTATGAGATAAATATTAACGAAAATCTTTCATATAAAATTAAGAGTCAAATAAGTGAACTTATTTCGGAATATCGTAATCAAACTTCTGAACATGTTAGTGAGTTTTCCAATAAGGTCGATAGTCAGATGTCAATAATATTGACAAATGATAAACCTGTTTGCAGTGTTCCAAGGAGATTGTCTTACGTTGAGAAGGAACAAGTCCAAGCAGTAATCGATGACCTTTTGCAGAAAGGCATAATCAGGCCGAGTTCGTCACCATATTCAAGTCCAATCGTTCTGGTTAAGAAAAGTAATAACGAAATAAGAATGTGCGTAGACTATCGTAGTTTGAATAAGATAACGCAAAAAGATAACTTTCCTTTACCATTAATTGAAGACCTTATCGATGGACTAAGGAATAAGTGTTACTTTACAAGTTTAGATTTGAAGAATGGATTCCACCACGTAGCAATGGAGGAATCTTCTATTAAATATACTAGTTTTATCACGCCTATGGGGCAATTTGAATATATGAAGATGCCGTTCGGGTTAAAAAATGCTCCGTCAGTTTTTCAAAGATACGTTTGTAAGATTTTTGATAATCTCATACGGGAAAAGAAATTGATGATCTATTTTGACGATATTTTAATAGCCACGGAAGATATAGGAGAACACATTGCAATTTTGACCGAAGTTCTAAAATTGATGAAGGAAAATTCCTTGAATCTCCGATTAGATAAATGTCGTTTTCTTTTTACGGAAATTGATTACCTCGGGTATAATATTTCTCAACAAGGTGTACGACCAAATAAAAAGAAAATTGAAGCGATACGACAATATAATGAACCACGAAACGCCAAAGAGCTAAAAAGCTTTCTGGGCTTGTGTTCCTATTTCAGGAAATTTATATCGGGATTTTCTATTATTAGCAAGTGCCTCTATGACCTTCTCAGACAGAATCGGGAATATATATTTGACGAAGAAAAGCAAAAGTGCTTTGAGTTATTGAAATCAAAACTTTGTGAAACCCCTGTTTTGGGGATCTTTTCTCCAACCAGTAATACGGAGTTGCACTGTGATGCAAGCTCCTTGGGCTTTGGTGCAATTTTAATGCAAAGAAAGGCTGATGGTTTGATGCATCCTATTTTTTATTTTTCGAAACGAACTTCTGATTATGAGTCGCGATATCACAGCTATGAGCTTGAAACTTTGGCAATAGTATATGCATTGCGTCGATTTAGAGTCTATTTGCATGGCATGAAGTTCAAAATTATCACAGATTGTAATGCTCTAGCTCTTACATTGCAGAAGAAATTAATTAATTCTAGAATCAGCAGATGGGTTCTAGAGCTTTCTGAATATGATTACGAAATTGAGCACCGCCAGAGTAGCAGGATGCAGCATGTGGATGCTCTGAGCCGTTGTCAAAACATTCTCGTCTTGGAGGAGTGCCCTTTCGAACAGCAGTTGGCTATTTGCCAATCAGAAGATTCCGAAATTATTAGGTTGAAAGAACTGGTACGCAAAGAAGAAAGCTCCCTTTACGAAATCCGAGAAGATCTCCTGTATCGTAAGTCAAAGAAAGCTGGCAAGCTATTGTTTTATGTCCCTGAAAGCATGCGTATACATATCTTGAGAAGTGCTCACGACCTTCACTCACATGTAGGTGTCAGCAAAGTATGTGAGATAATAAATAGGTCTTATTGGTTTCCGAACTTGACTTCTGTTGTAAAGGAGTATGTCTCAAACTGTCCGAAATGTATAGTTTTTAATACGAACAAAGGGAAACAGGAGGGTTTTCTATTTCCAATCCCTAAGTACGAACAACCTTTCCATACGATACATGTGGATCACCTTGGGCCATTTGAAGAGACTCCTACAAGGATGAAATTTATATTTGTTGTGATCGACGGATTCACAAAGTTTCTAAAGCTCTACTCCACTCGCACAACAAATGCTAGGGAGGCTATACGTTGTCTAAAGGGTTACTTTGATAGCTATAGTAGACCGATGAGAATTATTTCAGATCGTGGGTCAGCTTTCACGTCTGAGCAATTTAGAATGTTTGTGCTAAAACAAGGAGTCCAGCATATTTTGGTCGCTAGTGGGTCACCAAAATCGAATGGCCAAGCAGAACGGCCTAATAGAGATATTGTGACCATGGTGGCTAAAATGGTACAGCCCGAGCAAAATAGAGGATGGGATAAGGTTTTGACTGGAGTCGAATATAGCCATAACAACACTCTTCACCGAGCAATCGGTACAACTCCAAGTAAGTTATTATTTGGCGTGCATCAACGAAATGCAACTATAGACCCTTTATCTGAATTGTTGACTTCTAAAAATTCGGATATTCGAGACCTTACTACTTTAAGGGAAACTTCTGTTGATAAAATTAGGAAAAATCAAGAGTATAACAAAGAGCAATTTGACAGGAAACGTAAACCTGCCAAAATATATGAAGTAGGAAATTTGGTTATGATATCTAACATAGATACCACTGCTGGAGTAAATAAAAAACTCATACCCAAATATAGAGGGCCATATAAGATTAAAAAGTGCTTTGGAAATGATAGATATTTAATTGCGGATGTAGAAGGATTCCAAATTACTAACAAGCCATTCGAAGGCATTTTTGATGTCACTAGGATTAAGCCCTACATAAACTTAAGATCAAATAAAGCTTTTGAAGCACCTGTAAATATATAGTATAAGGGAAAATAATTAAGATAATAAGAATAGCTATTATTGAAACGTATAATGAGTTGTAAGAGTTATATCCATATTTTGCTAATACATCATAGTTTGTAGATTATTTCATTTATTCTTAAAGAAAGGCTATAATTAAGTTTTTGTGTGTATAAAATTTCAATGCATTAAGGTGTTTAAGAGTTTATAGTACATACTTGTACAGTTTAATAGTGTTTTAATAATGTTAATCGAGGTCGATTAAAGTCAGGATAGCCGAATGTAGTACACTGTATTGAGTTTTGTAAGCGAGTGTACGCACATCTGTCTAAAGATGACGAAATGTATAGTTAGTTGAGTAATAAACGTTGAGGAGAGAGGATCGGTCTTCACATAGAACAACTGTGTTTTCTTTTAGTGAACGGAGCCGAGGCATATTCGCCTACAATACACCCCATACCATTCCAAAAAAACAAAAAAACAAGAAAAAAAACAAAAACGAAATAGCACTGTAACCGTTAGGTTTTTCAATAAGAACATAATACTTTTTTGCATTTCAGTAAAATATAGAACAATTGAGATATCGGGCTTAAATTGGTTCCAAGTGTAGTTAGTATATATGTTACAGTTAAATATGTATGACCTCCACGAACACGTTTGCAACGATGGATTCTTTGGAGCCAATTTACCACTCCTAGTGGGCATCTTGCTGAAACATAAGATTAAATGTTTCCAAAACGTTGGCATTAGGGGCATTGTACGTGAACCTTTTAATTCATCAGTTTGTTCTATTTTTGACATTTTATAATTATTGAATGTGTATTAGTACGTTCATACTGAAACAAAATAATGCGATTTCGATTAGCTGATCGATTTGCTGGTATTAAATTGTACACATAGTTGAAACAAATAAGAACCCTTTTAAGTGCTCTTAAACTTGCCAAAAAAAAGCATCTTGGGGGAAAAACTAGTCTTGAAAACAATAAGAAAGCTTCAGTCAGTAAGGTTAATTGCAAAATGACTGAGTTTCCCTTGAAATTACGGCGAAAATGACTTTTCGTTCTGGTAAGTTCCATTCACCAATGAAAGCAAATACAGCGTTTTTAGATCGGATGGCAGATCGTATGTATGGAGAAGAACTCAAAGAAAAAAAATCTACGGCCAAGCGTCAAACACGGTGGAGAATCCTTGCAAGTGTGGGGTTCTATGTCAGAGGTAAGACCTGGGAATATTTATATAATTGAAGGAACAATGGGTCAGGAACAATGAATATTAAAAGAAAGTGGTCGGAAATTGGGGACTAAAACATTTTTTCTCAAGATAACTATCCAATTTAGAGAATTTGCTCCGTAATAGCTGTCCCCAAGTATCTGTCGCCTGATCTAAATGCTATCCCACATTTACGGAGTAGCTTAAAAGAAAAATTAAAATAAAAAAATCTATAACTATTAGAAATGTATTAAAAAGAGGATTAATGGAAGAATGGGACGAAATTGAACCTTTCTTTTGTAAGAAAATTGTGGAATCAATGCAAAATCGGCTTAATGGAGCTAAGAATCAAAAGATAATGTCAACTCAGCAATAATAAATGAACAAAAGTCCTATAAAATCTTAACCAGGAAAAATGAAAATTTTATATTTTTTATGGAACATTTGTGTAGTCTTTTTTCATAAATTCAATTTATTCTTTAACTTGTTCCGTTTTAATTTTGTGTTTTATTTTTTTTTAGTAAACAAAACAACTTTCAAACAACTTAACGTTCCTATTAATTTGAATAACACATCCTGCTCAAAATCTAAGTCAGCTCAGCCAGTGCGATCGGCTCACCTGATTTCGTTGGAAAGTTTCGGCGGTAATAGAATCCAGAAGAAATTTTCGTATTGAGTTAACGAGTGCAAAAGTTAACTCAATATAAAAATTTCTTCTAGATTCTCTTAGCGCCAAGATTGGTCAGCTTAACACTCGCATTCGTGTGTTTCGTTACTCGGAATTATCATTAGTTCGGACATTTTATAAAATTTCAGAACTTTAGAATCAGTAAAAAAATTGATGGTACATGCATCATCATTCATCGCACTCGACTCCTTTCTCTATCTTCACCAGTACAAACGGCGAGAAATATGGCAGTAATCGCCTTCTCGTCTAGGAGATCACTTCTGACTATTGCGGATTGGTACTCAGATAAACGTGTGTCTTTTGAATTACCGTAAATTAATTGATTTAAATGCGGGATTGAGTTATTTTCCTCTCCTAAGCGAAACGCACCTTACTTTTTTTCCTATTTCCAGCCCCAACCGTGAATTTAAGTAGGCAGAAAAATTGATCGAGTTATATGGCGCATCTGAGCTCGTCTGCGAAAAAATTGGCGCGTGGTATACAAAAGGCTGGCCATTCCTGTTCTAGAGGATATGAAGGTGGATACACCATTTTTTTTTATGAGGATTAGCTACCGAGTTATGGGCTTTGGAAGAATTGACGACATTGATGAAAAGTTTTTTTTGGAAGTCAATTTTGAGATTAAAACAGAAATCCAAGAAACATTGAACAAACTAATAGATATAGATAATTAAAACTATCTGATTCTAAAATTAGATTGAAAAAAAAAATATTTTTTCTGTGTAAAATCGGAAGTAGTCATTCCAATTCGTAATTTTAATCATTTGTGCTAGGATTTTTTTTATTTTAAACTATACTTATTTTATCATAAAAGTTTTAGAATGGGATGAACAGTAGTTTAGGAGGTAGGTGAATTTTAATTCTTACAAGTTGCATGGTGTGTGGTGCTGAGAGCTTGTTTAGGACAGCTAGTAGGCTCGAAAAGGAAAATTGATATCGAAATTATGGTAGTATATAAACATATAAAAACTAAAGACGGCCGTTTATTTGCATAGTTATCATAACAGTTCGCTGTCTAGCGTTGATGACTATCAAAGACATTGATGTAGATGTTTTGCAGAACTGTCGTTGCGGTAGATTGCATTGTCACTACAAAATATGATTAGTAGCGCCGTCCCGTTGTTGAAAAATATATTATTTTCACATAAAAACCTTTATAATAGAAAGAGATCAAAACTACTTAACAGAAAAAGAAGGAAGAATGATGCCAAGCCATTTGGAATTTCCTGTTTTTTTTTCAGTTATTATTCAGCGCTCACATTGACTATAACTTTCGTTGATAAGCTAAATAGTCTTGATTGTGTGTATTATGTCTTCATGCGGAATTCCATGTTTGACTTGAAATTTCATCGGAAGGTTAAAGACCTAAGAAAATTCCGAGAATATTAGCAAAAAAATGGAGATATTCATCTGATATGTCCACTTGTAGAAGCTGCAGAAAAAAAACGATCGTGGAAACACCTGCAGTAATTAATGAAAATTTTGAGCAATGCAGTCAGCCAGTAACTGATTCATCCCAGAACTTCCTTAGTTTGCCTTTTCTTTTCGAACATAAGTTTAAACATTGTTCAACTTAAACTGATTCAGCAACAGAAGACCAAGATGTTTTGACAGTTAAAACAGAAATTTAAGGATCCATCTACATCTACTGTTAAGAAAACTATGATTCTGACTATAACACCTAAGTCATGTAGTGAAAATAGACTTGCTGAAGAATTCGGAACATTCAGGTGACAAGTGACGAATTTATGGATCGGTTTGGTATCTTAACATATCTAAATGCGTGAAATGGTCGAAAACTAGTAGTTGAGATGCAAATCTTAGTGAAGTGTTTTTATCTCCAAGAAGGCATTAGTCGAATAATTACCGATAAAAAATTGTTTATCCATTAAGTTAGATGACGGAAAAAGAACCCAAATCCAGAAACAACTTTTAAATTGTAACATTGAGGAGCTTAACCAAAAGTTTAAAAGTGAACGAATACCCAAGTTGGTCTAGCAAAATTTTTCACTTAAGGGGACATTCGCCTTTGAAATTGTAAAAAAAAACACTTTTTAAAAATTTTATTATGAAAAACTATTATATTTATTGACAAAATTACTTTTGGACATTGTCAAACAGTCTCTAAAGAATTAAAGTTTTAGTTTCCCTTGGCTGTTGTAGAGGGCGTTATCCAAAAGTTACTTTTCAAACGGTAGGACATATTGTGGACCTCCAGTAACAGATTTTTGAAAAATTCCAAATGGATTCTATTCTTGAGACTCAAAACTATACAATAAGCCTCTAAAACTCATACTTTTTCATATTTTGAAGTTTTTGTATGTACCTATATATTTCTGAAAAATGCGAAAAAACGGCATTTTTTGGGGGTAAGTCATCCCCGTACAAAAAAAGGGGGGAGTATTTTTTTAACTTTAAGAGGCTTATTGTTTACTATTTTCAATAAGTAATCGAATGCTCTTTGGTTTTTTTAATCGGTCGAGTAGATTCGGAGAAAAATGTCCTACCAGTTTGAAAAAGGTAGTTTCGAGAAAAACGCGTTTAAAGTTTTTTTCACCATAATTTTATTGAACAAAAGGTCGAAAACTTTTTTTTTACCTTAGCTGTAACTTTTTTTCTATTACGAATTTCTTGATGAAATTTTAGGAGGCAACTTTTGAACGTATATAGAATCGAAATATGTAAAAATCTCAAAATCGATTTTTTGAAAATTTCAAAGGCGAATGTCCCCTTAAGACCCAAACAATGCATTCTCACTGGTGACTCTGGAACACATATGGTATGTGTATGTATTTACCATCAAAATGTCAAACTAATGATGAGTGAAGGAGACATTGCCAATCTCACATCTGGAACTATTTCGCAACTTTCAACTTATAAGGATTGCCTTCACAAAATGATGTGGCCCAATTCTACACTGATATGTCATTTAACAACTTCAAGAATAACGCCAAATGAAAGTTGCAAATCTTGTCCTGGCTTAAATGCAATTCGTGATTATATGAAAACGGTATTTGATGACAATTAAGTGACAACCGTTCAGTTCGCAAAATGGGTTAAAAATACAGATTTACTATTTCTACTCATCTGCTTCCATCTGATGGTTTTTTTGACGCGTTGGGTGCTGTGAAGTGCCATGTTTATATTGCAGAGCAGCATGCTTATTATATGAAAGCTCTAAAAGACACTATAAACGAAGGAGAAATCCTAGTCCTATGTGATTTTGCGGAGAATTATAGTTTCGTAGTGAATTTTTAATTACCACACTTTGATGTTTATATGATTGGGCAAAATCGTCTTTAACTCTGACCACCATTTACTATTGCCCGTTAGAGGAACTTCAGCGCCCGAGGATATTTTTAAAACCACGTTTTTATACCGCTATTACTATTTCAGGGACTGAAAAGTTTCACTGCTTTATTCCAGTTACTAAACACCTTCTCATAAAAAGAACTAGTTTAAAAAAAATCATTTTTCCATGGACAGGTAGTTTATTTCATTGAGTAAATTAGCATTATCAATATTTAATATTCTTACTTCTATATGCCGGCAACGTACCAGTAGTTTTACTACAAATTTTTTGTTTTCACACTCACTAGCTGTTCTACTCAAGGTCCTGGTGCCCCGTTTTCACGACTTGTATGTATTGAAATTCACCTACCTTCTAAACTATTGGCTGTTTATGATTAAATAAATATAGCTTTGTTTGTTGTAGAAATAAAACAAAAAATAGCCTAGTCAAAAACATTCAAATTACGAGTTGAAGCTATTACTTCCAGTTTAACCCAAGAAAACACCTCTTATTTTCCAAACCAAATTTTAAAAATAATTAATTTTAATTTTCTTTTGGTAAATCAGTTATTTTTATCAGTTAAATTTTCTTTTGGTAAATTTTTAACGTTGTTTTTTAAAATTTATTTTTGAATCTCTAAATCGGCTTCCAAAAACACTTTTCATAAATTTCGTCAATTTTTCGGAAGCCCATAGCTCGGCAGCTTAACTTCATAAAAAAAAAGTGATGTATCCACGTTCATATCCTCTAGAAGTCCCATTATGGACAACATCAACGAAATCTAGTTACTCGCCTCATTTTCATTGTCGGGTTTACGTGAAAAAATGTTCAAAATTAACTTCGCATACTTGGTTATTTGAAAATTCATTTGTCGTTTATGTCTTCTGGATGTTTAGTTTTCCGTTCGTTCCATTTTCCCGTCGTCCGGTTTTCTGATCGTTCAGTTTTTGAATCTCTATTTTTGTACTCGTTAGCATCTACTGTATTTTATTACCAAGTTTTATTCAGATATTTAGATGTTGTAACAGAGTATTTTTTAAAATGTTAACTAATTTAGTAGTAACTGCGAGATTTTCGCTTTTGATCGTGTCTTGTTCTCTGAATTCATTTTATGCAGCATATCTTTTGGCGTACTTTTGCTAGGTATTGTAATCATCCCTGTGTATTAAAAAAGCGGGTTCAATATTATTAGTTTCGTCTGCTATGACTATATTTTTAGTTGCTACAAAAGTGGTATTTGCAAAAAATAATTCAAAATATGGCTTGTATGGTATTTGCGTCCTTAATTTTCCAATTATGTTATAAATGGCATTTTATGAATGTATATAGTTATTCAAATAGTAAGCAATTACCCTTGATTTAAATGATTTTCACTTCGTTTAAAACATTACATGGGGCGCAACAATAATACTCTTTAATTTTTTCCCCTTAGCTGTATATTTAAATAAAACTGGTTCAAACTCATGGGAATTGCAATTTATCAATGCTTTATTACTAACACTGTAAATACCTTTCTAGCGATGTGATCTTTTATCTTTTACAATCGATGTAGTACTAGTAAAGTTTTTCGAATCACAGAGCTAATATTTTCGAATAATGGGACTTTCAGAGTCGCATAAAGGCTTAAATTACTTGAATTTGGATCATTCTCTAGCGGTAGCTTCATTCAATCAGATCATTATTTGTTTACGATAGCTTGAGGGTAAATTTTGATTCCGCCTTTTTGTCCATATGTTTTTTATTCTACTTTTTCATTTTATCTTCATTTCCCATTTCTATGAACTTATGACGGTTCGGCGTCAAATTCCATGCTACTGCTACCAAAACAAATACAAGTAGCTAAAGTTGCTAAGATGTTACTTAAGTTTCTGACAGACTGCTTCCAAGAATTATTGTTATAAATGAATTATTATAAATGCAGAGAGTTTAGTATCATGCCCTTAAGGTTTTCATGTATGTTCAACAATCATGAAACAGTATTAATGCAAAGGTACTGGCGAAAATAACCATCAATATTTTTTAATAATGAAAAATTTGTAAATATTTATATCAATATTCGTTGCCCTAGACGTCATGGGGCTTGAGTCAATTTTCATATTGTGCGACCAATGAGTCAGTCATTCAATTCACAATATACCCACATGCAATACATGAAACTCAGTCAAAATCACCACGAAAACTGGAAGATAAAGAAGAAGAAAGCTATTGCATAAGAGATACAAATACCAAAATGGTTGGTATTTAGTACAAATAATGCATGCTACTCCGTACTTGCTTTGGTGCATATAATCGAAATTGCGTAATCGACTAATAGGTTGGCGTTTGAGTAGATATGCAAAATACTTAGATTGCGTTTGCCTTCGAGACTAACAACGTGATCTTCTTACTGCTCGTTACACTGAGAGCAGGACACAAGCAATCACATTTGAAAATATTTCACATTGCTTAGATACTAAAATAAATACATACGTTTAAGGATATTCAGGATCAAGATACTGCCAAGGATATTTGATTTGCATGACTCTTAAAGTGAGGGAAGATTTAAATAGGCTAGCTAATTCAATACAGTGTCATACATTGAGATTTTTAAGAATATTTTTATATATGATTTGAGAGAACTTGCCTCAGTGAGTCAATTCGAATTTGGTACCAAAACTTTTTTAAAGAAATGATTTATTAATTGTGTTCTATTTAAGATACAGATTGTTTCTCTATCGCCTTGTTTATAAGTGCACACTTTCCACACCAACCGACCTGAATGCAATTTGTAGTCTTGCACTGTATTTCAGTGCTTCAATCAATTTGTAAACTTTGTCATGACTCTCTTGCAAGCAAAAGTTTATTGTTGTTATTCAACTTTGCAAATCGTGATTGTGTACCTACATACAAACGTGCACAGGCAGAATGATGAAGTGAGAGCAAGTTTTGACTGAGATATCTTATGAACGTATACATACATACTAGAGACGAAAATTTTGAATTTGAAATTAACTCTTCTAGGGTGCGGCAAAACATTGTGCCTTTAAATTCTTTGAAAGTCACGCGTTGGGCCTCAGTTGCTTGTATGTATTTTGGTTGTCGTTCGGAACGTAAAGTCTTTGCGAAACAGATGAAAATGACAATTTGCATTCAACAGATCGTTGTCATTGTCAATCATATGACTACATGACTGTGAATTTCGATATGCGACTGTATGGCGCTGGGTGACGCGGTAGCAATTTTGTATCATGATTGTGACCACGGTACAATATTTCTGTCGTGAACGATGACTTAGTTGCAATCAGTGTTCACTTTGATTTTTAATAACAGCGAAAAAGTGAAAGTAAGTAATTGGGATCTAGTGGTTTCAGTAAGTTGTGGGCAACATTGCATAAATTGCGATCGCTATAGAGGTTGGCGCCATGCAATTCTTAAACGAACATTATTTTTAATGTGCACTTAATTGAAATAGAGGTGAAATAGGTTTAGACACCTATTGAAAGCAAACACCATCCCTTGGAAACATAAATAGACGCTCATGGATAGTCTTATTATTATTGTATCTGCTTGGTCTTGGCATTATTATATCTGCTTGCTATTATATCTGAGCTCTAAGTTTTGTTTGCGACCAAAACAAATGTTTCGCGTCTTTGAATTGAAATAGAAATTCATCGAACTATAGATCTTTGTATTCAAAGTCTAAATAAACATCTACAAATCTTTAACACTGCTTAGGTTAAATTGAATCAATAATCAACTACAGAATGAGAGTCAGCTGAAAAAACCACCTCATCTGAATTAAACACACAAGTCATGCAGATTAACAAAAACAACGGAATACACAATTATTCTTCAGCACTGAAAACCTACAATGTATCTATTGATTGCAACTCCTCCGTGTAAATGTTTCATTACTCCAACACTATTGTCAGGTCTATGCGCTGCCATGATCATTAAGTTCACTCACGCAGAGTAGCACACGTATGCATTAAATGCATTTGTATCTATTTCGAAATTAGTTATCTATTCCAGTGCAGAGGAAATGCAGTATCACGAAACACATCGTGGTGTAGTTAATGACGACAGTACTGAGGTCTGGGACTAGTGAAGTTGAAATTCGGCTTACGCCTATATTCTAACTATTACTTGTTTACTATACTTTAAATAAGTTTTAAAACGAGCTGGCTTTTAATTGCGGGGAAATAGATCAAGTTTCAGTAATTTGTAGTATTCTGAAATATAAAAAAAAAACAGCTCTAATGTTTGCGAACTTTCTCTTTGCGGATTCAAAAAAAAAGTTGTAATCGAGTTGATTGGTATATTAACGTAATTGTTTTCACAGCCTATTGATTCAGGCTGTTTTGTTTGAAAATAATTTGCACTCAAGTTTAAATAAGTGTCGGTGAATTACAGTTAAAAGTGATTTCATTGTAAAATAAAATATATAAATAAAATATTTTTAATTTGAAAGTGACGTAACAAACATCCTTGTAATTGATAAAGAGTGTCTGGGAAAGTACGAAAGACATCGATGAAAACAAGTGTTAATCTATAGTCTGGTGAGTACGACAGGTGGGGCTAGATCTCCCAATCAAGCATTGATACGGTGTCTCTGTTATATTTCGCTGCATGTTATTGTATCATTTGTTCGTGTCCTTTTGCCCACGCTGGGCGCTGATTTTGTAGCATAGAAAAATCATGCTTTGGTTTGGGAGATAAGTAATGACTTCTACTTTTCAAATCCCTTGTCTAAAAGATGAACTGTTAACTCATGAGGTATGGGACTAACTTTTATAGCCCGTGGATCAGATCGTAAGTGAGAACAATCTTAACATTTAGCTCAGTTGTGTACTAAGATTCCTACCACCTGCAGTAAAAGATCGTATAACAAGAGCGTGCTTTCAATATTTAATGAAGTGTTAAAATATTACTTGATGAGTTTTCTAAAATTAATAACAAATGATCTACCAAACTTTTGGCTTATGGTGTATTACCAATCAATCATTTCCTAAAAAATCCAGAAGCATATTTTTACCAGCATTATTTGTAAGTTGTAAGTTGTTCAACATTAGAAACTTTTTTCTACACATATACAAGTAAACTCTGGAACGGGACCGACCGGATCCTAATTTCAAAAAAAAAATCTATAATCATTATTCTCTTCAGTTACTCTTCAGGTACAATTTTAATGAGCTTAAGCGGCTCGTTTGATCGAAATCATTTAATTATTTTGTTCTATTATCCATGTGTTATCCTACAATTTCGACAAGATTTCATGTCGTTAGATTTACAGCCTAGTCTCCAATCGACCTCACAACCTGCTCACGTGACAAAAAAACTTATGCGCCTATTATTTCTGCGCTCCTTTGAAATTTCTGATTTCAGATCATCCATACGGATAAAGGGGAGACAATCGCCCCCAGGGCCGATTGGACGACACGCGCAACAATTGGGTGTTGGGTAATTCGTTCCTCGCAGCTGTAACTGATCTATCCTTCATCGATTATGGTGAAGTTTACTAAAGAAACCAAATAGTTTCCTGAGTACGATGGCTGAGAGAGATTTTTATATGTGGTACCACAACTTTATTAATAGGCGCGTTTTTTTGCTCTCCCTATCCATAACAGAACAATGCTAACCAGTGCAAACGCATTGTTCTGTTATAAATAGGGAGAGGAAAAAAACATGCCTAATATTTTCATATTCAAATGGAGCGAAAATGAACAGGCATTTTTTTTTGAAAATGTATAAGCCTTAGTGCCTGAGTTAATTTGCTAAATAAAGTTCTTGGTAATTTTTTTGGTTTATCTATTTGATCAATTTTTGCTCACATACTGCAAACATTTCAGCACACAAGAATGAAGATATATTTGCATATATGAAGGGTGTTTTATAAGTAAAGAAAACAATTGATTTTCGGCCAAATGTTTTCTTATTTTTCAACTTGATCTCCTTTCAACTGAATATACTTAGTTCAACGGTATCCAAATTTTTTACTATCTGTATTTGCGTCTTTTTTCCGGTATTTGCTTCTCTTTTTTCCAGTCGACGGGACCCTTTTCGTCTTCCTCGGAGCTCTTATATCCGCTTCCATCCATTGATGGACTGTTGTTTCATCTCTGGCGTGTAGTGGTGAATCCAAATTGTGTCAACTGATAAGTATCGTAGCAAAAACTCTCTTGAATTGCGCTCAAATATGAGCAAGCACTCCTGCGGAACGTTCATGCGAATGCCTTCTTGATCGATCGTTTGAAAACACGGTACCCTTCGTGCCGAAAGCTTTATAATTTGCAAATCTTCCAGCAACATGGATTATTGAAATCCATGCAATGCCAATAATATCACGCATTGTCACTCGTCGATCCTGTAACACCGCATAGTGGGTTTGGTGATGTCGCAAAGGTTTTCGGGCGACCTGAACGTGGCTTATCACAAATGGATGAACAATCAGGTTTAAATTCTGCTAAGCATTTGCTTATTATAGGAAACCATGGCGAAGAGCCTCCAAAAGTCAAATCCAGCTCATCTTTTATTCCAGTTGCCGTTAACCCTTTGATATGAAGGTATTTTATAACAGCACGAATTTCAATTTGCTCCATTTTGGAAAAGTTCTCTGACATGTCCGCTTGACTTGACCATAACAACCAACCTACTCAATTGAATTATCTGAAATTTGATAGAACCTGCCTTGAAGGATCAAATATCATAAGGATCAAAAACTTTTAATTTTATAAATCTCCCTTCTGTGTCATTCTCATTGCGTATAGAAGAGCCTAAGTAAAAGTATGTGCATTTAAGTTCATTTCTCACATAACTCAATTGAATCATCAACAAATCACTTCAATTATTTAAATGAGCTAATTTATTGTTCATTCAACTGGACTATGTGAGCTTTTGGACGCGGCACGCATACCGATAACTACAAAACATAGCTATGAATTCACGACCGCCATACCTATGACACCAAACCTACTGTTATTTTCCACACCCATAAATCCAAATTAGATTGAACCGAAAATAATAGATAAACAAATTTGTACATGTCTGTCAGTTGCCTTGTCAGTAAATTAACAACAAATTTCAATTCAGCCGCGTAGAACCGCAAAATGAAACCTGAACATGTTTTCAATCACAATATAACAACAGCAACACTCCATGCTACACTACAGGGAGTGCTATGCAGGCATAGCTATCGATGTACCTACCTGCGTACATACCTGCGATACTTAGCCTTTTATTCAACATGCGGCTACTGCTGAATTAGATGCTCGCAATCAAAATGATTAAAGAGTTAATAACCGTTTACAAAATGCAAAATACCAAAGCGTAAGTAATAGATTATTTCAAGGAATTTCGTGTACGAGTATGAATGATAGCTCAAAATGAAAAAAAAATAGTATTTGATCCATGGTTATGTGGTTTTGTAATTAATTGAAGAACAGTTGCTCTAAACGGTTTTAAATTAATGAAAATATCAAACATGTGGGCTTGTGTATTTTCATTCCATTGAAGCTGGATATTAGGAAGAATAGACTTAAAAAAATTTCGTGCAAAAGTATCATTGGATACGTTTCACTGATGGCATTAGAAGTGTTTAATGGAAGAGGTTTGACTCGGAAAGCATCACATTGAAAAGTGACATGTTTTGATTGCGTATTCGTTTGGATACATAAATCAACCGAGCACTGGTACTGTTTTCGTGATGCATATCTATAATAATTTTCATGGGGATAATTCAATTATCGTTTTCGTACAGTCTTAGTTCGTAATTGAATTAAATCTATTCGCCCGGTGGATAGGCAGAATTGCATAGAAGTAGCATAATAATCTATTTCATTTTGATTTGTCTTCCTCCTCGGCAAGTATATATGTACGTTCTTGTAAATTACTTTACCACACGCAATACTTTCGCTTTTCCTTACAAAATAATAATTAATAAGCCGCAGAATGCTTTAGAGATGCATATAGTTATGTGTATAAAAGTATGCAAGTCACTTCGAAAGCGAGAACTAAGGAAATTCAAGCCACATCGCAACCTCGCTGAACCTCACCTGATTTTCTGTATCCGCAAAACGGAAACTTCCGCACCTGCACTGCCGCCACAATTTTCCTGAGTACGTGTTCAAGTATTCATGTTCATTACGTGCACATCTAATAAACAGTAATAAAGCCACAAAGTGAAGTGAAATACAGATGAAGATGGATATCTTCAGTCAATCTTGGAATCAACGTGAATAATGTAACTTCGAACATGCCATTAGTGTATGTTTGGTGACCAAGTAACTACCATGTCTCCGAAGCTCGATGGAAACACTCGAGCAGATTAAAGGGAAGGTCGCAGTCAGACTTTCTGCGGTTAACATTACATGAGGTCAGGCAGTCATTAGTGGAAGGTTAGTGGTAAGTGAGTCTTCGCTGGATAATTGTAAAATTTGGAATTTTCAATTAGCGCATATGTTGGTTATATTGTATGTAATGAGAGGTATTTTGACCTATTGAGCTTGATCTGTATTGTTTGCAAATATTGAATTGTGAAAAAGTCTGAAAGTATTCCCAATAAACTTATAATGCTCTTTTACTGGTTTTCGAAGAAAATTTGTATTGAAATCGCTTTAGCCTTTCTTTCATATTTCTAGACTCATTCTCATGATTGCAGTATCGAGTTGTGCTACAATTTTCAGGGTACAATGGTATCCTGAACTTGAATTGCGATAGCTTCTGACACAGTGGGCAGAGCATTACGAAATTCACAGGGCTCATTGATGTTATTAAGATATATACATTAATGGTCTTTCTAGAATTTGCGGGCAACCCTGTAGCTACAGCAGGCATTGGAAGAAAAAACCTTCAACTCATTGAATGTCCTGAAATCTTTTCGCTTTTTACAAAAACAAGCAATTTAAATATAAATGATGCGCCATGTCAGCACAGTCGAACTATATTTTTAAATAGATTCACATGAACAATATAATACAATCGAAATTTACTGAAAGTGTTTATTTATTTATTTATTGTCTAAATCAACAGATACAAATCCAATTGAAGACTAGACAAGGAATAAACTTATATATAAAAAGTAAAGAGACTATAAATTAAAACTAAACAAAATATAATAAGGCGGTGAAATTTAATCTTAATTCAAGATAATATTTCATAGGATAAAACGCATGCTCTTAAATTATTTTTCTCCTTTCTTCTTCCGAGGCCTTGGATGTGACACGCAAAATGTGGACATACAATTTTAATTTAGTGTCAAACACAACACCTAGGTCCATGAAATTATCAATCGGATTGAGGAAGGAGCCAAAGATAGAATAGGAAAACATAATGTGGGATAATTTACATGTGAAGGACATCTGGAAACATTTAGCAACATTGAGGGTAATACAATTGGCAGAGAATCAGTTACCCAGAGTAGACAGGTCATCCTGCAGCTGGGAGCAGTCATACACTGACTCAATAGCCTTAAAAATTTTCAGATGGTCAGCGCACAAGAGACAAGGGAAGCTGAAGAGGAGAGGGAGATCATTTATAAAGAGGAGGAAAAGGCGAGGACCAAGAATCGACCCTTGTAGAACACCACAAGTATGATAAAAGGGGGAAAAAGAACAAGAGTGAAACGTTACAAAACAAGCACGATCACGAAGGTATGAGGAAAACCAGCAACGCAGCTGACCTGAAATATTGAAACCATCGAGCTTTGAGAGGAGGATTTCGTGGTTCATGGAGTCAAAAGCCTTGAAGAGGGCCAGCTATGATGGAATTTTAAGCATTATGCTGGCAATATTTTGAAAGCGGTAATACTTGGAAAAAATGCCCAGAAAAAAATAATGCTTTATAACCTTTAACTTCTGACGTAGTCATCAGATTTAAACGAAATTCGTAGAGTAGGTAGCCTTAACGTGAAGCGGACTTGGTTTATGGTATTATGTCTCTTATTTTCACCTCAACAGATACTGACATTTAATTTTCAGATTACAAGCATCTATGATGAAAATAAGTAATGATGGAAGCCCCAAAAAACTTTCTATATCACTGAAAGAAAAACTCTTGGTTGGTTCAACTATTTTTAATAGTATTGCAACGATTCATTCAAAATCGTTAAACGAACTACGGAAAATAGTTATTTTTACTATGTTAATATAGTTAATTTAACGATATAAAAGTAGTTGGCTCTGGTTATACAAAAAATATCGCAAGGTTCATGAAATCAACTGTTTTAATTGTTTCATAACCACGAAAAATAGTTCAAACTTCAAAGTTTCGAATTATCAACAGTTTTTACGGTACTTAAACTACTTTGCAATAGTTGATTTCAACAAACGTAATTCAGCGAGCAACGCCTTTGGAATTATTCTACGCAAAGTAGAATGGTTTCAACATTTGGGCGCTTTTCATGCTCCGAATGAAATTTTTTTTGTTTATCAACCACGCGTCATGGTGCATAAAAGTAATCAACAATTTTCTTATAGTTGTTTTAACTATAGCCCTAGTTGATGCAAAAACAACTAAGGAAAACTGTTGATTTTTCATACTCCTCATACTCATGCTCCTATTCTATCATAGAAGTTTCATATGATACATGGCAGAATTGTGTTCGGTTTGCTGTTCGATATAATTCATATTCATGTTATGCTGTGAAGCCTTTATATTACATTGTATGACGCTATTTTGTTCACAATACAGCGTTTTCCGCTGTGGCAAAGCAGTGGGCTGCGGCAAAGCGCAGTCAAAAAATTAGAATGCACTGTTTTGTGTGGTAACGCGCACAATGGCTGCGGCCGAATTTGCGGCAGCGGCAGAATTTGCGGCAGTGGCAAAATTTGCGGCAGCGGCAGAATTTGCCAAATTTGTGATGATACCTACCATAGGTTGGCATCACCACTAGGTTGAATTAAATCTGTTTGAATTAGGTTGAATGGTTTGGTGGAATAGACAAGCGATGGCTGATGTGTATTGTGATAAGCCAACCTAATCCTCGTACAACAGGATTTAGCAATACAAAAGAAAAAAAAATGAATTTGGTTGGTGCCTTGGTTGCATTGACAGCGACATTGTCGCTGCATTGTGATTCACCAAATTCAACTGCGGCATTCACGCCTCCCCTGCCTATATTTCGTACTATGTATATGGTTAGAATACCATTGTTTGTGGTTGCTTACTTTTTTTGCACCACGGACGTTGTTTATCAACCACGCGTCATGGTGCATAAAAGTAATCAACTATTTTTTTATGGTTGTTTTAACTATAGCCCGTAGTTGACGCAAAAACAACTAAGGAAAATTGTTGATTTTACCAAGATTTTTCTTTCAGTGTAGAAATGTAAAACTTCCGACGGGGTCATCTGATATTAGAAGAAAGATATAAGGAAATGAAAATGGGAGTGAGAATTGAAGCAATTTGCCTGAATCTGAGCGTTAGTAGTAGTGAGGGAATTTGACATTCATCTACTCGGCGAATAGAAAGATAGAGTGAGATAGAGAAAGAAAGTAGGCCATGTGTACGCGAATTTGACAAGTAATAACTCAGTAACAACTAAAAGCTCGTAGAACTAAGGTATCGAGGAAACCAAGGGGAATATCTGAGGTAGCAATTCTCTCGATTTGTTCTATTAATAGATTTTATCTTTGTAGTAAAATTGCTTCACTAAATTTCGTATATGTATACGCTTGTTTCATTTCCTTAAATCTCTCTGTTCTGAGCATAGGATGAAATCACGATTCACAGGCTGTGTTGGCCTTGATGTAATGCAGTTGTGAGAAACTTTTGGTTGCAGTCCAAGTAAAGTGCTGCCAGTACTAAGCATTTCTATCATTAGGAAATTTAATCTTTCTGGTGGTTCCTATGCGGTAGTTTTTTCTATATTCATTGGTGGCCCTGAGGTGTAGAATATTTAACAAAAAATATTCAATAAGACGTTCTCAAATTAAATTCACACTTCTCAAATTAAATTCACGTTCTCAAATTAAATTCACTCAAATTAAATTCACATTCATTTCAAATTAAATTCACTTTAATTGGTAGTGTAATAATGAAAACCGAATTTTCCGGTGACCTACTCAGAACTTATTCCGAGATTTTATGCTGTATCTACTGCGTGCTATAAAATTTTCCCTTTGAGAAAAATAATGTATTTTGCGTAGGCTCCGAATCACGTCTATTCGAAAACTATTGATATATGTAAGTAGTTGGCATCGAAGAAATCACTATCTGCATAGTGTGAAATCAAAAGTTTATCATAAATGGAAAGCCATTAAAAAGAAAATTTTGCTATGTCTTGCCAGATCCGTTTAATATATAACCCATAAGAAATCATTGAACTTACTGCAACAATTTATTAATCACATAGAAACACCACGATCCGTACGTGCAGTGTTTGATTTCATAATGAAAGTAGTCATGTATCGTGTGGCTCTATGAATATGAATGATTGGAAAAGATAAAATACAATAATTAATGCTTTTGGTATAATTGTTTTGTCTCAAGAATACTAATTAAGAGTGAAACAGAGAGGAAATAAGAAAAAAATTAAGGTAAAATTGCATGTAATTCCACGTATGAGGACTTAAATATGTGTGAGCTTGCAAGCATCTGACTCCCCCTGAAAGCTATAAGTATTTCCTACTTCAACTACAACGTAAAATAGATTTTTAATTATGAGAAATTCCCTATGCAAAAAATTTACAGAATTGATTCGAATATTTATGAAAAACACACTTGATTTTTATAGTATTAAAAATCCAAAATGTTATTCTTCGGGTTTGAAGCTTCGTGAAAGAAAAGGTCATATAAGGTAGCAAGTGAAAATGATTTCATATCGTCGAAGAACTTTGTACTATCATCCTCTTTATTGCAATTTGAAACACGGCTTTAATTAACTTCTTTAAAAACATGCACTAAAAATAAAATCTTTTTTTCCAGGCTGCATTCTTAACCAGTATCATTAACGAAGCACGATGTAAATTAATTACGAAAATTGGCGCAACAAGCCTATAATTTGCTTATTATCTGTACCAAGATCACACGTCCCTATGTAATTTCTTCAATCGAATCGACAACTTTCAACCCAATAAGCTGCACATCAATAACAACGATAAAATGATTGTGAAGATGGAACCAGACGAAATAATCACACTGCGCGTCCAATACCTGGTCGACACAGATCCTTTTCATTCGCTGTCGTCGTACCCGATGCCATCGCGAGCTCCTCCCTATTCATTTCCATGTACAATACCATTAGGTACACAATTAGGAGCGATTTTACGTTTGCTTGGAGCTCCACAAAGGGTAAGCTATAATTGTTCCGTCATTCATAATATTGCCGACGTTTTTTTGATCCTAGACAAGCGTAATTGAAATTTCATCAATTCGCTTCATAGGGCTATTGATATTATGAATTGAAGCTAATGGCTAGAGGAGCTTGTGCTTCCTTCAGTTTCATATGCAGTGAATATTGAAAATAGCGGGGAAATGATAGGCGTGGAGCGTGAATACATGAAATTCCCATTAAAATATGATTTTGGATTTGTTTTCTTCATGTGTATGGTAAGAATTTGAATTTAGGATCACCACAATAAGTGTTTCGTAAATCTAGGCAAATTTTGACATATATCCATACATTTCATATGCATCCATAAATGGGCAAACGAGTTATGTTCAGTTACAAAACTCTCACCTCAACTTTGGGGATGAAGCCAAATCTAAATCTGACCGTTCATGAAAGATGTCAATTGGTATAATTCAAAATTCGAATTTAATTAAGATTTGCTATAAACTCGCTCATAAAAAACCCTTGCTGAAGAATGTGGAAAATGATGAGAAGAGTAAAGATTGGGGGTAACTTTGCAAGTATGGTTAATAATGTATGAAGGAAACCAAGAGAAAAGAGGCCTGAGTATGCCAAAACTTCTGAGCTATTTAAGTAGCACTTAATATGTAGCCTTGACGGAGACTTTCAAAAATTCACTGTTAATTACGTCGGCTTGGTGCTCATTGTCAAGAGCAGAAGCAACAAATTCCTTCAATTTGAGCAGATTGGCAGAAGAGAACCTGCTCAACACCTGTGGTCGTTGTCCTCGAGAAATCGCAAAGTACATTTTAATAGTAGCGGTGCCCTTAACTGTTTCAGAACAGATGGTATGAGTGAACGGATAACGGATGTAATTTTATGAAGTTCGCTTTTTATTGATTTTGGTTTTACATGCTGAAACGCTGAACTAAAATAATGGACCCTCCTGTGATCACTACCACTTCACCGGAACCAAACGCACGATCGACGGATACATCAGTATTTAGGTCATTGAGCAAATTGCACCACTGCACAGAATACATTGAGAGAGAAGCCTGATTTTTTTGGGAGTGGGAATTGGCTTTTTCCTTGAAAAAAAAAATTAAGTATACTTTTCACGATGTTCTAATTCTCCCATTCTAGCGAAGATGTCCGGTGGAGGCTCCTTTGTGTTCCGAGCTAGCCCGCCGAAGATGTGCCGTGGGTGCCTCTTGGTCACCCTGATTCCGGTCGTTTAGATTTGAATTGAAGTTCTCATAGCTGTATCACAAGCAAAATTATATACATGGAACCGATGTTATGTTACTCGAGGGTTTATTTAAAATATAAAAAATAGTAGGATTTGTTAATCTGAATATTGAACATATTTTTGAATTTTTTGTTTGTTTGTTTGTTTTTTTTTTTTTTACATATTTTCCAGTTTTGTTGGAGGTTAAATTGAGCTCATTGCTTCGATCCACCTATTTAAAAGTTTTTGGTAGTAGCTTATGAATCATTTCTGAAGATTTTTTGGACGTTGACTGATTATGGTACAGTATGGACATGAAGTATGTCTAATTTATCTTCCCGAAAAGTTAGGAAAGTTTAAGGGACAAGTTTTTCAACAAACCTCAGTCAATCCTTATCAAAAAACAAAAATTTGGTTTGGAATGATAGGCACTGAAGGAAAAAGAAAAATATCTGCCAAGAAATCGAAATATACCTAGCTTTTAAACGTGTAATTTGTTTTTGGAAAAAGTAGAAAAAATAAATCTCATTAATTTAATTCAATTGTAATTGTTCATCGTTTTTCGACGGAACGTTTTAGTTTTGATTTTCAGACAAAAACAGTAAAGTTCTTGTTTTGATCTAGTTCGGTAAAAGACAAAAGCTAATATGCCAGTTTTAATGAGCATAGTGACGTACCAAATGCTACTCCTAGCTGACAAATACAGAAAATCTAAGCTTGTTTTTTTCTGTGGCAAAAAAGCTAGAAAAACATTTTATTAGAAAATAGTTGGTGAGAAAATCTAAGACTCTAGCAAGAAACCATATGATGCTGCATTTTGCGTTGCGCTAATTATTTTCGTAATGTTTGCTTGCTGTGGGTAAAACTTTTGTTTTTATTATCATTCGGTTCCACTATTTGAAATTATTTAATTTCAAATAGTGGGAAAAAGGAGCAATTTCAACTAATCTAACATAGTCAAATGTTTAAGCTGATGTTTTAAATAGTGTTAGAAAATGTCATGATCTTTCAATAATCGGTGAATTGGTGGAACGGTGATTGTGATTTTCAAATCACTGTTATTCTAAGCCGTGATTTTACATCATTGCAGTGATTTGGGGAAAAAGATATGGTGAAAATTCACAAAAATATCTGCCCTCGGACTAAGCATATCTGTATTATAGCTGACACAAACCTTTTTCTTATCTACAACAATATAACCTGAAAATATCAGTTTGATCGAATAACCCACTTCTAAAATAATCTCACTTACAAAATTCGACTCGAACACAAGTGTCAAATTCACTTGTCAAGAAAAATCACAACAATCGAAATCATGGCAAATGCAGTGATAGCAAATAAAACCACAACGATCGAAATCACAGCTTTTAAAGGCACAGAATAAAATCACTGCGATCGGAATCACAGTGAACGAAATATGATTGAACAGAATTTCAGTTTTGGCTGGCTCTGTGACTTTCGATCACAGTAATTTTCGTGGCGGTGATTTTTTGCTGTGATTTTTTTTGTGATTTCCAGTATTCTGCTCGTTGTGATCTCAGTTACAGTGATTTTGAATATGTAGTAATTTTTCATTCATTTTGAAAAATTTCAGTGATTGATATGTCGGTCCAACATTAGTTTTAATAGCTTTTGCTACGTTTCACTTGATCTTCTAATTTTCAGTGCAATTTTCAGTTTAATTTGTATGAAAGTTTCAGATTTTTAAGTCTCTTTGAGGATTGCTTAAATTGGTTGATGACACCAGCACCACAGAAGAAGATGAGCAAGTAATGAAACAAAGCTATAAAGGCAAATTTCGTATCGTAATCGGTTAATCGATCATAACATTAGATTCGCAATTAGCATGTGACCTCAATTTCATTTCTCTCAGTATCTAAGTGCTGATTTTCTTCCTTGAGATATCCTTAGCAGGTTGGTGCTTACTAAAATAAAGGTCAGAAAATATATTTGTAAATTATTAAATATATAAAGTTTCATCAGTACATATTTCACTCAAAATCCATGAAAGTGTTGGCGAATTCGTATGTTTGCCCCCTCTATTTCAAAATACCGTGTACGTCTGTATGTTATTCATAGGAATTAATTTACCTTGAATATACCACAGCATTTTTTCCAACAGCCTAGCGTTTCTGAATAATTACGTTTCGATCCCGTCATAATAATAATTTGCACGTTGAAGGCTTTTAGTCGTTTATCCACCGCGCTGGGATATTTAAGAGGTTATATCAATATAAAAGCACTAAGTTTACTAAAATATCAGTTAAAGGGTTAAATATGGCTTGCTGAAAAATTATTCAGGCTGTGTGCTTTGGGCTCCGACTTTCTTACAATGCCAGGTTGAAACTCAGCTTCACTCTGATACTAATGGAGGGTAATAAATTCAAAAAAAAAAAATCCCGGGAAATTATGAAATTTTTCTACGAAAGGAAATTGCATATTAAATTCTATACCATATTAAATTCTATACCAACTCCAATCAATTCGCTTTCTTTTCCCTTTTTGATTGCTATTATCTAGAGATGGGCAAAATGTCATAGCTCATGACGCATTGCTCTTTCTTACAGTGCAGCGCCTGAAAAAAGCACAGCATAGTCTGTGAGCGAAAGCTTTCGTTTGAATAAACTTAATGAAATGCGAAGCGAACAGTGTACTGAGAGTACGGCGCAATACTGTAAAATACTCTAAAAAAGAGCAATCAGTGATATGTCATATGTCATTTTGCCCATCTCTACTATTATCTATTATCAACAGTCAAACATTTTGCGTCGAATATTTTGTATGAGGGCACCATAATGAATTTCAAATTCTCTGTTTAAAGTGAAAAGCTAACAAGCTATCAGTCGCCCAATAAAGCATTCTTGATGCGAAATGAAATATTCATCTTTGCTGGAGCATTTCGTTCATAAGCTAAAGAAGTGAATGGTTGTAGGGGTGAGCTGAGTTGACGTCATACTTCAAAAGAAGCTGAAACGTCAATACTACGTTGAAGCTGTGACGGTATAAGATTTATTTGGTGATTTTTCTGTATCGATAGGATGTTCAAAATGCATAGCCCAACGGGTCGAAGGATAAGAACTGAGCTGGAATAAATGATTGAAAATGCGACGAAGCGAACCCAAGTTGAAGCTGTATACAGGTAGTAACGTGCAATATGATTATTGGGTTTATTGATCTTTGTATAAAAGTATGAATTTTTTGGAGTAGATTTCGGTTGTAGATTACTTACATAAATCCTTGGTTTTCTTGAACTTGGGGCAAAATAAGATTTTTTTTTCAGCCAACCATATTACCTCGTAACATTAAATATATTTTTCTTATTTAATTGTGAAATTATGTTTGCTTGAATTCAAATACGATTCAATTAAATTAAGTGACGAGCTGTGTAAAATACAATTAAATGATAAAACGGAACAACAAAAAAGTATAGCAGAATCGCCTTATGTGCCTGGAGATATTGAGTTTCGTTCAACTCCTAGTACTTAAATTTAGTCTTGGCACTAATTTTATATTTGTGAATTGCTTTCACCTTTTGTCGGGTATATTCAATTTATTTTCGAATAAAGTTGCCGGAAGGTCTCAGAACATTGCGAGTTAAGACATATTATTTATCATAAAGCAACCTATTCCTTCGCGAAGCATCTTTTTACAGCCGTATTCTCGTGTTAATGAGAATCTATAGCAATACAAAATTGTCTTCGCTTGTTGTTGCGAAAATTCTCTTTGTCATAGGCGTTTTTGTTCGAGCTTTGTATCAATATAATTTCGCTTCGATGACCCTAGACATTCAAGATGTTGTAGGAAGTCATTCAACTGCGTATGTAAATTCGTTTTGTTTTCGATATCCCGGCTGTCTAAGGAAGATCAATAAAATACGTTTCAAGACATATTAAATTATGTAAGCATGCTTTAAAAGAATCAATAGTGATTGCGAAGTGAAAATCTATTGTGATGGGGAGTATGAAAAATAAGGATTATAGAACAGAAGTTGGTTTACATTTACATTTAGTGACTGGAATTTTGATTATGCACCAATGTTTGTCTCTCAAATGTACTCTGACAAGAAGATTTGATGTTACATTCCCATTGAAAATATCAATTTTATAGTAGTATTCATACAAACTTCTTAATATGCCACAACTCAATTGGGAATCTTCAAAAATACCACTGAGGCTATTTTCCCCAAATGTAATATTCCAGCTATAAATATGCTTCGTCAAAGGGAATGTAATCGAATAATGTTTTCCTTGTGGAAATTGAATCTTGATTTCAATTTGTCTTCGTCCTGGCAATAAACGAGGTCGAGTAAATGTATGTCAGCAGTCGACGGCTTTGTCGCTGTTATTTAATGTCTGTCATTAAGGGCAGAAAAAGAGTAAGAAAAGCTATTTGGCATTAATTTGATGATGAAGTCGAAATTGATGTGATGATTGCATAAAAAGCAAAATAATTCAACATGAAAATTTATTATATTCATACAAAACAATTTTTTTTTATATCTGATTATATTTAGAAGAGCTCAAAATACACCAACTTTCAATTAAATCATTTCATTCAAAACTGGATAATTTTTTATTCAATTTATTTCTACCTAATGATTAGCTTTCATTTGAGCTAGAAAATGCGATTACGTGCTTAGTCGAATCTGTTCAATTTTATCGCTAGCGAATTTTTGAATTTGGCTAATCAATTTTCATTTCACGCGAACCTCATTCTGTCATCGGAAGGCCACAATAATCGTTCTTGTACAACAATTGCTTGACTTCTGCGATTTGGGGGTTTCTTTTCTTTCTGCATTCTGCTGATGTAGCTGTTACTATGTCGGCAAATACTTTGGTGGTTGTTAGTAATTTAAAATACGCAGAAACCTCACAGCGTTTGCACCTGAACAATAAATGGTAAAACAAAAAAATCAAACAAGTTAATCTCGTATCAGAATTAATCCATCTCCATTGATTCTGCTTGTGTTGCGGGAATTTACATGATGGTGGTTGTCCGAGCGAAGATAGTTGCCAACAAATAATGTGACCTCAGTTAGCCCATATTACTATTCGGTGTGATGATTTGTTCCTTATGATAGTTTTTGAAATTGTTGCTGCTAATTCGTCCGTTTAGGTTTCTTTCGAGAAAGACACCGTCGAATACTAGCACAATGGGACTCGGTGCTGACGGTCACGATACTGTCGAGATTTACTGAAAATGATAAAACTAATGTATTCACTTTTCACAAACGAAAGCCAACTTGTGGATTGAAGACTATGCTAAAAATAGACGTATAGGGTAGAATTGGGTTCAAAAGCTTGAGGGTCACTGGTTACATGCAGTTAGAATAAATTGTTAAAAATGTTTCCATTATTTGGTGTGTTTTGTTTGACATACATACATATATGTTTCTGAAAAAGTCCACACACAAATATCTTTTATAAACTATACCTATATAGTATAGAAAACTTTGCGGCAAGTCGAGCATATATGTATGTACATATATATCTCGTGCAAATTTTTCTTGCCTCCAGTTATACTATTTTCCACCTGTTTACTTCTTTACTCGAAGCTCCTGGTCAAACCAAATAAGAAGAATAAATCAACTTCTCATAAATACAACTTTTGATTGTATCTGTCCCGTAAGATGCTTTTGTATTTCTATTTCCAGAACTACTGCACTATGGCGTGTGTTTCGTGACATTCCCCGTCGAAACATTAATTCTCATTTTATCGCGAAACAAAGATAAGGAAGCCTCAAAAAGTCCGGTCATGGTTGAAGCACTTTACCTACTTCTGTATGTACAATATGCTGCGAAAATGCATTCAATCGTTTTTCTTAAAATTTTGCTGATTTGAAACTGACTTTAGACATACTGTGCTTTTATAATGCTTTGTATAATGACGTACACTGCCTGGATTCGGATAAACGTTCTATCAACATTTTTGTCATTTTAGAGTTTACAACGGATTCAAAAACTGCATACTCTATTACATCATTCTGCAAAATATGAAAAACCTGTCTTGACGTCACTAAGCGCTGCTAACCTTAAAATCGGAATAAGTTTCAGTTTAAGTTTTTAGTTTACCAGCTGCAGCGTACCTTAACCCTCCGCGGTTCAAACTGCATCCTTGATCATTTGATGATGCAAATTGCATCCTTGTTGGTTTTTTTTCGCCATTTCGAAAATTTAATACACATTTTTTCCATGATTTTCTTATTCTCAAAGGTTCAAACTAATATTCTGAATTCTTGTGGGTCGTTCGGAACGATACAGGGAAACGTGGCAATCGCTTGAACATGACTGGGGTCAATCTGAGCTCGTCTAACCTACACGTTATTTTTAGAACGTGTTACCTCGGTGAGTTAAGGAACCTTTATTTTGACTTTTTTATTCCGCAGATAATATATACAATGATGGCTAGATTTTACAAGGAGAAATATTTATAGCGGTATATTTCTAGGCTTGTGGTTTTGTACTTTTTTATGGGTTCTTCTTCCTTTTCAAGATCAGGAAGAAGTTGCAGTTTTTTGCATTTGGGTGCAATCATGGTGTTGAAGTTGCAATAGTGGTGTTTCTTGGAGTGTACAATTTGGTAGCAAAAGTTCAGGAGATGGTGCTGACCTCCGTCAGTAAGTTTTTCCATCGGTCCCGATCGCTAGCCGATTTTATCCAATTGGGCACCCCTAAACTCTGAGCGTCCTGGTCAACGCCATCTCTCCAGTGCAGGCAAGGTTTGTCTGTCATCTGCCATAAAACCTGCCGCAAAAGGTTTTCCGAGCAGGGTTCTCTTTGTTCATTCGAGCTAAGCCGGAGTCTAGTGAGCTTTATCTTAGCAATTTTTCCTGCTACTCGTTAGATAGCTTACAACTCATGGTTGTAGCGTCTCTTGAATTGGGCTTCTCCTCATGTGGGGCTAACGATTCTGCTCAAGACTTTCCTCTCGATCATGGCCAAGTCGAGTACTGGCAGGTCCATGGGATTTGAAGGATTCTATGATTTGAGCAGCCGCCCGCATAATTCTTCCTCCATGTTGTTATCGGCTGCTACGATTGACCCAAGGTAGTTGAAGGATAGCACTACTTCAAACTCATGCTCCAATGCCCTGAAGGTTTGACCAACTCTAGGTGTTCTTCTTACAGATACTACTACCATATTTTTTGTTTTTCCGTCATTAATATGCAGCCCCAGTTTTTGTGCTGCTCGCTTGATCTGGATGGAGGATTCTTGTATAGCTAGTTGCGATCTTCCAATTATGTCTATATCATCTGCATAAGCCAGTATCTGGCAGGACTTGGTGACGATAGTCTCTCTCATTGACGTGCCAGAATCTCGAATTGCTTTCGCCAACGCCAGGTTGAAGAGGAGGCAGGCCAGACCATCGCCTTGTCGGAGTCCATTGGAAATGTTGAACGGTCCGCACAATGAGTACCTTTGCAGCACCGTTTTTAAAAGATAATGTCGTCTGCGTACAGATTAACAGATAACCTGTCAGAGAATCGTTTGAAATTTTTGGTATGCTTGCGATGAAAACGTTGAAGAGAATTGATCCAAAGATAAAGTTTTGAGAGTGCTATTAAATATGATATCTTTCTGCCACTGAAGCCAATATCAATGATTGTATTATATCTGTCGAAAAAGGAAAATTGTCCATTTCAATGCCAGAGTTAAGAGTTTCTTTGTTCACGAAAGTACCATATTCTTTGGGGCTCGTGAAAGGATTCGTAGGACTAAATTTAGATAGAATCAAGAAATGATACAAAAATTTGACACTCAAGCCTTGACGATTGAGGAAAATTTAAGCTCAGAGCTATGCTTCTCTCCAGAATAGATTAGAGAATAAGCAGTAGTAAAAACATCTGCAGTCGCTTTATCATCAGGGACTACACTACCGTTAGACGTGAAATTACGTCTTTAACAAACTCATTATTCAATGTTTGCTTAATTTATAGACTTTGACAATTATGGGCCCAAAAACAAGCAGTCCGCTTGGGGGCTTAATGGTTATCATGAGAAAATAATCAGCAAAATAAACAAACAAAGGCCTTAGCAATCAACTATTTCGACTATTTTGTACACTTCATCCCAAATACTTGATATTGATTGTCAATTAAAAATTTCAACAAAATCTATAACTAGCACATCCTTGCGACCTGTCATCATTTCACCATATTTTATCTTCGCATTGAAAGGAATTATAATAAGTTTCGAGTAATTGCTTTTTATGCTTTCCTGTTACGTTTTACGAATACTCAATTATTTTACAAAGTCGTGTTCCGAAAAATGCCTTCCGCAAACCGAAAAATGTCAAGGATTTACGACGGAGAAAATACATTTTCTTAAAGCTCGAGCCTTCAACAAATCTCTGTGCCGATACAGAATACGTGATTTAAGTATGTAACGGTACTCGGGTAGCTTTATATTACTTCCTTGAATTTGTGGCAATAGGGTCAATATTTGTCAACGAGATAATTTTTCAGGTTGGAATTTTTCACTTTGTAATGTGCATTGAATAAGGAAAAGCACTGGGTCATTCTTTCGAATTTATTGGAAAAATCCTATCCATTACGGATTCTTCGGATAAAAGGTTCGGCATGAAGGATATCAAGTGTTTCTAAAAGCATCTTGGAATGTGATGGTAGTTTACTTAAAACAGGTTCGTGTTGAATTAGCCATTGAAAGTGAACGTTTCGAGATTTGTGAGACATGAAGGAAATAGATTCTCGATTTACACTTTTGTGAAGATTTCTTGGAGATGATGCTTGTGGTTAAAATCAAAGTATCGATTTATTGTTTCGATAGGAATGTTGATTTTAGAGATGCGATAAGACATTAGTACTGAGATTCGTCTTTATTTTCAGGAAAGCAAATTATTGAATGTATGTATACAAAGCTTTGCAATGTTTTTAATTCATGCTTTAGTTTCTTTGTATCCTTTTCTCTTTCTCTGTCTCTCCAAATTCTTTCCATTCAAAATTTGCTTGAATGGCATTGTGATTGTTGTTATTTCGATTCATTCTAACGGTCACGAAATCGTCTTATTGTGTCATCCAAGCCTGCGTATGCTGTGGAATGCCGAAAACATTCATTACGATTGTTCTACGTCTCGCTGTACTATTCACTCGAGTTTTAAGGATCTTTATTTGCTCACGTATCCTTTCACGTTGAATTTTGTTTAAAATGCCGAAGTTTCTAAGATCTGTGCTTCATTTTCACCAATGTTAGCGAAAAAACGTGCTCGTCCTACATACGGAAACGTTCGTCGTGTTTTACGCTTCATTTTCCGATTGTTATCAGACCGGATAATTATTGTAATATTGTTATGGTTCCTTTTAATGATAGCAATGCTAAGTTCGATGTTTCTTCGTACAAAGGAAGAAAGAGTGTGGGTTTTACTAGTAGAGTTTTTTTTCCTAAGAGCGATTATAAATTTTTGAGCAACGGTTTTGCTACGATGATGGCTGTATCGCTATGAGAATCAATTATGTCATGTTAGGAAAGTGTTTGAGAATGAGATTTTTTAAGGATACAATAATATATTCTTTATATTCTTTTTCAAGGAGCATCTGCAGTTATGTCCATGATTAAATTCTTATTTAGAGTGTGAAAAATAGGATGAATTCGTTCAATACGATAAATTCCTGTCTCGATTGTGCTCCTTATAAACCAGAAAACTGACCTGTAATTAAGAAGAATATAATAAGTTTGATTTTATGACTTAATTTTCACGGCTTCTTAAAAATATTTTCCACCTGTGATATGTATGCATGTTCCAATTGTTTTTAGGGCACAAATCTCATTTAGCAGCTAAAGTCAATGATCGATATAATCACTTATAGCTTAAGGAACAATTTAATTTCTTTAAGTTATGCTGCTATAATCGCCATCTCGCAAACTTTAATTACATTCAAAATTATAGTTTAGCAAAATTGATTGAGTTAAACGCTAGCCGCTACCTATAATTAACAATAGTAATTCAGACACCATACCATTCTCTTTGACAACGTGGACGACATTGCAACCTTAATTCCATCGTTGTTACTGACCTGTTATTTTTTCCTCATTTTCTCATGTAACTTGACCTTATCGTATTTGCTCTGGTATTTCTTGGGATATTGCATTCAATGGTTGCCTAGAATGTCTGTAGAGTGTCTAAGCATGGCACGAAGCCTCTGCCTTGGCTGCCGTTGTTGGGATTATTAAAAAACCTGAAAGAACAGAATTCCTGATGGTCTTATGGCTGCGATGATTACACTCCGGCTTGCTAGTGGCAACCTTGCAACACGTGAAAATAATGATTGAAATTCCAGAAAACGCCATAGACTGTTGCATGATGACTTTCCCTACATAATCTTGAGTTAAATCTCGCTCTGACCTACATTGGCTCTGCCTACTTTAGTTTCAGACACAACAACATTCTCCGCTGCAATGGACTAACCTAACCTGTCGCGTGCAATATTCTAATGTGAATCGATATTATTTCCAAGTGGTTGCATTAGATAGACAACAAAATGGTCAATATTGCTGTTGTGGTTTTTGCCGTTGCTCTGAAGTAGCGCTTCAATCCGCTCCGTGTTGTACAACTTCTAAGTCCATTTCGTTGCGATTTATGTGGTAAAGATACTAATTGGCTGTGATAGGGTGATTCAGCAAGTAGTGTCATTGATAGAGTTAGAATTTATTCTTGACTTGGAATTTTCCTTTGTTGAAGCTCGAGATATCAGGAGAAAGAGCTAAACTTTGTTTCTCCCATCTGTTCGATTCTATTGTAAGTAAATTGGTGAACTAATGAGAATAACTTAAAATTCAAACTCGCAAAAACGTTAAGTGATGCATATACTTGTGTCTTCCTCTATGGTCCCCCTGTTAAATCAAGTGAAGCCTACTGAACATGATTCGATATTTCTCATACGAACGATTGGCAATTAACCACGATGTTATACATGCCTCCACCTTTGTCGCTACTAGTGCAATATAGTAACACGACTTCAATGCGATTTACAACCACCACTAGTACGCTCTGTCAAGAAGTAAATTCATGTTGATAATGAAACCAACAAGCACATTGATTATAATTGCACTCGAAAATGAAGGAAATCTCTTGTTTGAATTAGTTAATGAAGCAACTTCTATTGAAGAGTTGATGCCGCTTTGGTGAGAGATTTGTTGGCCTTAAACTTCTGAGCTGACCAAGACCATTACGAGTAAGGTAAAGTTGAGGTCTCTCGAGAAAACTAATAGAATGAGTAAACTTATAAATGTGCACATGTTGAAGTGCATGTGGTAATAGGTTTTCACCGTTTCGTTTGATATTTTTCGAAAATATTCGAGTACACTTATGAAATCACTCTGTACGCTGCTACTTAGATATTTTTCAACTGTTTGACATTGTTGGAACATTCAAATAATAGTCGATAAAGATCATTTTTGATTGTGGATACTGAGTAGTACAGAGAATTGTAGTTAATCGCACTCGAGTACGTCTGTTTTCTGAAAAGTTTTGTGTTTCTCATTATGCAGCCGAAGTTTTAGGAAATATTCTTTCATGCTAAATGCTATATTTTAAAGCTGGTACTGAGTTAATCGTGAAGCAGAATTTTGACAAGTCTCCATTATCTGGTTTTTCTTTGGAGGTAAAATTTTCACAGTGGAAAAAAGCGGAGACTGCTGATTTCTGACAGATAAAACGTCAAGAATTTCAATTTCCGATTGATTTTGTGCACTGCTCATACTAAATTGGCGTCAAATAATTGTGGACATCTATAAAGGCCAACTGCATTTCGATTACGAACGCAACGTTTGACGGAAGAAAGCAAATTTTCATGCGTAGATGTGAACTCGAGTATTGCTTAATCTCAAGCAAAATTTGATTACTTCAAATGATGATTAATGAAATGATTACTTCAGAGCAAACATAAATGAAATCATTAAGAACACTAAATCAGTTGAATAAGCTGACACTTGATCATACGAAAATCGGAAACGCAGAGTCAAAGCTTTTGATAAAGCTGAGTATTGCGTAAGTCAGTTAATTTAATCCATAATTAGCCTTATGAAACGGGATGGAGGACACGCTATGATGTCTATGTTCAGTGTGGCAAATACGGGAGTTCAGATTAGATAAGAAAAACTGAGAGTTTATGTTTCCAATGAGTAAAACCGCACCGAATAGAAGTTTGGAATTTTGACGTCGAGTTTCAAGTGTGTTCACGATCAATAATTGCAAGCTGTTTTCATAAGGCGGTAGGATCAGATTGGCGGAAAGAACTAAGGGCAAAAATCAAGAAACTTTTTTTGGGCAGACTCAATGCTATTTATATACGATCTTTATGCGCTCTATATGTGATATGTTATATATATGAAAAGATCGGGATCAAGGTGGCTGCTTTGTGGAACACCTAATGTGACAATTATGTCAGCGAACAAAGTAACACGAAATTGATCATTTTATCTGCGATTCGGAAGATCAGATCTAACCCAGTCAATGATTTCAATAGAGACTTTAAGATTGATTCGTTCAATATCTTAGAGTAGAAAGGTAACAGCACAGAAACTATAGCTTCAAAGAGCTTGTCATCGCATAGTAATAAGGCGATTGGTCTATAGTTGCGCATTACCTCTCTGGTGCTTTTTTTATGAATTGGAGGTAAGGATGAATATTTCCACAAGCTTAGAAAAACACCAGAAAAAAATGGAAAAATAAAAAATAAGAGCCAACAGTGGTGCCAAGACGAGATATGTGCCTAAAGATTGTAGTAATGTCGATATATAGGTATTTCATTTCCAACGTCGTTTTTGGAGGGTTCATCAAGTAATTGAAATTCGTCATGTGTAAGTCGCTGAATAGTGTTAAATACGCAGATTGGAAGTAATCCTAAAACAAGTTGCTGATTACTTGCGAGTTATTAATGACCAGGCTACTAGAGGTAAGAAAACTGGGGTGCCAGTGAGAGTACCTTTTTGAATTTATAAAGTTTCAAAAATATAAAGGATGACTTATTAAGGACTGCCTTAGCTTGTTTATAAAGTCGCAATAGTTTAATGAGGTTTCAGAAACTCCGATAATAGCCAGAGGGTGTTTTTAGCAGAGTCGATGCTCTGCACCAGGTTGCCATGATGCTCTTGAATTTTCCTGTGGACGAAGCTCGTAAGCAGGTTTCCTTCTCGTTTCAATCTAGGGTCACCTGTGTCTTTAGCTTTTGTCTGAATCCGATTCTCTCTTCGTATCGAAGAAATTGTGTTGTCCTTTTTGTCTGCAATATTACGCTAGTGAAGAGGTCTACTGTATTTTCTAAGCATTTTGTGTCTAGATTTTTGAGCCTGTGGGACTCAGAAATTTCGCCAGATAGCT
The DNA here is from genome assembly GCA_963978885.1 of Nemotelus pantherinus. NCBI lineage: Eukaryota > Metazoa > Arthropoda > Insecta > Diptera > Stratiomyidae > Nemotelus > Nemotelus pantherinus. The sequence continues at coordinate 33,776,510 of OZ022263.1, forward strand.
GTTGGTGGTTAGTCGATAAATATGTTGTCAGGGCAAAAGAGTGTACGGTTATAGTTGCAGACAACTCGTCGCAAATTATTGAGTATCGTATATGATAATCCAATATCAAGTGCTTCGTTGTTTCTAGGACCGAAATGCGTTAGTTTATATCGTTTATCTTCCATTTAAAAAGTCACTCTGCAATATATGAGATGTGTTCTTGCAAGATTCGTGATGCCATATCTAAATTTGAGATTGTGCACAGGATAGCGACATAATCTGTGAAAGTCACTGTGGCTATCACGTTGTTTACTGAATATCACAAATAAACATGGCATAAAGCATAGGTCCCAAGACACTCCTTTGTCGGACTCTGACATGCATTTGGTATTTGCTGTAAAGATTGGCAGCTGTAAAGCTTTTACATCTAGAACTTCTAATTTTCGCACGCTATTCTTTGGACGTGTCGGATAGTACTACGTTGTCTTCGAAAATCAAATCGGTGTTCTAAAATTCGGTTTGCATTCTCGAGTAGTAGGAGCGTTTTTAAGTAGAATTTTCCTAACTATCTTGGACACGCCCTCTATGTGAGACATCATTATAATCATCGCTGTTTTCCATGCGTTTCAGATTTATCCAATTTTGAAAAAAGTAAAAAAAATATCAGCGAACATGGCTTCTTGAACATGGCTTTGACCAATCTATCTCGAAGTGCCTGTTTTAAGCTTGCTTGACAGCAAAAACAAAAGTTGCATATTACTTCCACAAATATTCGTTTATTCAATTTTTCATAACTCATTCCCATTTTCAATACTGATCCCAAGTTATATTACACACGACATTATGCACTTGCGCATATTTCAGACTTACATATTTCGCCCAAATTTTGTAAATGTTAAAAAAACATGACCCCAAAAGTTTATTCCCTACCTCCCTCTTTAATCTGTCAATGTTCTATTGTATTCTTAAAATAATGAACCAACAATTTATTTTGTCCCAACAAGGTGCCGACAAAAATATCACCGGGAAGTGTTTTCCATCGAATCTCAGCAACAAAATTAATTCTCGATTCATTAATTCTCGGCAAACTCAGGCTACTTTAATCATTGAACACCACGAAAATTGAGTGTTCCTTTCATTGATGGGAAATTACTTAAACTGAATTTCCACTACGAACAATAGCTTCATTGTAACGGGCATGTTTTATTCACGGATTACTTTGATTTCTAATGGATTTGTTGTGAAAATAAGAGCTTAACTAATGTTGAATGTATAGTTAGTAAATTAATGATGAAGTTTATTCGAGAATTCGACCTAATTTCTAATTTTTCTCAGAACTGGCGTTGGGATCGTTTTAGTTTTCTCGGTGAAGAATCTATTCTACACGTCCTAAACGCTTACTCATCAAATGTAATTAAGTTCTGATCAAAGTGCCCAGATAACTTTTTATGGCTTCGCTGAAAGCGAAATTGACGCTTTTCACTCAACGACAACGTATTCAGTTTTATTGTGCCCGACTCGAATCTTCTCCACGAGTATTAAAAATTGTTTGCCGTTATGTCTGGAAATGTGTGAAAGTTGGAACAGCGACCCTAATCGGGTTTCCAAGAAACTTATGGCGCTGCTAATGATAATTTATTAACAGCTTTGGAGTTATTAGTATTGGTATTAATTAGCCATTTTGCATATTACACCCTTTTAAGGAGCATTGGGTTAAACGTTTCCTATGAACGTATTATTGTTTTAACGTCATTTATATAAAAGGTTTGAAATATCATTAGCCTACTTATAGTAATTTTATCGTCGAATATGTTAATATTCTTCATAGTATTTAAACTATTGATAAATTTCTATTATTTGTTTAATTGCAGCTGGATGACGCGGCCATACAAGTGTACAAAGATGGTGATTATGGAGCATACCTTGATTTGGAATCATCCTTGGCGGAGCAAGCGGAAGAAATCGAAGGGCTGGATGCGAGGTAAGCATTTTTTTCATATCTGTCTGGCGTCGATTTTGATTGCTTCTTTGATTTTTGCATAAACTCACATTTAAATTGGAAGAAGAACAATCTTAAATATTTACAGTTTTAAATATAAATTGTTTTTTTTTTGGAAAACGATTGCAATACATCTTAATACATCTCGCATCTTAAGTATCCAGTCATCAGAAAATCACTTCATGATACATTGCATCTATGAATTATGGTCGAGTGCCATTCAAACAATTGCATAAACGTAAGATGGGTAAAATGAAATTTGTAAACTATCAGATTGATTAACCTAAAGAAGCTTTCCTCTCTTGTGATGAATACTTAGTGCCCTCGATGCAAAGATATTAAATGGTTTATTTTTAATGCAAACATAGCCTCAGTGGTAATGGTTCTTATAAATCCTCAACACCCATGCTTTTAAAGGCTGTCATTTTATCAATGTGAGCTACTTTTCAGAAGTTGTTTTGCCTCAATCCACTTCCTAGAACTAAACAAAAAGTCCCGCATCTCGACGTATACTCCTGTTTTCAGTTCTCGTAATCCCCATGACCCCCCTTGGTTTGATATTTTTGAACTCTCGGTTCGGCGTAGATTATTCTATCTTCTCCCGTTTACGTTCCTCCCCCAAGAAGAAAATAAGATTAACATTACTCAGCTATTCCTTTTGTCCGGTCCTTAAAAGTTTCCTCGTCTCTTCCTGACTCCCTAATGTTTAATGCCCTTACTGCTTCCAACTCTCTTGACGTGTGCAATCTATTTCCTTTACTTTTTTCTTCTGTTTACACCATCCCATAGATTCCTGCTACTCTCTAGCTAGTCTCTCTTCAGTCGTAACTAACCCCATTGAGGTTGAATTGCTTTTGTCCTCACTTGACTCTAATTGTTCCCCGGGCCTGGATGGTGAACCCAAATTTTTCCTAAAAAAATCTTGCGTCTTCCTTTGTGTTCCGTTAGCCATCTTATTCAATGTTAGTCTCTGTGATGGTAAGTTTCCGTCCTCTTGGAAGCTCTCTAACATTCTTCCCATTTTCAAATCGGGTGAACACCTTGCTTCTATCTATCGCCCTATCTCCATTCTTCCTTGCCTTTCCGAAATTTTGGAACGCCTCGTTTTCAATTGTATCTATGATATCCTCTACTATGTCTTTACAGCGCAACAACATGGCTTTGTAAAAGGCCGGTGCACCTCTACGAACTTTGTTGTAATCGCTTCCGTAATTGACAGAAACAATCAAGTTGATGTCTTTTATACTGATTTTGCAAAAACTTTTGACACTGTTAATCATACGATGCTTTTTTCAACCTAAAGCATAATGGCATCCGTGCACTTTTGCTTTCCTGGATCTCTTTCTTTTTAACTGATCGCACTTGTGCTGTCTCTCCCTTTGGCTTGTCGTTCTTTCTTCTGGTGTACCTCAAGGTTCCATTTTAGGACCACTTTTTTCAATCGATTTATCAATGACCCTCCCACTGTTTTTAAGTCTATATGTCTTCTATATGCAGATGATTTAAAAATCGTCCGGGTGATCAAGGATACTGCTGACTCTCTGCTTCTTCGGGTTTTTTGTATGCTCTCTCTCTGGTTGGTGTAACTTGAACTGCTTGTCTCTTAATGTTTCCAAGTGTTTTTCTATGTCCTTTTCACTTAAGCTTCACACTCATGTTTTTTCTTAGCAATGGCACTATCCTTTCTTGTGTCGAATATTTCGCAGATTTTGGGGTCATATTTGATCGCATGTGATTCATGTCCTTACTGTCGCTAGAAGAGCTTCTCGGATTGCTGGCTTCGTGGTTCGTTGCTACCACCATTCATTTAGTATTTCTACTTGTCTTCACCTGTTGATTACCCTAGTCGGTTCCGTACTTGAATACTGTAGTCAAGTGTGGTGTCCTCGTTTCAAAGAACTCTCTGACGCTGTTGAATTAGTTCAGCGCAGGTTTACACGTACTTTACTTTTTAAATATAGTCTGCCGTATATACTCTATACTGAACGTCTATCTTTTCTTATTATTCCACTCGTTGAGCAGCGCATAGTTTACTTGGATGAGAGTTTCCTGTTCAAAATCTGTCGCGTTTACCTATCTTCCACATTAGCATCTTTGTTCATTGCGCGAAAACCCGTAAGGCCAATCAGGTCCTCCAATCTATTTCAAGTAACGTATGCTCGTAATGACACTTTCTTCTACTCTCCCGTTTTGCGACTCTTACGCACTCATACCAGTCTTCGATTTGGTCTTCTGCCACATTCTATTGCCATCTTCAGACATATGGTTCGTAGTAAAAATTTTGTTTCGAATTAATTAATTTTATTTTCTTTTCTTGTTTATAATGGATTCTTTCTTTTCTCTTTTCGTCTATTTAATTTTACTTTATTAATTAATACTTAATTTTTTTTATATTCACTTACATATATGTTTGCTCATTGACTTCTTTTTTTTTTATTTTTGTTTTACTTCATTTAATTACCACCTTAATTATTTTTTAAATACTTATATTTATATTTACTCAGTTAGTTCTTACTATTTATTTTTTCATTGCATCCTATTTGCTGTTGAATTGATTATTCGTGTTTGTGATGTATTTTTTCTTTCTACTTAATTTTACTTTATTTTATTCCTACTTTAATTATTTTTATGCATTTATATTTATATTTTCTTATTTATTTCTTATTATTTTATTTTTTCATTGTTTCCAATCTATAATTGGGCAAATTGCCTGGTGAATGGAACGGGCACCAAACAAATAAATAAATAAATCCCAGAAATAAGATGACGTTGTTCTGTAGACAATGAGAACCAGTCTGCACGTATGACAGAAAAGTGAAACCTAGTGATGGATTGCGGGTTTCGTACTGAATTCAATTGAGTCACGTGATTCTGATACACTTGCTGTATATTTTACCACATGGCCACTTAGCTCACAGATGGTATTGAATAAAATGCCAAATTTAAATCGACAGCTTTCATTTTGAAATTTCTGCAAAAGTCATATCCATGTAACTCCGAGCACTAAAACACGTTTTCGGTCCTTTCAGTCGGCTCTGTACAGCCAGAAACAAGCAAAGCCGTTGAAATCCTTTGAGAGCAAACCAGGCTGGAATCCCCGATGGAAGGATATAATCTCGAAAATAACTTAATTGAATTTACCACGGGCAAGAGTAAAAATTAGAGACAGACAAGAAGCTGTGGATTGCTCGTGCTCATGGAGCACCGGAGCACCGATGGAGCACCGCACTGAATTTAACATCCACACTTCGCGATGTGTTGCGCTTGTAAAACACGTTATTAAAACATTTTAATATGACGGCTCGTTTTTATTATTCCATTACTCAATTCCATTTCACTATAGCGTGTCGAGAGGCTAACGGCTATGATCTCTGTGACGAATCATATCAGCGGCTTGGATGTTGGGCCGGGCGCCATCTAATCATTGCGACAATTATATTTGAGGATCGAGGCACATTCGCGTTGAGCATGTCATACATCCATATTTAATGATATGGCGCCGTAACGAATTGTGTTTGATGTGCTTGCATTGCTACTTATTGGCCCCAGCAATAAAAACATACTTAACACCAGTACGAAAGACACATACATTTTATAATTCTCGCATGCGTGTGCAAAAAAACAGTGATTTATTTAGAATCGAAAAGCTATGTCAGTAATGAATATGTTAAGAGTGTTGAGGTGAAAAGTGTAATGTAATCCAAGATTAAGTGCTCCCGTCAATTTATCTTCCGAATTTGATCGAGCCAGGTAGGCACGTGCTCAATTAGGGAGGGAATCTTATGTAGCGAAACACCATTATTTTAGATTGAATACCTTGTATGGAAGATGCAATTTACATTGCATTACAGAGATATTGCAAGATTAGGGGTAGTTTTGGTTAACCTCAGTATTTAAGCATATTTTTCATAATTTTCCTATAAATATTCTTCGCATAGGAAGTATTACATCTTGCAAGGATAATTTGCATTATTAAATACCACTTCACCACAATCACGACAAACGCTATCGTACACCGTGATTACTAGAAACAGAAAAAATCTAGTTGGTGCCTATATATTGGTGGCATCTGAGTTAATAAAACTAAAATAAAACAAAATCTCTAGCGCTTAGGACCCGCTAGAAAGATTGATTTTCGAAGAGAAGAAAAATAAATGTGTGAATGAAGTTTCAAATCGTTTAGTCAGCTCACTTTAAGGTCTATTCGACTATCTCCATTTTGAAACCAATCTATCCAGTGAATTCCTTTTGTGATCCTATGACTGAACCTGAATTGATAGAGTTGGGAAGACATTGAAGGCTACCCATAAAAGTTTCAAAATTTTGTAAATCCAGACATTTGGTTTTTATTTACATTATTTTTTATACGTAGAAAAATTATTATACGTAGAAAAATGACAAAAATTCATGAAAATGGAAATTTTCTGCTATCACCACAGCCAAAAGTCTGTTAGATTGCGAATTTCGTTTGAATCTGTGATTGCAGCCTAAATTATAAATGAAGAAATATTAAGCGATACAGCCCGCAAAGATATTGAAATTTAAAAAAACTTTACTTGACATTATCATGGTTTGAAAACATAATAAAAATAGCAAATCCGTCAAGTGTCCACTTTCGAAAACGAATTCCATACTTAATCTACTATATGCTCGACAAACCTTTTCAAAAATCATTCGAAACTATGACACTGCACATTTCCGAGCATCAGGAAATCACAAGTAATTTGCAAGCTTCATTATAATTTGTCCAAGTGATTTTCCACATCTGCAGAGTTTTCACCAAAACCTGTAAAATTCAAAATCATAAAATATCTGTCGGGCCATTCTTGAATGCGATAATTTACTAACTTAAATCTCTTATGTCAAACAGCAATGGACCCGGCAAGTAAGAAAAAAGATGCATATAATTATCTTTGCTATGCTCTGCGGGACTGTATACAGATGACATTGAAGTAGTTGATAATGCCTGAAACTGGAATCCTGTTCCATTTCTTCACTGAAATAATTACCTTTGTTTTTCATCATGATCTGATTGGCCATCTTATGACTGAAGCGGCTAAAACTTTTCTGTTGCTCGTTTCTGTATTACTTTCGTTTAGTTCTTATGTGACGTGAGAAACGTGCAAAATACAGCTGGAGCCTCTTTCAACACTCGGCAGGTACTTCACTCCCATGTCGGTCGCGGATCGATGATTGTTGCTTGAATTGCCTGACGCCATTTGAAAACGCGCCAACCTATCAGTTCTATGCCCGTAAAAAGCGAATTAATTGCACATCGTGTCTAATTAATGACCCCTAATCAGAAGTAAGACATCGACTACCGTACACAAACACCAATCATTTCTTTGATCGCCAACGGGCGCTTACTGAAGACCGACGGATCGTTGCGTAATTATGGTAGCCGTCGGTGAATCAGGCAATCTTCTGATGTTGTGAATAGACTAGGTACCGGCTAGCTGAAAAACTATGTAGCGCGAATGCTGTAGGCTGACCTTATCAGATTTCTATAAGAAGTCTTGAGACGCTGTGAATACGATACATACTATTCTAGGTTATGTGAATTATGTGATTCTATTGATTTTCCAGGTGCCCCGATAGTTTTTAGATGTATCTTTTTAGTAGTGTGACCCAAATAACGAGTTCAGGGAAATATTTTTAATTCTAAAAATAATCCAAAATAATTATATTTTATTTAAAGAAATATAATTGAATAAAATTACTACTTGTACCACATGCGAGCTTGAATAAAAATTTTTTCATTTTTCTACTTACAGTCGCAAAAATTCTTTGGTAGTACGAACACAACTGAGCGTTCGAGTTCATGCAATAATTGGTAAGTTGCCACATATTTTTGATGAATTTATTTTTTCCTCGCATAGTTTTTCATTAGTTTCTCAATCGGTAAGTTTTCCACGTAAAGCAAATTCACACACATTAAATATGGCTTCTGTTTCTACTATGAAATCAAACATTTCTTAAAAACTACAGACTATAGGAGCCAAATGAGCAAATTCATATATTAATCAAAGAAATTGACTCCGTTTTTGTTAGTAAGGATTTTTGGCAATATGATTTTTGGTAAGGATTTTTTAGTCGCCTGTCCACTGACTGAAATCTATTAGACTATACTAATGCTCGAACATAGCCTTATTTAAATTTTTTGCCTGATTCAAAATCGAAACTTCTATCACTTGTTAAACAATGTTATTTAATGCAAGTGCTGCCCACGTTGGGCGCAAATGTTTTGAGTCTGTTATTCCATTATAGAATAGAAACGAATAATCTATTTTATATTTGAACTCTCTTCTAATAACTTTCAAGCAAATACACATATTTTTTAAGTAGTTATGATCGCTGATTCGGATTTTTCTTGAAGAATTTTGATGCCTTCGATACATTAATAGGCTCATTCCGATGTGCCACAAATTAATCGTTCAATACTATTCCTGCAGGTTTAATTTTTTTGGTTAGGTTAAATAATAGCTGGGTAATTGCGTATATTATGCGAGATTAAAATAAATGAATCTTATCTTCATACAAGTGCTCCCGGAAAACAGTCGCAAATTGTTGGGAATAAAAATTGAATGGGGCATTTTCTCTTGTCTTTTCTGAATTGATACAGCAGCAATTTTGAAGACAGTACTTGAAATGGTGGGACGTTGATGATGCTAAGGAAAATGGGTCAAAAAGTGTTGTGTCAAAACATATAAAACTGAATGCAACGAGAGAAATAAACTCAGGTATACTCTTAGAGGTGACAGAAAACTGTACCAATTTGAAATAATGGTCAGAATATTCGTTAACTTTCATAAGCAAACCTCTATTTCTGTTGATAATTTCACATACTTCGTTCCATAGAAAGATGCAAATTACTGTTGCCTTGTTTTATTTATTAGTTCAAATTTAAGCGTGGCTAAATTGAACGCAGATCACCAATCCCTGTTCTAAGAAATCACCAGGCTCATGCACGAACCACAAATACAAGATTTACGCACGTTAGCACTCATTTTTGACGTCTTAAGGTAGAACTATAATGCAATTAAGTGAGCTTTAAGTAGCTTAAGTGACAGTACGGTTGCATAGAAATCAAGCGGCATACCCATAATGTACTTATCTGCCGTTTCGTTAAGTTTCGTTCAATTCGGGCCACTTAAGTGGCCTACGACTGGGACCGTACATCAATTAAGTAAATTTGACAAGAGGTTTGCGTACCGACTACAACCAATAGAAGGCACGTAAAATATTTGAATATGTTTTCGTGGATCGCTTGGTATTTTTGCAGGAGGTAGAAGTAATGATCGTTCGTATGCGGTATTGTAGACGCAATAATAGGTATGTGAAATATTTGAATATTTTAGGTCTGTTCGCGTACTTTCAGTCACTGAATTTTACTGAATTTTCCTGAATCATGTGGTGGGGGACATTCATGAGAAGTACAAAAACGCTCACATTGCATTTCCTGAAAATTGACAAACAAAAGTGTCAGTTGTCGGTTTTCAGGAGAACAATAATGATAATAAAGTCATCCTAAGCGGTGATAAATTATCGTCACAAAAATATTCGTCCTTCATAATATTATAACATTAGGCCAAAAACCGTTTGACAGTTTTCAGTATTTTTAAGTAGCTCAGACCCTACTGAAAAAGTGGAAATTTTCCGTTTTCAGTAAAACGGAGTGCAAAAACGGCTTTATTGCAATTAATTGCAATTAATCGTAGTACGCGAACATACCTTTTATTGTTAAACGGCTCATTGACAGTTTACAATATAGGAAGTAGTAATTAGATGTCTCGAATATGATTCTGCGTGACATTGTAAAAAGAATAACAGGTATCTAAAATATTTTTTCGTCGATCACTTAAATGCTATTTTTACAGGAGGTAGGAATAATGAGTTTCAACCATAATTTCAAAGAGAAAACGCGTTGAACAACATACAAAATAATAAATTATATAGTAGTTTATTTACTTGTATCTTTAAATCACTTACTTTTAAAAATACAAGTACATAAACTACTTAAAATGCCGTCTCACAGCTTTTTTCATTCAAAGAATAACCACACACCATGGTTCAGCTGTCCACTATTGAATATTAAACTTCAGCAGTAAAGACCTTGTTGATTAAATATATTCCGGTCGCATACCAATATTGCTCAAAAAACATTTCTTTCGTACACTTATTTGAATATAAGCACAAATTAAGAGCCTGCACCAAGCCCATCTTTATAGATCTAATAATCTACAGCAAAGTGCTGAGGTTCAGCTCAGCTACAATTTTCTACGATTTCTTGCAACAGAGCTAGCAGGCTATGAAGACAACTATATTTCAATTGCAGCAAAAATATATTCAAATATATTGCGTAAACGCTCACATCAATTCATCTCATATGCCTCCAAATTCAAATTCATATTCGCCACTCTGACGGCAGCTTCATGAACCTTCACTTAATTCTATTATGGGCAAATTAACCGATCGACTTCAATTGAGTGAATTTTCGTTCAGTTTCAGCGCTCACTTAAGTTCACTTAATTGCATTATAGTTCTACCTTTAGAAACTTTCCAAAATTGCCAATCTTGTAGTTTTTTTTCGATGCACCGGTATCCTTTTACTTTATGGAGCCATGCGCACATTGGCACGATTTTTGTCTATGAAATATCGTGATCTTTTATTATTGTCCGTGCAGCTCTGAAATTTCAATCTGGGCTTGGTCTCATGATTTTCGCCAGACTTACATAATACTTCTGCTCACTATTGTAGTACTTTGATAATTTCGCTGTTCGTTTAAGCATCACAGTGAACTCTTGTTTGGTACGAATAGTTTGAATACGAATATTTCTTAGCCTGAGTTAATATAGAGATAGTTAGGGTAGGGTTAATAACACAACAACTGGGGTAGCATCGTTGTTGTTTTCAATGCCACTTACCCTAACCAGCTCTCTATAAAGTTGAATTCAAGGAGATTATTAATCACTTAACATTCTAAATTATCAATCTAACTAAAATTTCTTCTATCTAAAATTTCTTATGCAAATTTTTTAATGCTTTCAAAAAAGCATTAGCTCACCAACAAAAATATTATTGGCAAGCAGAAATGGCTCGCCAAATCCTGTTTCAAATGTATTCCATTTAGGTGCTTTTATATTATCATATTTACATAACAAAAACTTCAAAAGCTCGCTATAATAATGATTTTCTGATCACGATGCAATCCACATCTATATGAAATATTTATATTTTTATTATGTTAACACCTGAGCACTAAATGCTTCCGTAAATGTATATATAAACATCGTAAAGGTGTATATTAAAATCTACTCAATGACCATTTATTCCGCTATTCTTATTCTAAAACATTTTTAAATTTCGTCGGAATACTTTGATTTTACCTTTTCAAATCCACTGATGTAAAAATTTTCAATAGCTATATTAAAATGTTTTCGTCCAGACAACATTTGATTTACGAAATCAAGAAACGTAAAAGAATCAGCAAAATATTACGAATTTTCAACACAATAACACAAAACCAGAACATAATTTTGAAAGTCAATGTCAGTGCCACTGAATAATTTATGAGATAACATCAAAGTTTCAAGCATACGTTTGCTTCAGGAATGAATCTGAACGTTTGATTTTTTGAAAACGAAATTTCATATTCTACAATTTTTTTTCTCACGGAAGAAAAAAAAACAATAGAAGTTTCGCATCATAAAAATATTAAATTTAGATTAAATTTCGTATTTTATGTTATGATTTAGGAACTTAAAACATCTAGAAATATTCGGTTTAAAGCAGAGTAAATTTTGAACAAATGACATGTTAATGAAAATGAGGAAATGAAATTAAAACATAAGTTGAAATTAGTTAATTAAGAATTTATTTTATGGGTTGTGTTTTGATTTAATGAACAGCGAGAAATAAAAAGCATATTTGCATCAAAATAAGGATGCTAAAAGAATGGTATAAATTGTCATTGATAGCCTTATGTAGTAGGAAGTTTTTCTGCTTTCCAGTTGTTGTAAGTGTACAAGTTGTTTCGGACAAGCACACACAATTTTGACACATTGTAAAATGCTACTAAGGCTTAAGTTATTTTGAATCAAAATGCATTAAATTGAAGGTGTATTCCAGAGGTCTCCATTTTACATTCTAGGCTTTTTAAAACCTTTGACTGATGGATCGTATTCATAGTCATAGAGATTTTCTTAGATAAACTATGGCATATAATTGAAAAGTTGGTTAATACTAGGTTAATTGGTTAAAACTATAATCAGAAAATACACTAAAAAGAAATATATAAGCGATTTTTAGCAATTTAAAACATTCTTTCGAATATTTTTTAAAATTATTCCCATCAGTTACTAGAAAGTATTTGGCTTACAATGCTCTGTTCAGGTGTTTTGGACAGACGTCGGAGCCCAGGCTATGTTCCGATATAATATGTTATGCAACAATTTTATTTTTGCGTAATCTTCTGAACAAGATTTGAATAGTTGAGTTTTTGGTCGCGTCCAACGTCTTCACCTCCCTTTCAATTGCGTTTACCAAAACTGGCCTTAATTCGGCTGTCATGAGTCATAATTATTTGTTCTAAATATAAAGTCATTAAAATATTTCGTTTAGTGATAAATTTTTTTAAGTGTGTTCAATGTTTAAAAAAGTTGCAAATCACTAAGACGACAAAGAAGGCCAAGAAGCTATTTTTCGATCTTCAAAACTGTTCTCGTTAGCTCTGCGATTTTTTGACGAACAAATTTTGCTATTATTCCTGAAAAATTAATTGAAAAGCCGTTCATTTGAAATAAAATCGTACGAGCTGTTCTATACGAAAAACGATATTGTAGAAGAAATATGTAAACAATAACTTTGAAGAACCTGTGTTTTTGGAGAATATGGATTAAATTGAAAAATGTTTTTATTATAAATTATTTGTACACTCTCAACCTAACTTAAAGTTAAATTATCAATAAAAACTTAAAATCTAGCGGCTATACTAATGGGCCTGCTGGCTCTAATTGGTTTGATATATTTTTTGGTTTTTTTTTTTTCGCCACACATTTTGTTTCTGACACACTAATGGTATTACCCAGCCTGTAAAGCAGCTGGGAATGATTTGCTGAAACATTACCTTATACTATAGTTACGATGTAATCTATGCCTAATTATAGTTAACTTAACCTAGGTCTTAAATCTAACCCTTTCTGTTTGTAGGGAGGCCTGTATAATCGCGAAGCGCATAAATCGCTCATTAGAGCCACCTGTACGCCCTAGTGTCCGAATCAGTTCATTCCCATATCCGTCTGTCTGTCCATAGAATCATGTCGTGAATTCCACAACTCGGTCCCTAAATGGGTTCAGCCCTGACTGCTGATACTTTTTAGTCACTGGGTTGTAGAACCTGCCAGTGCAGAAGCGCAGGATTCTTCTTTCGAACACTTCCGCTACTGCCATGGAAGTTTTTGTGCAGGCAATCCAGGATGGGGATGCATAAGTCAGGATTGGCTGGATCAGGGTCTGATAGCAAATGGATTTAGTTTTGGTTGTCATGCCCATCTTTTTGGCAAAAAGAGGTCGGACGCATTGAAATGCCGATTTGACAGCTTTGATTTTCCGTCGCACAAAGGGACTAAATTTTACAAATTCCTGGAAATCGATTCCGAGGTACTTTAGAGATGGGCCAGGAGTGATCTTGGATGTTCCGAACGAGACAGCGAGTTTTTTTGGTCTTGTTGCGAATAGTTTGAGATCCCCGATACTTTGAAGGATTGCAAAATACGCAAAGCTGAGTCTTAGTGCGGTTTGGTTTGATGTCCAGTAATACAACCTTGTGGTACTCCTGATGTCACAGACTCTATGAGAGAATCTGCTCCATTAACGCTGACATAGTAATGTCTGCTGGTAAGAAAGCTTGTGGCGAGTCTTATTACCTCTTCCGGGAATCCAAATTTGATCAACTTAAACAGAAAACCATTGTGCCAGACGGAATCGAAAGCCTTTTCGATGTCTAAAGCACACACTGCTGTTGGAATGTTTCGCTCATTCAAGTGAGACACAATGCAAGTATGAGATAGCGTGCTGAAAGCCGCCCTTGCGCGTTAAGCCAAATTGGTGTTCAGGAATTATCTGTGTGAGCTCATAGTCATTTTTTTTATCATTTCCATCCATATTCTCTCAAAAATCTTTTCCAATTTAGGAAGCAAGGAAATTGGACGTTAATTGCTCTCCTCTTTAGTTTTGCCCAGCTTATGGATACGAGCAATCTTCGCTACTTTCCATGTGTCCGGAAAGTAGCCGTTACTTAGGGCGTTGTGGCTGATTTTTTCCACATTCGTAGCATGATAAAAAGTAGAAAAAATTACATAATTACTGTCGACAGGTATAGCCTATTTAATGTTATTCCTTTTTCTGCTGCACGTTTATTATGATCCCACAAAAAACGAAGAACTAAACGCTAATAACATTTACGGTCCCTCAGGTCGTTAAGAAAGAATGCCTCTCAAAAATGTAAGCAGTGCTAGAATTAATTCGAGTCGATGCTGAGAGATTCATTTCTGTAATTGTCACAGCTTCCGAAATTAATGACTCGTTTGTCCAAACTCTTTCTTAAATGTATTGTGTGTGAGCTTTCGGATTCTTAGTTTGTCTCATTTCCCTCGTTTTTCATTCAGGTGCTCAACAATACTTGGAAAATTTTCATTGATTATTGTTTTTATTCCTCTTTAAACTCTTTTAAAAAATTTCATATATTCTCAGTCAATGACTTAGCCAATATCATTGATTCCAGCTCGCATCATCTACAGTCAAAACAATGCCAGCTTCAGTCTTACAATTTGCTCAATTATAATACTGCATTTGCATTTTTTGAAATGAACATCTGTCGGCAGTAAATTTCCATTTTTATTGTTTTGTTTTTGTCATGAGGATTTAATTGTAATAATCATATTTTGTTAACAATTCAATCCGCGCTTTGGAGAAATAAAATATTATTTACCTGTAGTGTAAGAGACAGTCTGATCGTAACATTTAAGCATTAATTACGAATTTTAAACTTTTCATCGCTTTTGTTCATAAGTGTACAATCACCGCGGTTGAGCCATTTAGCTATTGTCAAATTAAAAAAAAAAATCCCTTTCAAAATCGGAAGTAGCGAATTGGGCTGATGTCGTGTGTAAAAATGTGCAATAATGGTGGTAAATAAAATTTTGAACAGCTAAATCATCAAATTTATGGTGCGGTTAGTAATTTGTCTGTTATTTCAATTTGTTCCATGTGAATACTAAAACAAAAAGTGAAAAAATGTGTTCAGTCATCATATGCTCCATGGCAGGAAAAATTGACCGCATATAAGTTAGTGCAGTAGTCCTTTCTTTGTAGGATCTTCAATCGTTATACATATCCCAGTACTCTGTTATCAGGTGGAATATTTGATTCGCTGCGCATCTGCCTACACTCGACGGTAATCTTCATTCTTTATAACATTTCGTTTTGTATGTATGTGCAAAGAATTTTGAGTGCTCTATCAACAATAGAGCGAAAATATATACCAAAATATTGCTGAAGGCCACACGGTGAATATTAGTTATAAATACTCATATTCGTTAAGATATCACTAATATCAGATCGTATTAGGTGTTTGTAATATCTTGATTTGCAATATTTGAATGTTAATTTCGGAAAAAAATCATATTCCTTTCCACTGAAAAATATTATACAATGTACTGAAAAAGTAGTCAGCCTAATGAATATATGTCAGTTCAAATATCAAAGTATGATTTGCAGTGAATGATGGAGTAGAAGAAATAAAGATATTTTGTCCATGTGTCAAAGTATTTTGAAAATATAAACCAAATTTACCCCTTGTCTTCATCTAGTGCGTGACCAAACGATTCGAACATCACCAAAAATATCGTGGGAGGTATTTCATATTACAAGTCGTTCGCTTTTAATTGTATTAACATTTGTTTACTGTGATCAATTTACTTCCGCCACCATTTAAAATTCCAAATAAATGCAAGTCATTATAGAAATACCTATATATTTCCATCTCAATTACAAATTTGAGACAAACTTTTATTTAAATAGACTCACATTCTTCAGTTAAAATAGATCCGCTTGTGCAAAAACAACGCTCCATTTTACAAAAAACCCATACGAAATATACAAAGCATTGCATTATTTTCCGGTCCTCAAATATTAGCAAAAAGGTCTTTGAGCATTTTCAAAAACTCGGTTTAGAAAGTAGCAAAAGCACGTTATGCAATTTTTTAATTAGATCTTAATCCAAAAGCAATAAAGATACACCTCACAAAAATTTTACCTCATGTTGGTGAAAAAAGGTCAAGTGAAAATTAACATTGCAAATTTTTCCCGCACAATAATACTTAGAAAAGATCCATCTAAGAGGATAACAAATTGTTCATTTTTTAAGCAAACCAAGAATTTTTTTTCTTGGTTAGTATGGTAGCGTATGCCGGGCTTTCACTTGTATTGCATAAAAAACTTATATTACTTAGAAATTTGAAGTTCACTCGAAAAGCCGCAGGAAATTTCAGTCGCAGCTCATTAGTCATATCCGTTTTTGGCTAGAATGAAATTCTCCCTTTTCGATTGACCATTGTAATCTTCGGTAAAAAGGTTTTATTATTACATAATGGTAATTTTCCATTGTCATTTTATGGATAGGAAGAGTTGTTGTTGTTTCCAATGCATCTGCACTGGTTACCATTGTTCTGTTACAGATAGGGGGAGCAAAAAAACACGCCTATTATCAAAAAATTATTTAATGTATCGAAGAGTCTACACTGGGCTCATTTAATTCATCCCTCTTTTGTTGTAGTTAGAATATTTGTCGTATGTTAAAAGATTTTTCTAAGCATAATTATTTAACGAATTTCCAACTATAATGGCACTTTATCCACAAAAAATTTTAAATGTATTCACGGATTTCCAGCCTATTTACAGCCGAATTACTGATTTTTTTTACATTTCCGTTCCATTAACTAAGCACACCTTTTCTCGTATCCACCTGTGGTTTAACATTTCTTTTGAGAGATCTGGAATATTAACCCACTCTTTTTTCCAAACTTTTTTTTTCAAGAGAATAGGTCTGATTTCGTCATCTGTTTAATCGTCTGTTCGAAGAAATATCCAGACTTGCAGCTCTATTCGAGCTTAGACTAACGATTTGACTAACTTTTTCTAGTTTTGGAGTAACACTATTTAAAATTCGTTGTTTTTCTTTCTTTGAAATATAAATACTACAATTTTTTACTCAAATGAAAGTCCTCCTTTGCTAGTTTCATTATTTATCATTTGAAATATAGTTCAATTTGTTCCCTTGGAAAAAGTTTTGTACATTTTTACATAAAAGATAGGGCTCTAGCAGTAGAAGTATTAATAATACATTTTGTAACAGTGGACATAATAATAAATAATGCAATATCAACATAATCTACGTCACCATCATTCTCCTTTCACATGTTTTTAGAAGTTATATGTTACTCAACTTTTAAAAAATTATATTGGTTCTGCTAAATCAAGAATCATATCTAATTTATTGATTATCTTGCTCGTAAAGTGCTTTCACTTGTTGAAAAATTAAACAATGAAAGCGAAATCATTAACTTTTCATAAGATATCGAGATTCAAGACTCGAAGCAGAATCTTTAAAGATAGATTCTGTAGATAATTATTATCAAAAACTTTGGCACTTTGGCTGACACCAATCGTGGAGAGCATTAATAGGAGCGCAGGCTACTTATTTAGTTTCTGCAGAATACATAAAACAAATAAAATAAGTATCAAACATAAAATGTTTCCTTCTGCTGTACTCTTTTTTTTAATCGAGCTAGATTTGACGCCAAGGACTACTCCACAAGATAAAAATCTCCGTACCTAAGTCTCTTCATAGTATCTTCTTGTCTCGCCTGTCGAAGCGAACAAATTAAATTAGGTGTAAAAGTTTCTTAATCAACGCACCGATAATGAAAGCAAGCATTCATGAAGAAAGTGGTTTGGGACCTTTTTTGCACACCATCCTTACTTCGGATCCAGAAATGATAGGATATTATTAGCTGCGTTTTTTGCGCCTCTATCGAGAGTAGGTTAGGATAGGTAGCATTGAAAACAATAATAACTGGAGTAGGATTATTGCTCTTTTCAATGCTATCTGCTGTAACTAGCTTTCGGTAGAGGTACACCTATTGTAACTGCGACTGTGAATGGCGCCCAACGTGGGAACCGTATGAGAACGGCTTTTTACTGCTTTTGCGCATCATCATTGACGATACTGCAATATTAAGTGGTGCTGATACAAGTTATCTATAAAAACATTAATCACTTTCTCCGGTGGCAAAATTTGACTTTTAAGAAAATGTTTTAAGATTTTTTAAGATTTATATTTCAGAGCTCCTTCAAAAACCATCTTAAAAACATGTATGAATTTTCCCCTGTATTCAAAGATTTTAAAATTATTCTATCCATTTATCAGTTGCATAAAAATCATGAAAATTTCCAATTGAGAAAGTTTTGTGTTCCCTTCAATTAAAAAGAGGCTGAAAGCTGCAAAAATTAAAATCAATGAATCAAAGTCAACGCACATAGCATTGACTAAAATCGTTCCCAAAGACACCTAAATCAGATATCTTAAGTCAAAGAAATGAAATCTTTCCGTATTCCTCTCGTCTAAATGTTCGTCAATTTGTTAGTTATGAAGTGGGGTTAACAAAAATTAAACTAACTGTATAATTAGAGTCTCGGCATACAATTTGAATACAAAATATAAGTACAAAAACGTTTACAGATAATGCAATACAAATTTAAAATAGGAATAAAAACTTTAAAAAATCACAGTCTATCCAATGCATTTTGCATTTGACATTAGAATCATTTTTTTGGGTAGTCACATACTACAAGACTGCATTCACTAAAGTTAAGTAGCTGCCAGTTGGCAGATTTCTGATTGTGAAACTTCTCAATGCAGTAATATCACACTTGCGTACCTAATTCTAAAATTCTACGAAACTGAAAAGTCAATGATCTTAAACAGATACCTACGAATTTCATGGCTGGTAGCAAAAATGCGATTATTTCTGGCTGGATTATCTGAAATCATGGATACATACAATCAACCGATATGCCTTTCAAATAACAACCAGCCAACTCAAATTACCACCAAAATAACAAGCTTTTACGTAATGCTTGAACTTTCTATCTGATTTCGTTCGTCTAATGATCTTCGCTGGATTGCCCTACTAACCATAAAGGTTCTATCTACGTTTTTGTTATTTTTGAGTTAACACCGGATTCAAAAACTACATACTCAATTACATCATTCTTCAAAATATGAATTGTGGAAGTATGTTAAAACCAATAGCGAAAAATCTCCCCATCTACAAAAAACGTCGCACTATTAAGGATAAAGGTTCTATCTACTGCAGATAGAACCTTTATGCTTAATAATGAGTAGATAGAACGTTTATGCTTAGTAATGTGGCCAGTTTTCGTTTCATGCTACAGCAAAAAAGTCCTTTCTATATAAAACTTATCTTCCACAACAATTTTCAACGGGAAAGCTTTTACTTGAGATGTGTCTCAAGTAAACGTATTTGTATCCATGTTTAACTTTCATTACATTTGAAGGTGTCTGCAGCATTTAGAAAGACACAAGTCATTGAATATCTCGCAACTGCTAAAATGTAGATAGAACCTTTATGCTTAGTAGGGCAGTGGAGTATATTAGTGTATGCACATATATCATCAAAATGAAGCGCTCAACGATCACAAAGATCTGATCTGTATCTTTGACCAGAAAAAATGCATAGAAATTGAAAATTATGCAAAACGAATCTGCGCACCGCAAACTTTCGGTTCAGTATCATTTCAAGGTTACGACAAGACAAAAGCGCCGAAGAAGTCGAAAGCCTCCATGTAGATCAATTCTGAGGTCGATTCTAGTGAATTTCAATCTAAGTCTGAAGTTATTAGGAGTAAAGATTAGTTCGCTCAGTCAGCGAACAAAGACGTGGGTCTGTTTGAGACTCAGACGTTGGCTATTGAACTAGAAAAAACAGAGTAAACCGAAGAATCTTGGCTGCGATGGCATATCCGGTCATAAGCCGCTGTATCAGATATGCATATTGCTGGGGCTATTTGATTGCCAACGGCAGTGCCATGTGAATGACATGAACCGTGAATTTCCATATTAGAGGAATCTCAATGTCAGCTCTTTTCGAAAAGCCGGTTCCATTTCGAATGCAAATTATTGCAGAGATACTGCGCCATTTGTGGATTTATGTGATTTCGATGTAGATGGTCATAGAATCATGAAATCTATGTCCGATGGTGTTTTTCTTCTAGGATGCGACAGGCATGGGAAATGGCTGGAGTGAAGGTGTAGTGAACGAGTCAAAACAGGAAGTTGATGCTCATATCAGATAGAGGAAAATGCAGTTGCATCTTAATCTTTTGGGCTACTGCGGTACATTCACACAGAACAAAGATTTATTCTTGAAAATTTAATGGCAGTGTCGATAATCTTCCTGAGAAATATGTTAATTAGTTTTTGCAATTTACCTTGGAGCCAATCAGTCGGTCTTGGCATATGATATATTAGAAAATCATGAGAGCAGCTGTTCAGAACTGAGCAGTTTTGAAGCAACTTATCTATATATCTCTGAATCTATACATCTCAAGGCGACTGTTTCAAGTATTACTGTCTAATTCAACGGATGAAGATAAAACCGCTGTCGTATTTTTCACCAGAAGAACTGGTAATGAACTTGTTAGCACCTAAAGACTTAAATCAACTTTATTCCAATTGTATATGTCTTTGAATCGACGGATATCAATATATTGAGAGTCTGAAGTGACCTGAAATCAGTTATGTTCGAGTTGTAGCATCGTTTTGGTTTTGGAAATAATATTAGAACAGCTGAGGTTAGTTAGTTAGGTTAGTTGAAAATAGTAAGCTTAGTTTTGCAGGGAAAGTATGTTGCAGCTAAATAATTAAAAAATCAGATTAGTGTCGTACAGTACAGTTGAGGAACTCCAGCATTTAAAGTTTGGAATGCCATTTAGGGGTTAATAAATAGTAAAAGATTTTTTGATCAAGCAAAAGCCACAAATTCAAATGGTGTGATAGTTTTTACCCAAACTTTATGCTAATGAATTAGTTATCTTCAATGCGAGTTTGGTTATACGTAAAAGTCCGTTTGAGCTACGGTCGCCACGACCTACAATCGATGTCTCCAGATTCACAGCGAAGATAGTCAAGGTTGGATGCGTTCAACCATGGACCCGTCCAACCAGATCTAGTGAATACACATGTCTAACCGCAAACTAAACCAACTTTGCAATTTTGCAAAGGAATCAACCTGTATGGAACAACGAAAAGCAGAGAGAAATGCAAGACACAAAAAACGTGTCATATGTTCATCGTCTGATCGAACAAGTTTTTTGTTGTCCTTTGCTTGTGGATCGCAGTGCCAGCTTTGTGTCTGTCTGCAAACTAAACGGACAAGCAAAAGTGGGTTGCTGCAGCGAATTGTGTACGTATGCATTAGTAACGAGGATGTTACCTTGCAGTGAATGTCTTTTAGTTTCGCTATCGTAGTTGAATTGAGTAGCCACAGAGAATGGAGCACTTTTTAAAATGCTGGAAAAAATCTCCAATATTGAATCAGGCTTTGCAGGCCTGTGGCGAAGACCGGATCAGAAGAGCGGTCGGTCAGGCAGTCACCAGATCATCTCAGTCAATCCTAGCCAACATGGGTCTGTATGTATGTTATCTATGTGGATTTGGTTTGCGTTTTCTATTGACAAGGAACCTGTTTGTGAAGATTGTGTATAATAAATTCCCGATCGACTGGTGTATGCACATTTCGTATTATAATAAGAACTTTAGAAAAGTAAGCGATAGTAGATACAAGCGATTATTTCAAGGTACTTGGGACAAGTTTTTTCTTCCATGTTAACGAACAAATTGGAGCTTTCAAGTGTTATTTGGATTTATTTTGATAATACTGGTATTGATCATCATATGGAATATCGAGTTCTGTGAGATAGACGTTTCACATCATTCCAACAATTTATTCAATTTTGTGAATTTTGTCAAATTGTTGTAAATTCAATTAAATGGTTAGAATATTTTAGTTCTTACCACATCTGAATGTAGTGCTTGCATAAGAGTTAGGATTTAAAACTGATCATCTGATTTGGAATTCGGCTCAAAATTGAAAAAAGAACAAGCTATGAGTAGCTGGTTAATAGTTCGGTTTTGGCAAAGGTTATTATTATTTTGTCCAAAAGGAGTGTTGTTATGTTGACGATTAACGGCAACACAAGGAAACTCCAGGGAAAACAAGATAATTATTATGATTTGAAATTTGATAATTATAATCATTTGATGATTCTCACTCTTCTTCCTCTTTTATTACTCACAGACAACAAGAACAAAAACAACAACAATGCAAAATGTTATCCGAAGAATTTAGTTTTTTCGATTTATTTAGGTCTTCCGAACAATATGATATTTTCCTGGATTTTCAAAATAGTATCTTTCCTTTTGTGTAGTAAAATAGTATCTTTCCTCACCCTCTTGCATATTTTATGAAAGCGGTTAGTAAACTCATAACAAATAGGTACTAGTGGCTGATGTCTAAACAAGTAATATAGATGCAGGAAAATGAACGCCATTATACTATTTAGAAAAGAACAAAGCTCAGAATTATATTCTTAAAAAAAAATATATTCGTTGACCTCAGATTTAAATCGAATGAAACATGGTAGTGACAATTATTTAATCTTAAAAATGATTCACAAGCAGCGAAGTGAAAAAAAATCGTTAAACTCTATCGCACCTGAACCGCAAGAAATACTTATGTTCGATGTGCAGTAGAAGAATCGTGCAGATTTTGAGTGCATATTCTACCACACGTGCTCCAACCTGTTTCGAGTTCAAAACCACTTTGATTTTAACAATGCATTTAAACTCATAGGTTGGAAAGGATTACAGGGCTACCACTTGCATGAATTTCAAGATTTAGGAAAGTTAAACACTGCAAAACTTTGAAAGTAGCATAACATAACATAAACAAAAAAAATGCTTAGTCCTTGCAACACTTTACCAGCACTGAACTTAAAGGTCTCTCACAATTGCCTCCCGTCAAAATCAAATAATTCTATTGATCTCGATTTTATCCGATGATTTCGTCGAAAGTTACAGGGATAGAATGATGTTTGGGACCAAAAAACGAAAGATGTTTGGGACCGAAAAATCTCTAGAACTTAGAAAATTTATCATTGGTAACTTATTTTCACTGTAAATGTTCGCGATATGAATACTTAATGTAAGCATTTGTTGATACGAAAATTGCAAAAAAGCGCCTCGCGCTGGCAACCCTTCGCTAGCATCAAAGCCAAAAACATATCACACTTGCCTCACATTGAAATCAACCTACCCTGCGAATTTCGTTTTGATCCGATGACTGCATTGGAAGTTATAGGGGTACAAAGAAATTTAGGGCTACCAGTCGTAAAAGTTTTCCAATTTTTTGGAAAACTTAATATTTGTTGTTTATTGTCACTATAAGATCGTTACCATTTGAAAATTTTGCGATAAAATCGCTTAATAAAGATATTGCAAATAAATACAAAACCAACAGTAGCTGGCAACCCTATCATGGTTTTTTAATCTGATTCCTTCTGAATAATGAATAATAAGTTCTATTTATCATATGAAATTCGTTTTGATTTCATGACTGCACTGCTAAGCTATAAGGTAATAAGCTTTATTTTCCTGAGCAAATTTTCAGAACCTAAGACACCAAAATTACCATAGCTGGCAGCTCCAACCGAAATTTTCAACCAAATTTCTACCAAACACTGCTACTGTGTGAAGTTCATGAAAATCTGGTAGCTAAATCACAATTCATAGGGCAAAAAGCTGTTTTTTCTGTATTATTTTTCAAGCTGGCACCACTGGGACAGAGTTGCCAGCATTTCCGAATCGCTTCTATCATATCTGGTCCTACTTAAAACATAGGCTAATTGGATTAGGGCTACCGTTCTTGTCCGATGTGAAAGTTCAAAAGTTTTGCTTTGGCTGTGTAAACACAGCATAAGATTTCTGTATGAGTTTGCTTTCACAGTGAAAGACGAAAAATTTTCAGGAAAGTCGATGGTTTGAAGGTTTTCACTTTCAATGCCTACCGTAGCTGCAGGGCTACCATGACGTTCATAGAAAACTACACGAGTCTAGAACTTAGTAACAACAATATGTTCTGTAAGTTTCATTATGATTTGATAATCTAGTCAAAAGTTATCGCAATTCAAACATTTTCACATTTTGCCAATGTCATTTAAGGCGCCTAAAAAAAATTTCAAAAAAATTATGATATTCAAATTTGGAACACGTGCAAAATTCATTCTATAAACTTTATTTTTGCGAGACCTTTTTATGAGACCCGGCCCTATACTGCATATATTCAGTTCAATCGGATGGCACGTTGCTGAGATTTTTTCACTGAAATTTGTTGATGATATATATGTACATTTATACATTCAGAAAAAAATCGTTGTATAAATAAAAATAATAGATATGAATTAAATATTTTCAAATATGATTTGGCGTCATATACGTTTCTTTTTAATTCAAATAATCTGCCTTCATTTCAATAACGATGTATCAAAGTGGTCTCGTTAAGCACAAAATGTTTTGTTTTACATTCAATGATGAAAATTATGATATGAAAATAACATTTGTATAATAAAGTAGAATCATTTTTATTGAATGTGGGGCTTATTTAATTCAAATATGATTCGTTTTTTATTTTATTTTTTATTTTCATTCTATTAACCCTCCGAGAACACAGGGGGTCAAATTGACCCCAGTGACCTTTTTGACCGGTCGCAGCGCTTAGGCCTGCGGGAAAATGGGGGTACTATAGGCTCCAAAGTGTATTTCTGTGTCTTGACTATAAGTTTACATCGTTCGCATACAGTCCCAAGTCGTCAGTCGTCTTTGAGAAGCCTTCGAAGCAGATTAAGGGGTCAAATAGACCCCATATATACTCGACGTCAATTTTGAGGTAAAAATTCATTTTTTTGTACTTAATAAATCGTTAGATCAATTTAAAAAAGCCAAAAACATAAGTTTGTAAGTGCTTTTATTTTTTGTTTTTAGCAATATGACGTATAATCTGCATTCTAGTGTACGCAATAATTTGTTAGCTGAAGACAATGATAACAATTTTGGCGACAGTGATTCCTCCGAAGACGACCATGTCAAGGAGGAATCAGAATCTGATTCTTCAGAAGATTACACCTTTTTTTTGCAACCCTGTATATAGGGCTATTATGTCTTGGGAGTATCCATGTACATTTTTAGCTCAATATATTGAAAACTGACAAAATTATGATTTTTTTTTTAAATATGCAAATTTTTTAAATCCTCTCAATCGCCACCGTAAATATGCAAAATAAATACTTTTTTTTCTAGGGTCACTATAAGGCTAATTTTTTTTATGATTTTGTCATACCTTGAGTGTATCCCCCTAAATTTTTAGCCAAAAATATTGAAAATTGACAAAGTTACGATTTTTTTGTAAAAAAGCTGATTTTCGATAAAACTGTTTTTCCCCGATTTTTTTTAGGTATGTTAAGGACATTTAGGGCATTTGTAATGCAGTAGAACTACTAAAAGAGGTCTCAATCTATACCTACAATTTTTTCAAATGAAAATCTTCAGTGGCGGCGATTCTATAGACGTTCAAAAGTGGTTGGGGTCAATTTGACCCCAATTGTTCTCGATGATCGAATAAATAGGTGTGTTCTCGGAGGGTTAAACTTTAAGTGGTGAAATTTTTCTGAGTGTATATGTATAGAAATATGAATTTTTGGCCAAAGTGATTTGAATACTAATGTTCTTCGAACATTAGCAAACATTCAATTTGGCTAGGGGGCAAAAACATCGATAATTCATAGAAATGAGACGAAAAACATTTCAATTTATATTTTCATTGCACTTTCATATCTTAAACAGCTTTGTGTCTTTTTGTCTTCATGAATGCAGTTTTATCGGTTGATCCTTGGTTTCCATAGATAATCAATTTTTCAATCAACCAGCAACGTAACCCGCTCAAATCGTTTAGAAAATCATTACGCTTAAACACTCTTTTGTGCAACATCATTCGGTTTGAATATTGCGGTTGGGTTTGCGGTTGATGCTAAAGCCGCTCGGCGTAAAAACGCATAATAGAAGAGAGATCAGCACAAACAACAGCAAAAGTACGTAAAGCCACGAAGAGCGCATTATATAAATGAAACTGCATCACTTTTCTTGAGGCTTCAAGAAAATCTTTGAAGTGTGGAATTAAAGTAAAGCAAAAATAATTTTGAATGGCAAAAATGATTAATGTTTAGGAATAATCAACTAGAAATTTGAGCGTAAGTGCCTCATAGAAAGATATACAGCAACTAGCCGGTCGCGAATATTTTGATAATAACAATAGTTCCCATTAGAATATCTCGAAATTCGCCACGATCATACAAAATTTTCTCACCACTACTGACTAGTTAACCGATCTCAATTTTCAATGAAGCCCCCAACAAGCCGTAAACAATTACCGCGTAAACAATAATAAATCAAAAACGTAAAGGAGAATGAACTCTATTGTTGCCAATTTGCCATTTATCCATAGCACTGGTCTATACACTTCTGCGAAACTTGTCTGCCCATGATACAACAGCTCTATTGAACGAAACCTCAATTAGACACCGTGCAGAATCCAAATTGCAAATTCAATTCTCAAAGATTTTCCCAGCGTAGCTCAAGTCAGCGTAACGATTGCGGGCAGTGCATCCCGCTGATGCGACTCAAGGGGATAAGATTACAAAGTGTGATTAATCATTGAAAAAAAAAATTGATTGTCGACTGACTGAACAGTTTGTTTTTAAGTTGCGGTAACATGATCTTTTCGGATGTTCTGTTCTGGTGTCATGCTTATTAAACCACGACGTTTGTTTCGAGGAACGGAATATTCTTGTTGTGCTTGATATGGGAAAGATCGCCATATTTCGAAATGCTTGTATGGGTTAATTTCGATTGTAATTTGGGTGTGTGTAGAGTCTCTGATCGAAATATGTTTATACTCTTTAAAATTTTAAGAGTATATCAAATAAATTTACTTTATATCCCTAAGACGAAATCAATAAGAATATTATTATTATTCTTAACATCAGCAACAAAAATGACTATGAAAAATGACGATTTTTTCATATATCTATATGAATTTGGTTGCACTCGACATATCTCGAAGCCTCGAATTCGTATCATGTTAAGGTAAGTAAAAGTTTAAGCAGGTGTTTAGATTCCTCGCGAGAAAAATTCTATCAAATTTGCGACTCCTACTATGTTGAATTTGAAACTCGTGTTGCCTACTAGATAGACCTTCCCGGGCTGTCTGGATGACTCCACCCCCTTCACTGGTGACCAAGTGTCTGATCTGCATGAAATCGAAGGCATTGGCGCAGTTGTCACAAAGCAGAGGCTAGTCTGGCCAATTGATGTCTTCAAGCCCTTCGTGTACTCAGGTATGCTCGCCATTCCCCAGCATGTACAAATTTACAAAGACTGACTAATGCGAAGCCACGTGCCTGCAGCCTGGAGAACCGCTAAGGTTGTATTTATACCCGAGACAGGTAAAGTTAACCGAAGGACTACAGGCCAATTAGCCTGACTTCCTTCCTCCTTAAACTTTTCGAAAGATTTCTAGATCTCTATATCAAACTTGGATCTCAAGCTCTATCGAGAGCCCAAAACGCATACTTAAAAGGGGAATCCGTTGAAATGGCTCTCCATAGGGTAGTCTTCGGAATAAAAAATGCACTCCATTACAAAGAACACGCTTTGGGGGCTTTTCTATTTATTGAAGTCGCCTTCAATAATGTGCATACAACAGCCATTATAGCAGCCATTATTATATCCCTTGCCCGGCGAAAAATAAAAATCCCTTGCCCGGCGAAAAATTAAAAATCATTTGCCCGGCGAAAAATAAAAAATTCTTTGCCCGGCGAAAAATAAAAAATCCTTTGCCCGGCGAAAAATGAAAATCCTTTGCCCGGTGAAAAATTAAAAATCCCTTGCCCGGCGAAAAATAAAAATCCCTTGCCCGGCGAAAAATAAAAATCCCTTGCCCGGCGAAAAATTAAAAATCCCTTGCCCGGCGAAAAATTAAAAATCCCTTGCCCGGCGAAAAATTAAAAATCCCTTGCCCGGTGAAAAATAAAAATCCCTTGCTCGGCGAAAAATTAAAAATCCCTTGCCCGGCGAAAAATTAAAAATCCCTTGCCCGGCGAAAAATTAAAAATCCCTTGCCCGGCGAAAAATAAAAATCCCTTGCCCGGCGAAAAATTAAAAATCCCTTGCCCGGCGAAAATTAAAAATCCCTTGCCCGGCGAAAAATAAAAAATCCTTTGCCCGGCGAAAAATGAAAATCCTTTGCCCGGCGAAAAATTAAAAATCCCTTGCCCGGCGAAAAATTAAAAATGCTTTGCCCGGCGAAAAATAAGAATCCCTCGCCCGGCGAAAAATTAAAAATCCCTTGCCCGCCGAAAAATTAAAAAATCCCTTGCCCGGCGAAAAATTAAAAATCCCTTGCCCGGCGAAAAATTAAAAATCCCTTGCCCGGCGAAAAATTAAAAATCCCTTGCCCGGCGAAAAATTAAAAATCCTTTGCCCGGCGAAAAATTAAAAATGCTTTGCCCGGCGAAAAATAAAAATCCCTCGCCCGGCGAAAAATTAAAAATCCCTTGCCCGTCGAAAAATTAAAAATCCTTTGCCCGGCGAAAAATTAAAAATCCCTTGCCCGGCGAAAAATAAAAATCCCTTGCCCGGCGAAAAATTAAAAATCCCCTGCCCGGCGAAAAATTAAAAATCCCTTGCCCGGCGAAAAATTAAAAATCCCTTGCCCGGCGAAAAATTAAAAATCCCTTGCCCGGCGAAAAATGAAAATCCCTTACCCGGCGAAAAATTAAAAATCCCTTGCCCGGCGGAAATAAAAATCCCTTGCTTTCGAAAAATTAAAAATCCCTTGCCCGGCGAAAAATTAAAAATCCCTTGCCCGGCGAAAAATAAAAAATCCCTTGCCCGGCGAAAAATAAAAATCCCTTGCCCGGCGAAAAATTAAAAATCCCTTGCCCGGCGAAAAATGAAAATCCCTTGCCCGGCGAAAAATTAAAAATCCCTTGCCCGGCGAAAAATAAAAATCCCTTGCCCGGCGAAAAATTAAAAATCCCTTGCCCGGCGGAAATTAAAAATCCCTTGCCCGGCGAAAAATAAAAATCACTTGCCCGGCGAAAAATTAAAAATCCCTTGCCCGGCGAAAAATAAAAATCCCTTGCCCGGCGAAAAATTAAAAATCCCTTGCCTATTTGCAACTGGGTAAGCAACATGCTTAAGCAAAGACTCATATCAGTAAAGTGGGTGGGAGTGCAAATCATAATGAAGGTCCACAGAGGCACTCCGCAAGGACGAGTTCTATTCCTTATTTTGTGGAACTTGATTACAAATTCAACTTTGGGAAGTTTGGAAAGCAAGGGGCTCACGGTTGTGGCCTATGCTGATGACATTGCGATCTTAGTCTCGGGTAGGTTTCTGCATACCCTCGGCCAGCTCATCGAGTGTGCTCTGGAGCTGGTTGAGGAGTGCGCAAATACAGTGGGCCGTGGGATCAACTCCAATAAAACTGATCTTGTACTCTTCACAACGAAGTGCAAAATTCCTGAATTAGACCCAATCAGGTTTGGTGGTGCCAGGCTAAGTCTCAAGTCATAAATTAAGTAATTGGTTCTTATTCCAGATAGCAAGCTCACCTGGAATGCGAATTTAGAGGACAGAGTTAAGCGTGCAAACAACGCGATTTACTACAGCAAAAGAGTGTTGGGTAAAATGTGTGGTCTAAGCCCTGTTCTAACGCACTGGATCTATATGGCGGTAGTTAGGTCGATCCTTGGTTACGGATGCTTGGTTTGGTGGCCAGGTGCCTTAACATCGACTCCTTCATCTGCTTTGAACGTCCTGCTACATCTCCCTTCGTTAGATCCCTTTGTTAGAGGCACAGCAGTATTGAGCGGGGGTACACAAGTAGTACTGGCTACTTGGTCCCCACTCTGTGCTTCGAGCGAGGATATCAAGTGACTGTGGCAGATGGACAAGAATGGAATGCAGCTCCTAGTATCTACACTGGCAGCTCTAAAATAGCTGCAGGAGACGTAAAGTCGCAGATTTAGTATACAAGTGAAGAAATTAGCATTTTTGCACAGTCAAGCGAAGGTAAAAGCTCTGATCTATCATACAAATCAAAGTGTGTACTCGACTGCCTTCAGGCCCTGAATAGACTGGGCAACAACAGAAGAGTCAGAAATTTCTGGGTTCCCGGTCACAAGAGCATTGAAGAAAATGAGAGGGCGGACGCTTAAGCGAAGTACCTATTCAAACAATCAAATACTCGATCGACTTCAATATGGTGCAAGGTGCGATGTGCTGATGGCGTACAACTCAGACCTGCAGGGTAACCAAAATCATATGGGAGTCATAAAATCTTGCAGCGACCAATTATCTGCTCAAATCAACGATGGCCGCTTAGATTGAACTTCGTTTCTCCTGGCTCACTTATCTGGTATCACTATGCACCAATAGGTCTATATGTGGCCTTGTTTCAGCCAATATAACCTAACGTAGTGGGTAGAACACTAGCTCCTAGTATGCGAAGTTCTCCGTTCGAATCAAAGCCTTGAATCAAGCTTTGAGTTAAAACGGCACTGACTAAGCACCTGAGTCAAAATTAAGATTATGAAAATGGAGTTTCTACAACTTTCAATACCCAAACTATAATGGACTGTAGCTTTGCATTGCTTTAAACAATTTTATAGGGTGCTGATAAACCCAATTAGTGTTTAAAAATATTCTAGCTCTCTATTCAATCACGGAAATTTTATAAGTCAAAAAAGTAGGGCATAAACCGATTGTAAAATGTTGCCTTCGTTTAAAGGTTACTTAGGTTACGTTAATACTCCTCATACCAGTAGATGTAACTTTATACCATTACTACTTCAATGTTTCCTTCTTAATGATTTCGAATTCTGCCTGTTTAAAATATAGTTATAAGAACACCATACGATGAATCAACCACTTTATGCATCCGGACGTGCATATGAACACAATTTTGCGTAAATCTGCATACGTACATATGTACTAACTCAAAGTTAGCACTGGTGTGATTAAAACGAACATTTTCTCAGCCACTTGTGTGGTCAAGTTTTTAAGTGTTCTCCTTATTGTGGGGTTAAATTTCACTGGAAATACTCCCATCGTGTGTTTATTTAAGTAACAATTATTTCTTTTATGTGAGCTTCGGATTTGCACGCTAGGCAACGAACCAACAATCTAAGTATGTACTCACAAAAGCATGTACATAGTGCAGGAGATCTCTGGGGTTTGTGCTTAATTCTGCAACGAATCTGGGTAACTGGAGCTCCGTTTACCGACATGATTGTCATGGT
Organism: Nemotelus pantherinus; assembly: GCA_963978885.1. Lineage (NCBI taxonomy): Eukaryota > Metazoa > Arthropoda > Insecta > Diptera > Stratiomyidae > Nemotelus > Nemotelus pantherinus. Next base: position 33,808,045 of record OZ022263.1, read on the forward strand.
TGACTGGCTGCAAATGAATTTCGCTTGTGGGTGATTGCCTCCCATGCATGTTCATGAAGTTGACCATGAACTATGGGAATTAGTTTGCATTCATGTAACAAAGAATTTATCTAATAGAATTGTAGATTGAAGTCTTAAAGTTGGGAATTCAATGGTGCTGGAATTTCAATTGATTTCGTTTTATGTGCAATCTTTTCAAGATTTAGTACGTTCAACTCACACCTACTTTGACGAAAATATTGAATCATCTGTTTGCTGGTACCGCATATTTTGTACAAGATTAAGGTGACAGCAATGTCAGTCGTAAGATTTCTATAAAATAATCGGGTCTTTTTAGTTTCATTGATTATTGTACGGAATCAGTTTCGTATGTTCTCACCATTAATTGGTCTTAATTTTGAGAACAGTAGGAGATTGTTAGACGGCATGATGAAAAATTGCGATTCGCTAGCTCACATAGAGACAAACTATTGCAAAGAGCAAGGAACCAACCATTCAATTTGCATCGTAATGCAAATTTCACTTTTCATGTTGGTAACGGCATACTTTGTTTGAATTCAATTGCAATGAAGGAATTCAGTTGCGAGACCAGAAATGCACCAACTAGTTAAACAGGAACCATATTTGGACCACAAATGTGTGCCAAAATCATCATCTATGACAGGCTGTCTTCTAGATTTCGATTCTATTGAGATGTCCTACCAATCCTCTTATCAGCAATCGCTTCAAACTGTCCACAAATCTTCCAGATATGAGTGGATTCCTGGAAACTTATTTCGGTATTTAATGGCAAAATGTCTGTAGGAAAAGATAAATTAAAGTTCGCACTGTACTACAACGAAGACCAAAAAAGCAACACGATTTAAGAGCGATTAAAATTATCCCGACATTGTTTCCTTTAAAACAGATCACGGATTGAACAACAGTTATATGTTTGCAGGAAAAATATTAAAAAGGTAAACTTTTCCAGACTTATTGAAATAATTAAGGATCGATCACACAAAATGTGTAAAAATTATAGCGTTTTCAGTTTGTTCATATAACTACATAAAAAATGTGTAAGACTAATTCAATTCTATTGAAGCAAGCACATCCACGGATATGGATTTTCGTAAGGATAAAACATTAAACTTATTTTGTCCCCAATAACATTTTAATCGTTTTTTCCTTTTTTTTCTCTAATAAGAGTTTAATATCTCTGCTGTTGATGAGGAAATAGGTATTCTATCGTACACATTTAAATACGCAATCAGCTAGCAAATCACCAAAGTACTTATATTACCTGATGAAAAAGAAAAGCTGTAAAAGCCATAGCAAACTTTCTCGTAGGAGAATTCTAGTGGATGACAGGAAAAAAAGCTAAAAAAGTGTTTAAAAGAAAATCGAACGCATTGATTACCTTAAAAATTTAATGATAATCAAAGCAAGCTAAAGCCTTTTACACATATGTATGTTACAAAAGATGTGCTGGCCTTTACTTTGGCGTCAGAGTAAAAACTATGATTGTGATTCATGAGTGATAGAAATAACACCATTATGCTCATAGGTATTAATGGCTCATGAATTTCGATAGCACGACCTAAACCTTCAGTACGGTACCGTTTCAGTAAGTCCCATAGGTTTTTCCCTTCATATTTTCCTCAATCCGAAATTAATTCTATTTTATTTATTTTTGAGCACAATCAGATCAGGTAGTATTAATAGAGCATAGACTCAGAGAAAATAGAACATATAGTGTAAAATTTTAAATTTGAATTAGAAATAGTCAAATAACTTATAATGGTTCAAACTATATATTTGCATTCTTCAAATAAATAATTCAAATTTAATGAGTTGTGCATATTTATGAATCAAGCTTAAATAAAACTACGATTTAAATGTTTGACAAGTGTTCAATGGAGTCATTTCTAAAGATTAACAGCATCCGAATAAAATTTTTTACGAGCATATATATGCATTTAAATATGCAAATTTTTTAAATAGTCTATTCCACAGTCTCATAACAGATCTTTTAGCTATTTTACTTCCAGAATCTGCAATGCATATTTGAAATACTTTTCCGACAACTAAACCAACTGACAAAAACGCTCATGAAAATCGAAATATTTTTATGCAAAATGGCATTTTCGTTTTCGTTTGTTCCCTTAATTGAACTGGATATTCAGTAATATTTTTAAAATATGCACATACATTGTAAGCATTGGTATCCGACAACCAGCGACTATACGTTTGGAATTTGCCAATCGCCAGCTCATAGAAATGAAGCTTTTTGCTGGGTTGAGGATCAATTTTTACAGGCTATGAGAAAAATGAATAATTAATGAGACATTGATGCTGAGCACGATGTTTATCAAAGAAGATTCAGCAAAACTTTGAATGCAAAATCTTCGACATGCATAAAATTGCGACTGAATGTGATAAATTTCGAAAGTGAAATTTACTTTAAGTTTTATGTTACAAAAAATGCTAAATAGTTTGAAGACAAAACTATTTATACAGTATTTTAACGTATAATTGATTTGTTTTTGAAAAACTAAGCAAACTTTTAATAGTTTTGGCAAGCGATTTGCATATAAAAAGAATATCAATCTTGTCTACAACAATGCAATTTCAGCTTTTGAGCGTCTTACAGGTTAACTATAATCGTTAGTTAGTTTCATTTTGGTCCTGATTTTCAAAATTTTTCTTCGGTTTAAGGTTCAATTACATTTAGTTTTTTTCAAATCAGGTGGTTATGAGGCAGAGCCGCTTTAAGAGTCGAGTTAAAGAGACATGCTTCTAATAGAATAAATTTAAGCGGTCAGTCGTCAGCCGAATAGGGGGAAGAACATGTAGTAAGTGTGATCTTTAACCGCCTCGCGGTGGCCGCTGGTAACAATCGCCCCGGAAGGGAGGATTGGCTGATTGGCTCAGGCTAGTCTCTCCTAAGCAAGTTGGTGAGAGGTCCCTTTCCTGTAAAAAATTTGGTTCTGCCGCACGCCCGTACAGCAGCCACCTGTATGGGCTGTGTAAACAGATGCCTCGCCCGTAACTGGCAGAAGGGCGCCCTTTTATCTCTCCGCAGTGGTGACACGGAGGCCTGGGAACGGGTCTGGGCTGGTGACTGAGGTGAAAGTTCACCTGCGGGGTTCTGGATCCAATACTTCACTTTGCCCGGCTCTGGAATCTTGCGAACCGCGGTCTACAGAGTAGCGAACTGTTAGACTAGGGGAGACACTTTGGTTGGCTCGGCAGCAAGGCTCGTAAGTTCAGCGCACTTTGAAAGCCTACGGAACCATCGGAAGGTCGTACGGGAGTCTGCCTCGCGATTCGAAGAGGGAGAAGGACGGTCGGAGCAATACGTTGTTCATATGGGGGCGAGGTGTAGCGGGAGGCAAAATGCTGACGATTGCCTCGGCTGTGGTCCGAGAACGCGAAACCCAAACCTGAAATATTAACTAAAATAAATCAATGGATCAAACAAAAGACGTTAATAAAATCAAACTTCCCGCCAGTACTACTGAGGGGAAGTCACTAGAAAGTTGCCATGTCGACGGAAGAAGGGTCACCCCGCTTTGAAGGCTGCAACATTGTTCGCGGCCACATTGCGGAGACCTGTATTGACGTTATCTCGACGGAATGACTTCGGTCTACCATCCTGAAAATTTCTGAAGGTCATCCAGGTTTGGACGTGGTGGAGGAGACATCCGTGCCTAAGCTAATTACAGCGAAAGTGGCGGTGCCCCACTCAAACGTTTCGGAGGCTCTATCTCTGTTAAAGAGAACGTATGTACAGCACAGTGAGTATTGAACGCATGGAGGCTTTGACATATGAGTTCTCACGGGTGGTCTTTGTGTTACTTACAAATAAAAAAATTCCAGTCTGAGTCAATCGCATCGCTGTAATTCCGCTTCATGGGCGCAAAATTGAAAGAGGAGAGATCTTCCGGCAGCTGCAGTCACTCGGAATCAGCCGAAGATTTGTGTATCAGTGTGTTAAATTGTTTGAGGACACTGGCGACGTGAAATACCGCCAGCAATCCGGCCGTCTGTGCAATGTACGCAGGCCAGAGACCATCAAAGCCGTGAAGCCTCGGATCATAAGAAATTTTCTCCGAAAACAGAAAATTATGGCGAGAGAGATTGATGGCGACATCCATGAGCCGCATTGTAAAAAAAGACTTGGATCAGGGGGCCTACAAACGCCGCACCGGACTCATCACTACTCTGAAGAAAAATAGAATGAAAAATATAAAAAATATATAAAAATAAAAATATGCAGATGGGAGTTACAAAAAATCTTCAACCTGCTGGGGAAATTCAATCGACAGAATGGTCGAGTGTACGCTCGGTTGTCATTGAAAGCGTCGCAAGTCATGGTGTGGGACGAGTGTTATTAGTCATGGTTTGGTGGGGCAGAGCCTATGATGGCACCACTGAGCTATTTTTTTTGCGAAAAAGGTGTGGAAACCTCCGCAAAAGTGTATAAAAGTGTATCAGCAAACGGTTTTGAAACGTATTGTGAAGCCTCTCAGCCAAACCATGTTTCAAAACCATCATCGAGTGTTCCATCCAGATTCGACGCCGACTCACAAGGTTAGAACGACTCAGGCCTGGCTTGAGGGGCACGTACCTACATTTTTGAGCCCAGATGATTGACACTCCAGCAGCTCTGACTTGATACCGCTGGATTACAAGTTTTGGACGGTTTTGGAGGACATGTTCTGGACATGGTATTCAACAACATTGAATCCCTCAAGTCTGCCCTGCCCGAAGCTGTGAACAATATTCCTCTACATGAGCTGCGTGCTGCGATAAACTATTGAGCGAAGAGATTCAAAGCCTGTGTGAAGGCGAATGATGGTCATTTCGAATGACATAATTTTTTGTTTATTCTACACCGGCTTGAAAACCTGGACGCTTGTATGCAAGTATGAAATCTCCTTTAGGGTTGCGAGACCAGATTTAAGAACAGTATTCAAGGATGCTACGTACAAGTTAAAACAACTTTTGTAAAGAAGAACTTATGTTATAAACACGAGGAGAATACCTGAGGACGAAACCGGATAAACGAGAGGGTTATTTATGCAACGAGAGAGCTATTTATGCAACGAGTTTATCAAACTAAAGTTTTGAGTAAAAAAGAACGCCTATTTCCTTACATTTGTCGACAACCGTAAGAGGCAATAAATCGAAGTAACGAATTTTATTCTTGTTGCGAGAAAAAGGAGCTGGGTGGATGCTTTTTGGAACAGGCCGAGGACTGATAAGCTGAGCCCAGAATTCTCTTTTGTTTACAATATGTGGTACTTTATCTTTGTTTAACATTTCCTTCTTCAATTGATTTGATGGCCTCCATGATATGTTTAGTGCTTAGGTCAGTTTTTTCACAGATACAGAGCTCTGAAACAAAACAAAGATTAAAAAACTCTAGCGCACCTGAACCGCTAGAAAACTAATTTTCGAAGAAATTGTCTTTGAGTGACAATGTGGAAAGACGTAATACACTTTCTTGTAGAATCATATCAACCATTCCTTGTTCAAAGCAACAGAACTCAACTATAACACAAATGATGAAAATGTTCAGTGCTGGCAACATTTTCCCAACGAAGCAGCAATAAGTTAACCTTCACAAGCTCATACTTAAATCAACTTATCCTTTAAATTTCGTTCTCATCGGAGGATTTCGTCGAAAGCTTTAGCGGTTAACGTTGTTTGAAGCTGCCATCCAAAAAATGTTCAAAACTCGGAAAATTTAAAAATTGGTTTCTTAGTTTTATTGCAAATGTTTTGCATATGTGTATGTAATTTGAAGCATCTGTTGATGCAATAGTTACGAAAATGGCTAAAGCTCGTTACCCTGTGTCAGCAGCAAAGCAAAATATATACCAAATCTGCTTCACGTTAAACTAAACCCAACCAGGGCTACCACCCTAAAAACTTTTCAAATTTTTAAAGCGTTAATATTTGTTGTTAATTTTCATTGCAGGATCGTTCCCATTTGCAAATCTAATGACATAATCGCGCAGTAAAGAAATTTCAAAAAATTACAACAATGGCCATAGCTGGCAGCCCTTACACGATTTTTATACGGACATTTGGCTCACATTAAAATCTATTTACTGCATAAACTTCATTTTGATATCATGACTGCACCGGAAGTTAAAGGGAAAAAAGCTTTATTTTTGCTGAGCAAATTTGCAAGATTTAGGAGACAAAAATCACCATAGCTGGCAACCCTATTCTAATTTTTCAGCCAAATTTTTACCAAATGTTATTTATTTATTTACCAAACAAGGCATGCATTAACAATACAATATAACAACACAACAACAAAATACATATTTTTCCAACACATTAGAAAACAAAATACATCACAACTTTTATTTCAGTTACTTTACTTTACTTTAATATATTTTATTTTGATTTAAGCTAAATTGATGGGCAAATTAAGTGGGATTAGGATGTTGATAGGGTCTTTAATAAGTTTGTTCTAAAAGTGTGTTTAGAGATCCCCGAAGCGTAGTTGCTGCTTATAGAGTTGAAAATTCTACAGCACCTATTTATGGGCTCGTTATATGCATAGGTAGTGTGGTGATTGACCTCCTTGAGCAGAGTTGCATACCTAGTGCGTCTTGGTTGGTCATTGAAAATAATTTTGTTGGAGAGAGCTTCAACATTGACTGCACCACTTATAATATCAAAGGTTAGGCATGCACTTAACAGTGTTCTTCTAGAAGAGAGAGGCATTAAATTAAGAAGGTTCAGTCTGGTTTTGTAAGAAGGAAGATGTTGGAAGTCTTTTGGATCATAAAGGTCCCTCAAAGCGAAAAGTAAAAACTGTTTCTGAACAGATTCTACTCTACCACTATGTAGCTCAAAAACTGGGTTCCATATTACGCAGGCATACTCCAATAGAGGACGCACCAGAGTGATATATAATGACTTGGTAACCCATATATTCTTGAATTCTTTAGCACGTCTCTTAATGAATCCGAGCTGTTTATTGGCCCTGGCAAGGATTTTGTCATAGTGGAGATTGAACCGCATCTTGTTGTCCAACACTACCCCGAGATCTATAATATGATCAACCCTATCCAATATGGTGTTGTTAAGGCAGTAAGAATACTTTTTGATCGTATTCTTACGAGAAAAGCTTATTACATGGCACTTGTTAATATTAAGATTCAAATTATTCACATTGCACCAATGTTCGAGAGATTGAAGCTTGGATTGTAGAAGAATTGCGTCAGATTGCGTGTTTACGCTGTGGTAGATTTTTAAGTCGTCTGCATAAAAGAGATGGGGTATACCAAGCAATGTCTCAGAAAGGTCAGAAATGAAGATGTTAAAAAGCAGGGGACCTAGATGACTGCCTTGCGGTACTCCAGAAGATGCGAAAACTCTTTTAGATAAGTGGCCCTGGAATTTAACAAGCTGAGTTCGATCGCGAAGATAAGACTGGAGCCAATCAAGAAGAGACCCTGATATACCAAAGTTACGAAGCTTGTATATTAGAGTTTGATGGTCAACCCGGTCGAAAGCCTTACTAAAGTCCGTATAGACTGCGTCAATTTGACTTCCTTTTTCCATTTCACAGAGTACATCAGATACCAGGATCATGAGGTTGGTAGAAGTCGATCTACCCTTACGAAAACCATGTTGTTGCTCATTTAGAAAAGGGTCGATTATGCGAGTAAGTTTTTCACAAACTAACTTCTCAAAAAGTTTGGGGATAACAGATAGAATAGCAATCCCCCGATAGTTATCGACTGATCGTTTATCACCACTTTTGAAAATAGGCGTAAGGTATGAAGATTTCCAGAAAGATGGAAAAACACCTAGGGAGAGAGATTTATTGAAAATCATGTGCAAAGGTGTGATCAATTGGTCCGCAAACTGCACGACGAAGAAAGGAGAAACCAAATCAGGGCCTGGTCCTTTGCCGATCTTTAGTTCGTGAATAGCTTCAATAATAGCCTCTTGTGTAAGAACAAACCCGGCGATAAGAGGTCTCGCGGTGATTCTTGCAGACATAGTAGAAGTGGAGGTTTTTGGCGAGCAAAAAGAATTCTGAAAGTGATCAGCAAAAAAGTTACAAATGGCTTGTGGGCAGGAAGAAACCATGTTACCACGGGACATCGAACAGGGATAGCCGGTTGATTTACGTTTCAAGTTAACGAAATCATAAAACTTCCTGGGATCACTAATGATTTTTTCCCCCATTGAGTTAACATAGAACTCATACGCTTCGCGAGATTTGATGAGAAATTCTTTGGATAGCTGATCGTATAATCTGATTAGACCCTCATTGAGCAATTCATTGAGCAACCTCACCTTAAGTAAGTACCTGTTACCTTAAGTAAGGTCCAAATATTGTGTGAATTTTATTTAAATCTGATGGCTGAATAGGAAGTTATAGGCCAAAAAGCTGTTTTTTTTCTCAGTGATTTTTCAAGATGGCATCACTGCCACAATATTGCCCGCATTTCAAAATTATTTCTCTCAGACCTGGTCCTAGTTGATACCAACATGTCCTGTGAATTTCATTATGATCGGATAATCCGGTCGTCACTTTCGAGCGCTGAAAATAGAGGTAAGTTAGTGATGGGTTGCCGTTCTTGTGAAAATCGGAATTTTAAAAATTTCAAATTGACATGATGCACAAACGTTAAAATTTATCAATGATTTGATTTTTTGTCAAAAATCACAAATTTTTCAGGAGGTTCAATGATTTGAAAGATTTTTTTTCAAGAGCCTGCCGCAGCTACAGGGTTATCCGCACTACCTTGGAAATCCACGTGTATTAAACTTTAGTCAACATCAATACGCTCTGCCAATTTCACGATGATCCAATGTTTTTGTCAGAAGTAATGACAAATCAAAATTTGAAAAAAAAAATCCTTGCCTACTTTTAGGCACGCTGCACCCACACACGGCTCAAAATTTCCAATTCTTTACCATAAACAAGCTTAGAACATAATAAGTTTTCATTCCCAATACTTTTCTTGAACAAAAAATGACGCTGCTTGGAAATATAGGAGTACCTCAAAATTCATTAAAACGCTCGCCGCCGCCAAAAGGTTTAGGATATCTGAATTTTAGCAAGTCGTGGACCTTCCTACTAAATACATCTACGTTTTTCGAAAGTTTCAGCTTAATCGGATCGGCCACTCCAGAGATTATCTCCCTTAATCGTTTTGATGATATATATATATATATATATATATATATATATATATATATATATATATATATATATATATATATATATATATATTTTAATTTAATTTTATTTATCAACCAAGCAAGGTACAAGTAACATAAACAGTAAAAAAAGCAAAGTTGTAATTTACGAGTACATAGAAACAAAACGAAAAATTAAATAAAATAATTAACAAAATAAATCAATAATAAATTAATAAATAACAAATAAATAAAACATTGTCATATAGCTTAGGATTAAGGGTTGCGGATGGCTTGGAAAAGGGAGGATTTGAAGGATAATTTTGAGACTGTTGGAGAATACAGATTACTTATGCTATTGAATATCCTGCAGCATCTATTTATCGGCTCATTAGCTGCGTAAGTAGTGGAGTGTGGATATTCCTTAAGTAAACGGGAGGACCTGGTATTTCTTACAGGGTTATTCAACACCATTTTGCTATTCAGGAATTCAACTTTGATGACGCCTCTAATGACGTCAAATGTGAAGCAGGCCGAAATCATCTTTCTTCTAGATGCAAGTGTTAATAAGTTTAGATGACCCAGTCGAAACTCATAAGGAGGAAGGGTATTAAAATCGTAAGGGCTGTATAGTTCTCTCAATGCGAAAAGTAAGAATTGCTTTTCTATGGACTCGAGCCTACTACTGTGGGTTTCAAAAGCCGGATTCCAGCAAATGGAAGCATATTCGAGAATGGGGCGTACAAGAGGGGTATATAAAGATCTTGTGACCCACAGGTTACGAAATTCTTTGGCACGTCTTTTGATGAAGCCTAGCTGTTTGTTCGCACGGGAAAGTATTTTATCATAATGCAAGGTGAAGCGGAGTCGCTCATCCAAGACAACACCAAGGTCGACAACGTTATCAACTCGAGCTAACAAATTATTCCCGAGGAAGTATGTGTTATGTGAGACGGTGCATTTTCGGGAGAAACTTATAACTTGGCACTTAGCAATGTTGAAAGAGAGCTTGTTTTCATTGCACCAATGGTCAAGTGAATCAAGTTTGGATTGGAGAAAGAGTGCATCGGATTTAGATTTAATGATATGATAGACTTTGAGATCGTCGGCATAAAGTAGATGAGGTATATTTGCTAGGGCGTCAGATAGGTCAGAAATAAATATATTAAAGAGAAGTGGGCCAAGATGGCTACCTTGTGGTACACCAGAGGTAGCAGAGATATTTTTCGATAAGAGTCCTTGAAATTTTACCAGCTGAGTTCGATTTCCAAGGTAAGAAGTCAGCCAGCTAAGCAAAGATCCACCAAGTCCGAATTTCAGTAGCTTTAGAATTAAGGTAGGGTGGTCAACTGTGTCAAAAGCTTTACTAAAGTCTGTATAGACTGCGTCAATTTGGTATCCTTTCTCCATTTTACATAGGACTTCTGAGATTAGGACTGTCAAATTTGTGGTAGTTGAGCGACCTTTTCTAAAACCATGTTGTTGCTCGTTCAGACGGGAGTCAACAAGTGGAGACTATATATATATATGTAGATATATATATATATATATATATATATATATATATATATATATATATATATATATATATATATATATATATATATATAAAGAAATATGAATTTTCGGCGAAACGAGTTTAATACTACTTTTCTTCGAAAATTAGTAAAAAAGCTACGATATAAATACAAACACATAAGTTTTTCTGTTTTCGTAAATAACACTTCAGCTTTTCATTTGAATTGATGCCAGGTTAAAAATAAATACTACTATACAAACTTAACTTAAAACGCAAGTAAAAAAATCACTAGAAAAACATTAAGTGTTGTTTTGTTTGAAGCTCTCTATTACGGGCGCAATTAAGTGATGGTAGCTCTGACTTAGCTAAACTAATAACAACTTTCAACAACTAATAACAACATATCAAAAACAAAATGTTCAAATATGCCTTTACTATTTTTGTGATTGTATTCAGGAAATCAAACATCTCATAATTGAATTAGTATGTATTGATTCCAAATCATGATGATGACTTCCTTTTCTTCGATTAATATTCCGTCATTATGCATAAGATGCTTGAAGATGCATTAGGCTAGAAGATACGTTCCGCTTAGACTCGTAACTACAATACCACGATCCATAATCTGCCCTTTATTTCCCCGGGAAACGTACGTTTCAATGTTCATTACCGTAAAATATATTCAAAACTCATTTCCAAAGAAAACATTGATGATTTTGTTTTCTTCGAGAAATCAAACTGCATTCAAAACCATTCACAGTCAGTTATTGATAGATACACTCAATGCACGTCGCAGCAGAAATGAAATGCTAGTTCTGCCTAGCAAGGCTCAAAGGTCACATCAATAATGGTTATTGTGCTCAAGTACAACATCTCTACGTCTTACTTCGCATCGCGATATCCAAGCCAGTAATGACCATCGTGAAGCCATTAATACATTTATGAATGCAAGTCTGCTATTTATCTAGGATTTATCAGCGCGAAGTCATTCGAACTCATAAAGAGTTCGATCTCAAGCACGTTGTGCATTTGACTGTGATCACAGAAGTGCATTATCTATAGATCGTATCTTGTGCAACGATACTGAAACGATCTATTTTTCTCGTATTTATTGTTTAGTTTAAGTCCTGTGTGGCAAGTATTGTTCAGTGATGTGGCTGCAGATAATGGAAACTGAAAGAATGACCCATCTAGAATCAATTGTGCTTAAAAATGCTGATGTTGATTGCTCCAATGCGAAAGGAATCAATCTTGAAGTGAATGTCAGAATTTTCCGGGAACTTATTTTTCATTTCAAAAGTTAAACGGTTTGAAATGGCTTTGGTATCAAATTAAAAATGAATTATAAGGGACAACCTATTGTAGGCTCGATTGCTTTGAATGGATTCAGCTGCCAGTCCGAAGCGATTGTTTTAACTTTCAAAATAAATTTGTATCCATACTTTCGAAATATTTTGTTAGTTAGTCGTCTGTAATCTCGCGGTGCAAATACATCCACAAAATTGCTATAATTCCCGCAATAACAATTTTCTTCCGTTCATTTGCAGAGAAACTACTTTCATCCGAAGGCAGTGAGCTTCGTCGTGCCTTATTTTCGCTCAAACAGATCTTCCAGGAGGACAAAGATCTAGTGCATGGTTTCGTAGCGCTCGGAGGGTTAAACTGTTTAGTTCGCGTGGGAAACGTTGCAGATCAGAATTATCAGAACTACATTTTGCGCGCCTTGGGACAGGTAAGTGTCGAACGGCCATCGAACACACAGAGTGATTTCTGGTTATGTTGGCCGTTAATTGAAATTTCCACTTCTTCAATGCTTGATTTACTTTTCGATCGCCACAGGTGATGCTCTATGTCGATGGCATGAATGGCGTCATGAAGCACAGTCCAACGATCCAATGGTTGTATTCGCTGATTGCATCAAAGTATCGTCTTGTTGTGAAGACAGCGCTCAAACTATTGCTTGTATTCGTGGAATATGTGGAGACCAACTGCAATTTATTGGTGCAGGCTGTGCATAAAGTTGATAAAGCCCATGGTACATTGCCGTGGTCTAACATCATGAAGTGAGTAGAATTTTATGATTAGCGATTGTATGATCCAAGGTCTTTACAGGTCTCTCTGTAGCATAATTTCCGGTAAAATAATTTATTTTCTGTTGTTTTATTACTATTTATGTCGGTTAACCCTTCCGATCCCATAGAAACTACGTATTCCAAAAGAATTTTATAAAACACAGGGAAAACGAACCGGATAATTCAATTGAAATTCGCACCGATGATTGCCTTGAATGCTTAACATGTCCTTTATATGGTGTTCTGGCAATGATTTAAATACCAATAAGCATATTGTCTAGTGCGAACGATCTATTTATATCTTAACTCATTAGTCACGTATAAAACCACATCTGAAACAGATAGTAAACTTGGTAAAAGTTTCAGTAAAAGTGCATGTAATTGCAAATTTCAATACTTCCTTACTTGGCTTTAAAGGAAATTTTTCAAGGATAATAAGCCCAGCTGGACTTTTATTACTACAAGATAATTTCAGGAAGGAATAGTCAGGCTATTGGTAAAAGACAGCGAAAAACTGCAGATTGTAAAAACATCTATTTTCCCCGAATTGAAAGCACGGAAGTTGTAGCACAAAGTAAATATAAATCAAATGTGGACCGTTAAACGGGAAATGATTTTTCTGCTTATAAATTGTTAAATAGCTAATTATATAAATGTGTGGACCAGATCCGTGTAAAGAAATAAAGTTTGCAACGTCATCTGCCTAATTTAAAAAAAAATATTTTTTTTTTATCTTCTCAAAACCTTTAACCACTCAATCGAAAATTCGAAAAAACTAAGATACCTGGTAAATATCGCTCTAGTTAACACCGATAAAGTATCGCGAACTAAAATAAGTTCCAAAATTGAACTCTGGTGAAATTTGGTTGAGAATCCCATCAAAAAGTTACAAAACTGTGATCTCCCCCTGGGTGGAGTGATCTCTCTTTAGTACAAAATTTAGCACTATTCTATTGTCTTTTTATTTACTATTTAAGTTTCAACCGGCGTTGCGCAAAAACAATTACCTAATGTTATTTGTGCTCGCATCATCATTCTTGATAGCACTATTTTTTTAAAACACGTCTACGGATTTTTGAAATCGGGACATGGACTGCTCTAGAAACATTTTACATTTACTCGTATTTGTTTCAGCTACTAAAACACAGCTTCGACAACTAATTGAAAAACTATGCAAGCATTTTATTTTCATTAAGTTGCAAATAGAATTTCGGGAATTTCGTAACCAATTCAACCTTAAATCCCAAAAAATTCTTAACCCCACCTTTACACAATGGCTAGCCTTAAAACAAGCTGTCACCCCTATAAAAGAACATTCTGATAACCTGTTTCACTACTTCATTATGGAATTTAAAAATAAAAAGTGCCAAAATATGTTTATACTGCGTTTACTTTGCTATTCTGCAAGACTCGGACACGGTGATCCTCATTTTTTTAATGTTCAAAAAAAGTGTCTAGTGTCAACAAAATATTTTAGTCAGAAAATAGATAAATCCATATGTTTCTCACGGAAATGGAGCATGGTTACATTGACTTTCTCAAGTAGAGGTAGGTTGCGACAGAAAAATTTCGTATAAATACTCATTAATGCTATTACTTTTTAGTCACTGATACTTTCACCTGATGCTTTTTGTCACTGATGCTTTTGCCCACTGTTACTTTTGGTCACTGATACTTTTTATGATTTTAAACCATACTTACGACCGCGCCTTAAAACAGATCCATCCATTCAAATTGTATGCATGTACTCTGTACGCGTGATTTACCAAGAGATGGGCTGTGACAAGAGTTTTCTGTAACAGGTACAAGTTGATATTGCTACTTTTGTCACTGATACTTTTTGAGCAAACAACGACATGGGGAGTACAGTAACATTCATACAACCGCGCCATCTAAATCTTACGCCTATACGTTTTACGAGTCGGGTACTATACCAACAAGCAAGTTTTTGGATTCGATCACAAGATACATGGAATACGAGTAGCACGATTTGACCAGGCATAAATGAATGCACTTCACACTGATGTATTTTTTTCGTGTATCAGTGACATTCTGTACCTGTGACAAAGTATCAGGTTGATACAATACGACCATCCTCTAGACTGAAGACTTTTGTGAACTCAGAATACATTAAGATAGATATTGATTTTAACAACAATATGTTTTACGGGCTAAAATTTGAAAAGCATTAAGGGGACATAGCACCCTCAAATTTTCAATAAACCGATTGTTGTTTTTTGATTGAATATAAGCTTTAAAAACATGATTTTAATAATATAAAATTAAAATTCTAAAAAAAAAAATCTGTGAGCATATATAGCGAAGCGCGCCAAGGTAATTTTTTCTATGATTTTCGTTCACTACGCTATACCGCTTAATCGACTAACGCTAAAGTGTAGGGAAAGATAAGTTAGTCAACTTCTTCAAAAAAGCAAAAAAACAATTGCCTTGGCAAAAAAAACCAAAAAAACAAATTAGGTGAAAAAGATGCTCCTAAAAAAGTGCTGAAACTCCAAAAAAGGTCCGAAAAAGTTCAACTGACTCTAAAATTAATGAAAAATTTATCAACATATTATGGCCTACCTATACGACGAAATCCTAATTCGGTTGAAAATATGCGCAAGGAAATTTGGGCAGCATATTATCAAAAAATTTCAACTGATTAGAACCCTCAACACTCTTATTGTCCAGTAGTAGAAAAGACTTGGTGTAACTGGCGCAAGGCGGAGGCAGCTGGTGGGAATGCTTTAAAAAATTTCAAGCATCCTCCACTTTTAGATGATGAGTAACAAGAAATGTTTAAGCCTATTTATGAAGATTTATCATCAGAAGATTCATTAAAGCGCTGCTTGGGCAATTTTACGCAGAATAATAACGAAAGCTATAATCTTGTATTTGGAATTTGGCCACAAACATAAATTTTTGTGAAAAAAATGTCATAAATATGGCTGCAAATATTTCTGCATGTACAATCAATGACGGATTTATGGCTATCTTGAAAATAATGTTACCCTGAGGCTACATTGGCCATGAGCTCTGCCATATGCGATGGCAACGAATGTCAGTTTATGGCATGTCATCTGATGCCTGGGCAACGGCATTCATGCCATATCATTTTGAAAATATCATTCAGCAGTGAACATATGCCCGCTATCCGGTGTTATAGAGCACTGCGAAGGTTAGAGGAAGCAGAATGTGAGGAAAGGCGCAAATTGAGAAAGAGGCGAACATATATTTCCATAAGCAATATTTTATTTGTATTCGTTTAGGGTTTGTAACACTATTTCCCTCGACATCGCCATTTTGAAAATGAATAAACTGTCAGAATATGGCCATGCTCATGGCCATGCAAATGTCTTGTCATATGGCTTGACATATATGGCATGCCATCAAATATGGCATGCCACGTACCGTCTACATTTTCCATTTTCATGGCAAGTCGAATGTTAAGCCATCTCCCATGGCCAATGTGGACGCGGCGTAAGTCATGGGAATTACAATTAGCCAACGTGCGCTGGAACATAAGAACAGAAAATAGAGATGCTGTAAAAATGAACTAGGCGGAAAAACACTCGACTCAGGCATGTAAAGAGACCAGAACTGCTCGAAGGAAGCAAAAATCGTTGGAAGAGGAGGAGTATGAGCAAGAAAAAGGTATATTGTATAGTCCAGGCAACGCAGATTAAATTTCGTTAAGATTTATTACAAAAAATATTGAATTTTAACTTTAAACGCGATTTTCTCGAAACAACCTTTTTCAAGTTGGCGTGTATGATTAAGAAATATGTATTTATCCAATCGTTTTGAAATTTTAACACGTTAATTTGCACATGTTAGTACTCAGAATGAACTACGGATGAAAAAATCGGCATTTAAGTTTTTTTTATTTATAACCGTTTTTGGGGGGAAATAAACCTCGATTTTCGAAAAAACGCCGCCATTTTGTTGTTTTTCAACCAATTTTTTTTTTAGTTCATTCCAAGGCCACTTTGATGCTGATAAAAACCCGTTTTTTGTTTTTTTTCCAGCCTCTTCTAAATGCAGTTATCATGCACGCCAGGTTTTTTTGGTGTTTTTTAAAAAAAATTGTAGCAAACAACAAGGTGCCACAAAAAAATTTTTAACAATTTTTTTTTATGTAGTGTAAGGCAAATTTAGTATATGTACAAAGTTTTACTAAGATATGTTTTTTTATTCAATTAAAAACAAACCTTTGAAAAAAATATTTTTTTTTCAATTTTAAGGTGCTATGTCCCCTTAAGTGAGTAGTGGAGCAAGTACAATAACTATTTCTGAAGTAAAAATCAATATGAATTTGTCCATCGAACTTTGTGTTTAAACTCTTTAAGAAAGATTTATTTCACAGATGATAAGTTGAAATTATTGTGACTATTGGATTCAAATTTTATTTATTTATTGATCGGAGCGTGACGAGTCATCATAAATCAAACTTCCCGCCAGTACTACTGGAGGGAAGTCACTAGAAAATGATCCCTTCCAAAGGCTCGCGATCACCAACGTCGGGAGGCGAAACGGCTCAGGGTCAGACGATCGAAAGATTTCGGGCCCTGAAGCTAGATGGAGAACCCTGACTCTGAATTGGGTTTCATTTAAAAAAAGGCATGATAGTGACTGGTGACCACCACCCGAATCTCATGAAATGGTCCCTCTACGTCGCTCTTTTCGGGCAGTAAATATTTAGCCCGACTACTTTCCGAACAGACCTTCTATATACATATCGAAAGGATCCATATTTTATTGGAGAGGAAACTGGTCTGCATACAGTCTGTATCATAAAAGCCAGTATTAATTTACTATTTTGTTGAAATAAGGCGAGTTTATCAGCTCATCAGTAGGAGTTTCATCGAAAATTGTATTGTGCTTTATGTGCTTAATATTATGTGATCGTTGTTATTTGAAATGTGGGCAGCCCTGTGGTAATGGTGTTATATTGGAACATCGCTGAGGCAAATTTCACTTTTTTGCCTTATCACTTCTTATGATGAAATTTGAAAAAAGTTGCATAGAAACAAATTGAAT
The DNA here is from genome assembly GCA_963978885.1 of Nemotelus pantherinus. Lineage (NCBI taxonomy): Eukaryota > Metazoa > Arthropoda > Insecta > Diptera > Stratiomyidae > Nemotelus > Nemotelus pantherinus. The sequence goes on from OZ022263.1 coordinate 33,825,841, forward strand.
TCGTGAAACCTACTCAGAAACATTTAAAATAGACCGATAAACGCTGAGTCCCAGAAACTTTTTAACGGCTGTATGTTGGTTGACCCCGGCATTCGCCTTTCTGTTAGAGAATCGGGCCGTATAGAACATTATTCAACTTTGATGTTACATTTGCCCTTACCGACACCTATTTTTTTTCTCACTTTCTGCGTTTGCCTTGTCAGCACAATAGTCTTAACCTTGGCTCTCTGCCGCGAACGTTAGCTGTGCTTAAAAATACTTTAAAAAAATTACGTACTGTCATATACTCCAAATATGCCCTAATTTAGTCAATTGTTTGTTTCTTATTTTGGTCGTTTGATTCCTTTTTGTATTACTTTTCCATATATATATATATATATATATATATATATATATATATATATATATATATATATATATATATATATATATATATATATATATATATATATATATACATATATATATATATATATATATATATATATATATATATATATATATATATATATATACATATATATATATATATATATATATATATATATATATTATATATATTTATATATTTTTTTCTTGTCCAATCTATTATATAATTGGATTTGTTCTGTGAATATGGGCAATAAATAAATAAATAGATAAATAAAGAAATAAATAATAGCGATAAGTTTTAATACTTGCTTTACACTAGTTTATCCTAGACAATTATTTTATAGACTTTAACAGTTTTTCTTAAATTTTCTTACATCAGGTTGTTAAAAGACTATGAAAATGCCGATACAGAACTATTAATTTATGCCACATCACTAATTAACAAGACTCTGTCGGGACTGAATGATCAGGATAGTTTTTACGACGAAAGTGATTTCTTAGAGCAACAAGGAATGGAAGGAGTTGTTCAGCGTTACATGTCCCGTCCTGGGACTGATTTAGATCTACTAGATCAACTACAATTATATGAGGCTGTGTTGAAGTAAGATATCTTATCAGCGTTTTATCTTCGGGTTGGTATTCTAAACTCAAACATCATTCTAGATTTGAAGATGGTGAAGCCGATGGGACTCGAATTCCAGACGATTCAATTCGAAAAACATTACGTCTACGAAATACTGACTCGACGGAAAGAAGAAAATCAAGACGACATAGCACAGGTACTAGTCCTATGACAACGAATGTTGCATCGCCAAAACGCTTCTCGCCGCCCAGTCAGTCAGTTCTTGATGAAGATAGTTCCAGTTCAAATAATTCGAATGAATTTAATGGAGGAGTGTTTCTAGACTGTAAAGGTAATTATTCAAACACGAAATTTAAGTCATATACTTCAGTATTGTTTATTATATTTAATTTTGATTTTGTCGCTTTTAATTATTCGTAGCCATAATATTAATTATTCGTAGCCATAATATTCGTAGCCATAATATTACCCCTTTAAATTTTATTATCTTTTTAGTCAAAAGTTTTATAGGAATAATAATTTGTGAATAATTGAATAAATTATAATAACAATAGAAAATATTAAAACAATAGAAAATATTCAAACAATTGAAAATATTAAAACTGTGCTTTATGAAAATTTATTAAACACAAAACACAAATTCTAGGTCAGCGTGAAGGTGCCGGTGTAACTCCTGGCCTGCGTCGACGACGTGAACGAGCAGAACGACAAAAGTCCTTTATGCGCGAGCAACAAGAGGCACTAGCTAAGGGAATGCGAGCCCCATTTGACCTCAATGGCAGCGAACAGAATGAATTGGGTAAGTCGAATTCATAAAACAATGTAAATGTATCAGATATTTGTTCGGTGTGCCCGCGCAGATTCTTTTGCTTCTATGTTTGTTTTCTTTGTTTTAATCACTAACACAAGATCTGTTTGTTCAAATTTCGCCCATAACCATGCTTCAGGTCAAATCGTAACAGCAGTTCCAGTGCACCTCCGAAGTGGAAACGATAGTCCCCCCGAGTCCCTTATTATGCGACCCGGTAATCCACAGCCAGTTAATAACAATAACAGTGATACTTGCACAACTCCAAAAAATAAAGTGCTCAGTCCAGTGAAAAATGTACTGAGTAATACAAGCATATCTGTGATTTCGAATGGTTTTGAGAAAAAGAGTATCAATAATAATGGAGCCATTTCACCTGAAAGAACTCGTTTAAATGGTGTCAGTCAGCAAAATAGCATAGCAGGTAAGCGTTATCCCCCTCAGGCTCCTGACTTTGTCAACAGTCGGAACTTAGTGAACATGGCCAATAACTTTGCCGCGAGCAAAGGTGTAGGAAAATACAGCGATAGCAAGAATAATGTCCTCACGAGAAGGGAATCGCTAGACAGACTGAAGAGTCGCAATAGCAACAATGCTTCCAACAATAATACTAGCTTCCTCAGTCACAAGACCAAGCTTTCGAATGAATCAAATCGATTGAACAATTATTATAATCAGCTGTCGCCCGCAGCCAAAAACAACAATTTCACTACGTCTGTTCTAAATCAGAAGAACCTGAACCTGAATGGACCGGCCAGTGGTAATACGAACACCGGTAGTACGGGGTACGTGAATGGCACGTCCATCACGAACAAAAATAATAGTAATGGTCAACCGACGATGCTGCGTATGCATGGAAGCTACAAGGACATAAAAATGGTCAGTAATATGAACGGCAAAAGTCTTGGCCATTCATTAAACGCTGACTCGTCGGAGCTGCAAACCAATGCTAATAGTCAAGGGATTACATCCGTTCCCAACGGAAACAACAAAAAGCTCAATGGAACCGGCATCGGTGTCAGCGCAAACGAAGGCGGTAAGTGCGTTCTGTTGTATGCCATTAGTAAGTTTTATTTTTATTGCCGTGATTTTTCCTCTGCTCCATTTCGCTTTGCCTTGAAATCTGTCTTACAATGCTTTTTTGCGCTTCTTTACTTATAAGTTTCTATCAAAACTCGAGTCGGGTGAATTTGAATGGAGAGCTTTGTTGACATTATTCAATTACCATAAATGAATGTGCGGCGTGTTCGCACCGCTATAGAACAAGGTAAATCGATTTCATCAAAGTATTCGTATGTATCGTGATAACTGAAGTGGAAATCCTAGAACGTTGTTTGTATATCTTGATTTGATTCGATTCGCATGGTTGTTCCTGTAAGTGTCAGGATATGTTAATATGAGTACTATATGACACGAATACGAAGTCTGTTATATTTTGTTCTGTTTCTTTCTTTTATTCACTAAAGTTATTTTATGAAGGTAAAGGTCAGAAATATTTAAGGAGACGCAAGTTAACGCATATTTAAAGATGTCAAATGAAAGCGATTGCACTTATATCAGGAAGTGAACTCGGAAGCATACTTTCGAACATATTTAACTTTTATTCATGTATTGGGCGGTAAAAAAAATCAATTTAGTAAATAACAGTACCTGTTATTTCACATTTTAGTTGTTTTCCTAAACAATTGTTCCAAAATGTGTCTTAAATATTGAGTGATTGAAATAAGTTTAACTGTTAACTGTTTGCATACGATTTATCGTGTCTATAAAATGTGGAAAATATTATATAATTCTCATTTTCATCGTCTGAGACTGTACAGTATGGGAATGCAAAAATTTCGTTTCAGTTAGCTTCGGCCCAAAAGGAAACGAATCTTTCCGGAAATTGGCAAATCAATTTAATTTTGATGTTTCTCCAATGTCTACCAGTTTAATGTGATATTTATTGCTATACTCACATTAAGAATTGCTATAATCAATTGAAGTTTTGCCTTAATATATTGTTTTTAATTTCATATTTAATATATAATGTTGTTCAATCGCCAATCGGTCGAGAACCAAACGAAGAACTAATTTACTTCACTGACTATTATTAATCTTTCATACATAAGATACAGCTAAAGTTAAAAATACAATTTGAAAATAATATTTGACTTAATTCATTCGGGGATAGGTTTTCGTTACTAAGATTATTAAATTTTTAAAAGCAAAAAAGTGAAATCTCCTTTTAAACTACCGCCAGCAAAGCTACGTATAGTTCACTAAATAAAACTAAATGCAATTGTCTTTCTTTCAGACTCAGAATATGACGAGAAAAGGCAGTCACTACAGATAAGAAGAGATCATACCGTTAAAGACTTAACACAAAAATTGAAAAACATACCAACTAGTCCCCAGGAAGACAAGCCGCAGAATCGTATTGGTGATATGACCGGACTGATATCGAAAGCCAAAGAAGGTCTAGCGAAAAGCAAAAGTAAAGGAGATATTTCAAGGTAATATCTGATCTTATAAGGCCGACAAATTGGAAGGTATTAAATATTTCCCATTTCAAGGTCACCCAGTGTTGATCATGATATCAAAAGAGCTGAAACAAAAAAGTCTGAAAACGAATTGCATTGGGAAGAATTAGCTCGAAATTTAGTACGTCCGTTGACGCTATGTGACTTAGATTTTACCGATCTAAACGATGAAGATGAAAAAGATGGTTTAGCTCCGCGTTGTTTGGGTGGCGCTGTGCCACCACCACCACCTCCGATTGGCATCCCGCCTCCAATATCTGGAATGGCACCTCCGTTCAACGGCAGAATTCCTCCACCGAATTTCCCGCCACCACCAACAAATCTCGTTCCTCCTCCGAATTTCGGGTATGCATCTCTGCAGAACAGACCAAGCAACGAAACTAACAATAATCCTCAGACAATCAGGAAAAACAAAAAGACGGTAATCATGCTGATCATTCTGAAGTTATGAATTATTTATTTGCTCTCGTCTGAATCTAACTTTAGGTCAAACTTTTTTGGAAGGAAGTAAGAGAAGATATGATTCCAGCGACGATCGCAAAAACGGTGTGGGACGAATTACCGAAGACTGCAGTCGACATTGAAAAGCTGGAACATTTATTTGAGTCACGAGCCAAAGACCTAATGACTAAGGTACGTTTTACTTTTGAATTAATTTTATCCTGTAATGTTATCAGGATAATTCGCTCATTCCAACTTTATAAAATTTTCATCAAATTTCATGTAATATTCGAATTTTATCAATGAACATTTTTGTAAGTTTGTCAGTCAACAATTGGTGTTTGAACCTGTTAATCAATAGAATTATTGTTTGCGTTAAATTTGTCAAAATATTTAGATGTGTTTGTATTTCGTTATCATAAATGTTTTGTATACATCTGTCTTCATTGATATTATCTTATTTCGCTTTTGAAAAATCGTTTAAATTTTACGGATATGGATGCTATTGTCTCTCGTAACGGTGATTGTATAATAGGAGGTGAGTAAGTAGTGTGTGCACAAATCCTATCCGAAAACAAAAGAAGACAAAACAGAATGAAACTCTCAATGTAATAGAGAATACATTTCAAATTTGGAAAATATGTGTTTTAGAAATTGATTTACCTGTATGAAAGTATATAAAAATATTCAATTTTAATTTATTTGCACAAACACACTGTCCACTTTTCTATAAAATATATCTTGTTAGACTAGTTGTATCTAACATCACTGCTACGAGAACACAACAAATCTACATCTTTCATCATCGCTTGATTTTTCTTTGCTGATTTATGAAAATATCATGTGACTTCTTGTTGTGGTTTGAGAAGATGGTGACATCCAATTGAATACTATTACTCGAAAAAAATTAAGTGAAATTTAGACATCCAGAAAATATTTCACAACGGTTTTGAAGTACTTTCTCACAATCATGTCTCTGCGCTAATGAAGAAAATTTATAAAAAACTAGTCACACGAACTTATATTGGGAGCTATATTTTTTTTAGATACAGCTTCGAAGTAAGGACAAACTGGGATTGCTTTACGACAAATAGACTTTTATTAAAATCGGGGAATCGATTAGGGTTTCATACTTACCAATTAACTCTACATAATTTTATTATTTTAAATCAACTCTACGAGAAGAGTATCTTCCGAATCTCTGGGCAGTTTACACATCACTGAGGCAGTCAAATGCTAATGTTTGAAGATTGCATTAAGAAAAATTTGATCCTTTTATTGTGAATTATTAAAGCAACTATTTCCGTTTTCGTTACAAAAAAACTGTCTAGAATTGTTGGACCTACAAACTGACATATACACATATTTAGTTCTTGTTGCAATACCGAATTCAATAACGTTCTCTGTATACATCCTTCATTAGTTTCGACTTGGCATTGAAATTTAGTAGCGGTATTATCTCCGCACATATCATTAAAGTAGGATAAACAAATACAAGCTTTAAATTTCATGAATCTTAGTGAATCTCATGAATCTTAGTGGGTAGAGCGTAGGGCATTAATCCCGAGATTGAAATGGAGGTCCTGAAAACTCGGGATTAGACTTTCCGAGATCCCGAGATAGTCCCGAGATTTCGGGATTTTATAAAATAATTATATTTAGGGAATTAAGCAGTTATATTGGCTTATTGGTACTCCATTAAATCTTTGTTTCAAATATATATGCATAAAACCGGAAGTTAAGCTCATTATAATGTTAAATTTATGCACATATGCATAAATTTAACATATGGGTGCTAGCAAGTAAAACGTTAATCTATAATTGCATCTAATTTAATCTTATGATCTAATCTCTTCTTATCTTCTTGTTCCTTATTTGGTCTGATGGTTCATTATAAAATTAGTTTAAAACGAATTTAAATTTAATCAGCATATTTCAATATAAATATCAATTACAAAATAATATTGTTTTTCAATGAAACAAGTGATAAGTAATAATATCGTTTGGTTCAAACTGCTGATTCGTTTTGAAAGTATGATAAACATAATTCGTCAATAGTTTCAAAATTTAAACTAGACTGATTTTGCTGCACATACATATATCCATCTGCTAAAAAAGATATTTTGGGCTCTATACTTTTTGGTGGGATATTAAGCATATAATCATACGCCAGTTATAATAATGAGCCCTTAGCGCCTCCGTTTTCATAAAACGATATTTCTTTTGGTATTAAGTTCCGGGTTGTTTGCTCATTTCGTAATGATGAAACTTTTCTAATTCTCAACATGGGTTGAATTTTATCAATCCCGAAATCTCGGGAGTCCCGATAAAACATTCGGGATCCCGAAAATGTCCAAAATGGGTCGGTATCCCGAGATCCCGAAATCTCGAGATTGTATGCCCTAGTAGAGCGTCGGATCTTATGTCAAAGTATAGGATCAAGCTTTTATATCCAGACTCGAGGTGGACCAATGTGTAGCAATGCAAAAATATAAGAAATGAAATTTCAGTTATGATGAAAGGAAGTTTCATCACCTACAATTGTGAATGGGCGCAATCGGGCGCAAACGATGAACTCATTAACGTAGGGGAACTTCAGATGCCAAAAATTATTTCGTGCTTATCTGATAACAGCACATTTTTATTACCTGTCTTTGATCTTGGCAGTTATCGCCTTGTAGCGTGCTTTCCGAACGCAATGCTAGTGTACAAATAAAAGTTTCACCATTCACCGATTAAATTGTTCAAATAAAAGTTCCACAATTTTCCAACATTTTCCACTTTATTAATTTGAGCTACCTCTAATACTTGAAAAATACAAACAACAATTAAAACTAAATAAAATCAGAATTATATTAAGTAAGCTTCCTCATGAGTTCGTAAAAAGTTCTTCTAACACCAACTATTATAAGTTTTAAATTCTATTTTAAATTGACTGCAAACTAGTGCGTTTGCCGGTACTCTTTTCGCACCCTAAAGGTCAGTGAATTGTGTTGTTTTCCTATTTGACTGCAATGACCACCTTGAAACTCTTGATGATTACCCGGTAAACTACATTCCCTATTTTAATAAAAAAACCGATTTTTTCTTTCGAAGCTAGATATATTGCATTTTGTGACAAATATCGATATTTCGAGGGTAATCTGCCCTCTTCTTCAGTGTCTATCAGTCTGATAGACACTGAAGAAGAGGGCAGATTACCCTCGAAATATCGATATTTGTCACAAAATTCAATATATCTAGCTTCGAAAGGAAAAATCGGTTTTTTTATTAAAATATTTTTTTGAGCTAGGAAAAAATTGGTGCACATTAAATACAATTACATTCCCTAGTTCAAACGTCATGAGTAATGCAGTTAATAGCCATCCAATTTGTGACGTTTCGCGTCTGTAAACAAGTTGTAATTACTATAGCTGCTCCGTTGTGAAGTTAGACTGGGCAGTAACTGAGGCACCAACAAGGGATCAAAGGAGAAAGATCATCAGATATGTCATTGTTTTTGAACTGAAGAAAATGATTCTTACCGCGGCATTTCCCGGGATTGAAATTGCTGAACCGCTATCGTTTGGATTGAACGAAACCAACAAAATTTGCAATAGCCAAGAGAAAATTCAAAAAAATAACATAGAATGTCTGTTTTAATTAACCTGAACAATGGTGATGCACAGTCTCTTTGGTTTTTGTTTAGTCGTTTTTTTATCAGGGTTTTTATGCAGTATTGTTCGAAACCTAAGCAACTTTTTCCATTGAAGTGATAAAAGTCCCATATATTCTTTAAATGTCTACTTTCTTACGGTAACAAAAAAATAATAAGTTCTAATTCATAGCCATTAATAAAAAATCAAAAGCAAAAACAATTCAATATATTATTTTATTTATTCATTCACCAAACAAGGTACAAAATCACATACTAAAAAAAAAAAAGGACATCAAATTAAACTAAAAAATGGAAAAGTAAAGTAAAGTAAAGGAAAAAGTAAAAACAAACAAGTTAAATAAGTAAAAAACAAACAAATTAAAAAAAAAAGAGTAACAAATAAATTGATAAATAGCAATCAATAAATAAACATTGACATAAAAGCTATAGCTTCAGGTTAAGGGTACGGATGACATGGAAAAGAGAGGACTTGAAGGATGATTTGGAAATCGTAGGGGAATATAAATTGCTTATTCTGTTGAATACTCTGCAGCATCTATTTACTGGCTCATTAGCTCCATATGTGGTCGAATGAGAATATTCTTTTAGGAAACGATTGGACCTGGTGTTCCTCACAGGGATATTTATCAAAATTTTGTTATTCAGGAATTCTACATTAATAGCGCCTCTAATGACGTCGAATGTGAAGCAGGCCAATATCACCATTCTTCTGGAGGCTAGTGTCGATAGGTTTAAATGACCCAGTCGAAACTCATAAGGGGGTAGGCTATTAAAGTCATAAGGGTTGTATAGCTCTCGCAAGGCGAAAAGTAAAAATTGCTTTTGTATTGACTCGAGTCTGTCACTGTGGGTTTCAAAAGCAGGATTCCAGCTAATGCAAGCGTATTCGAGAATAGGACGTACGAGTGAAGTGTATAAAGATCTTGTGACCCACAGACTACGAAATTCTTTGGCTCGTCTTTTGATGAAGCCAAGTTGTTTGTTTGCACGAGAAAGTATTTTATCGTAGTGTAAAGTGAAGCGGAGTTTTTCATCTAAGATAACACCGAGGTCAACAATGTTATCTACTCGAGTTAGCACATTATTACCGAGGAAGTACGTATTGTGTGTGACCGTGCATTTTCTGGAAAAACTAATAACCTGGCATTTATTAATGTTGAGAGAGAGCTTGTTTACATTGCACCAATGATCAAGGGAATCAAGTTTCGATTGGAGAAAGAGGGCATCCGATTTGGATTCAATGGTCAGATAAAGTTTGAGGTCGTCTGCATAGAGTAAATGAGGTATGCCTGCTAGGACGTCAGATAGGTCGGAAATAAATATATTGAAGAGAAGTGGACCAAGATGGCTACCTTGGGGTACACCAGAGGTAGCACTAACGTTTTTCGATAAAAATCCTTGAAATTTTATACATTGTGTTCGATCGCAAAGGTAGGAAGTCAGCCAGCTGAGTAGAGACCCGGTAATACCGAATTTCTGTAGCTTAAGAATTAAGCTAGAATGGTCAACTCTGTCAACTGCCTTACTGAAGTCTGTGTAGACTGCGTCAATTTGGTAACCTTTTTCCATTTTGCATAGGACGTCTGAGATTAGGATTGTCAAATTCGTGGTGGTTGAGCGACCTTTTCTAAAGCCATGTTGTTGCTCGTTCAGACGGGAATCAACTAGCGGAGACAATTTGTCGTATACTATCTTTTCGAAAAGTTTTGGAATCGAAGACAAAATGGCAATGCCTCTATAATTTTCAATACAGCGTCGGTCACTATTCTTGAATATGGGTGTGACATAAGAAAGCTTCCAACTGGATGGAAAAACTCCTGACGAAAGTGATCTATTAAAAAAAATATGCAAAGGAGTTATAAGCTGCTCTACACACTTGCATAAAAAGATCGGAGGAAGAAGATCGGGCCCAGGACCTTTGTTGCAGTTGAGTTCCAAAATAGTTTTACGTATTTCATCGCGGGAGATTTCTAAATGGTTGACAAAAGCCGTTGGAGTTGAATCGGAGGAAGAAAGGTGTGAGTTTGTTAGGTCTGGTGCACTAAAAACTTTTTGGAAACTATCTGCAAATAGGTCACATATCTCTTTAGGGGAAGAAGACGTTGTGTTATTCAGAAACATTGACGATGGATAGCCAGTAGTTTTTCGCTTCACATTAACAAAATCGAAGAATTTTTTCGGGTCTCGGATTATATTTTCACCGGTTGACCTAATGTAAGTATCATAAGCCTCACGAGACTTTGCTGAAAACTGCTTAGCGACTTGATTATACTCTTCCTGAATAGCAGAACTAACGTCAGTATTTTCTCTAATCCGCTATTACTGTTCGAAACCTAAGCAACTTTTAGTATTTAGAATTATAGCTATTAATCCTTATGACTTCCGCACATCGTTTTAGCATTGATTCTATAATTGTTGTTGGAATTGATTCCCACTTTGCTTTTAAGCAGGATTTTAGCTATAATTTAGTTCTGAAACGCTGAGTTCCAACTCTACGCTTCAAAATGCCGAAAAGTCTGGAGATTGAGTTGGCCAATCCAAGACATGAATCCCATTAGTAGACAACCAATATTTTACCAACTTTGATGAGTGTTTTGGGTAGGGCATTAATCCCGAGATTGAAATGGTGATCCCGAAATTCGGGATTAGAATTTTCGGGATCCCGAGATAATCCCGAGATTTCGGGATTTTATGAAAAAAACTATATTAGGGGAATTTAAACAGACATATTGGCTGATTCGTACTCAATTAAAACTTTTTTTCAATTATATACACATAAAACCGGAAGCTAAGTTCATTATAATGTTAAATTTATGCACATATGTACATGGGTACTAGCAAGTAAGACGTTAATCTATAATTGCATCTAAATTAATCTTATGATCTAATATCTTCTTATCTTTTTGTCCAATAAAGCTCTTTATTTGGTCATGATAGTTAGTTATAAAATTAGTTAAAAACGAATTGAAATTTAATCAGCATAACGGATGTTACGATAATATAATAAAAATACATTATTTTTTTTAGTTGTTTACATATCAATTACAAAATAATATTGCTTTGGAATATTAAGCATGTAATCATACGCCAGGTGTAATTCATTATTACAGCTGGCTTCCGCCTCCGTTTTCATAAAACATTATTTCTTTTAGTATTAAGTTCTGCTTTCTAATTTCCAAAATAGGTTGAATTTCATCAATTCCGAAATCTCGGGAGTCCCGATAAAAAATTTGGGATCCCGAAAATGTCCAAAATGTGTCGGGATCCCGAGATCCCGAAATCCCGAAATCTCGGGATTGCATGCCCTAGTTTTGGGTCGTTATCGTGCTGAAACACCTATCGAAGTGGCATTTGCCATTTTGCATAGTGATGCATATGATTGCCTTAAATGACTCTATATACAATACGATCCATTTTTTTTTTTAGATATTTCAACAAATGGGCCAACCCTTTTTGCTGAAAAGTAAGTCCACACCATCAAATTTCCTCCTGCATGCTTTATTGTGCCTTTACAATAACGTGGATTTAGTCTCTTGTTTTTGAGTCTTCGGACGTGGCATATTCCCTCTGAATATGCTAATTAAATTTAGACTCATCGCTAAATAAAACTGTTTTCCATTTTTCTGAAGTCCACTTTAGATGAGCTTTTGCGAAATCCAACCTAAGTGCCAAAATAGACGAGCGGAGCTATCGCCGCGTTTTTCCGCCGAGCTTTTGATAATGTATGGATTTAACACGCAGCTAAAATCGCGCTTGTATAGTTTGCTTCATACAAACTCATGTGTTCCATTTGCAAGCTCAAAAGCTCGGCGGAAAAACGCGGCGATAGCTCCGCTCGTCTATTTTGGCCCTAAATTTTATAAAAGCATGACAAATAATCAAAAAAGTTCCAACTTTTAAGGCACAACTTTTTTCCAAATGTTTTCTTGTAAGAATAGGTTTCTTAGAAGGCATGAAACTTTTCAAACCATTTTCCAATGAGCGTTTTCGGACAGTGCTCAAACTAATGTTAAGGTTTAGCACTATTACTACTTGTTTAGAAGAAATAAACGGATCTTTTTTAAACAAACGAACTATTTGTTTATCTGTTTGATATGTTCCAGTAGCTTTGTAATTTTTTATTAGTCGAGATACTATTGATTTGTTAATGTTAAATTTGTGATTCGCCGTTGTTAAAAAAATCAATAATTTTTAGCTTGTAATGTGAACGTGTCATTGTTAGACTTACGATTAAATGATACTAAATGCGCAGAAACAACTGAAATGAGATTTTGTTTGTGAAATTAAATGGCAGTAAAATAACTGTTTCGCAAATATTGCTTGCTTGTTTATTTACTACGTGCAAGAAAGCGTTCAAGAGCTTCTCGAACTTGTTTGAATATTGACGAAAAAATTATTGGAAATCATGGAACTGTTTATTTTTTTTATTTCCCTGTGTAAAGAGCGTCGTGATCTATTAACATACTGCATATGAGACATTTCAAGTGAATACTTTAAGCTTTGTTTTGCCATAAAAATAAGCAAAATTAACCTTGTCCAAATTATTCAAAAAACGTGTTGAAATTTTTACTTCCGGTTTCACACAAATATTTACTTCCGGTTTTCAAATCTGATTTCAAAATTAAAAAAAAAAGTTAATTTTCTACAAAAATACTGACTTTTTGATGTATTTTAGATTTTTTTTTGAATCCTAAAATCCGCTTCCAATAAAATCTTTCATCAATTTCATCCATTTTTCAGAAGCCCATAACTCGGCAACTAAACCTCATAGAAACCAAAAATTGTGTATCCACGTTCTTTCCCTTTAGAAGTACCAATATGCCCAATTTGAACGAAATCCAGAACCTCGATTTTTTTCGTTGTCCGCTTCACGTGAAATGCCCCATTTACTACTTAAAAACTTCCTTTTTTGAGTCCTCTGATTTTTTTTAGGGCTCACTCTCTGCTATTTTTTCGCTTTTCTCTGTTTTTATCTCACTCTTTGATTCAGTCCTATAAAATGAGTGCTCAGTTAGTTGACTGAAGTTGACTTTACAATAAATCTCATTGTCCAGTATAATAACATCATACATATGTGGTCAAGTATTCTTCGTAGAGCATCAGTGCTTTCCTCATTAGTATTGTTTCCTTTGTAAACCAAAACCTTAGGCTTTCAATGTGAATAATTTTTTAAGTTACTTGTTGGGTGTATTTGGATGTACCCGATTTTATTGCAGTATATAACAGCGATGTTTTAGGACTTCCTTTGTATTAACTCTTAACCTGCACTTCTTCTTTATTAGCTTGTAAAAAGGTAGGTAACTATTTCTCCCTCCCAACAGGCCTCTTTTTTCTTAGAAATTGTTCTTACGACTGCTGTGAGAGACGTTCACACATTCACAACTAAGTTCAATAGTTTTATTGAGGGAGTTTTTTTTGTTATTGGAAATAATCACGACGAAAACGTTCGTAACATTGTCTCCACTTAGAGAAAAAAGAATCGCTACTCCTACATGTTTGTTTTAAATGATAATATTCAAACGTTTCCCATCGCTGAAAAATATCCCATAATTGAAAAATAATCCATCTCTGAAAAATAACGCATCAATATCCAAATCGATTGCGCCAATAAGAGGTGGGTGATTTGGATGAAAAAACATGTGATTTTTTGGGAAGGTTTTTAATAAAGAGTTTGAACAAATTTATCAGGACACTTGTTATATTATGCTTTGTTGGAATCAAATGTCATTCTTATACATCCTTACATTCATCCCATTTAACAGCATCTTTTCATTCTACTGAATTATTTTAGAGAGAATTTTAACCACCAGTATTTTTTAACTGAAGTCTAGCCTCCGGGAGATTTTCGTTGCATTGAAAAGAAATTAGCAGAAACTTTCTCAGTGCCCAAGTCACTTGGTTTTCCTGTTATTTGCATGGCCATATATGTCTTTTAAATGCCTATACAAGTTCTTCAACTTTCTTGCGTTCCATGTCTGGAGTTTGTTAAGGATCCAATCTTGGTCCCTTTCTGTTTTTGCTTTACCTTCCCTAGATCGACAAACTCATGCTTTTTATATGCAAATGACTTCAAGATGTTTAGACTGATTAATTCTCATGAAAATTGCGGACATCTTCAAAATGGCCTTTGCACATTAAACCGCTAGTGATCTGTCAACTGTCTAACTCTAGTTATCACAAAATACCATAACATGTCTTTCGCTCAAAAGAAACCCCTCTAATAATTATCTTATTTTATCCCTGGCTCAATTTCTTGCTGTGATCCTTTAACTTAAGGATCTTGGCGTTGTCTTATATAAAATTTGACCAGCACATCTTGCATATTATTACCTTGTCACAGCGATTGCCTGGTTTCATAGTAAAGCTTTCAAAAATTTTAGCGAATATTTTGACCCCTGTACATCTGTTCCTATCGTACTTGGCGTCCTTGAATAACGTTCAAGGGCTGCGCCCTCATTTTTGGAGACCAATGCAGGTTCAAAGGGTATTTTTTCTTTAAATTCAACATTCCTTATGTTGCGGAACGTCTAACATACTCACAAATTTCGTTTCTTGGATCACGCTCTTGACAAAAAAAAGAGTCAAAAATGGCGTCCTCTTTGAAATATCCGTTTTACTCATTTGCACACAAACAAAAAGATGCGATTTTTGAACCCAGAAATTGTACGGAACACATTTTGCGACTCACATGTATTAAAGAATCATAATAGTCTTAAGCTTGGTCATTTATCCAAGAAAATGTCTCAATTTTTTTCATTAAAGTAATTTATTTCAGTGTTAGTTCTTAGTTTAATTTATTTTGAATTTCATTTTTGCATGATTTTACTAATTTTAGGTGTAATTAAATTTATATGTTCTTATTTTTTATTTAATGTTTTTAGAGTGCATTTGATTGAAGCGCTATTTTAATTTGTGTTTAGTACTGTAATATTCTATATAATGATTGGCTTTTGTTGTATATCATTTTAAATGAAAAAAATAAAAAAAATTAAAAAAAGTAGTGCGACGAGAAGAACATTATTATGATTAATCTGAAATGGTTTACCAACAGGCTTTAAGCTGACAAATCAGATGATCTTTCAAACCAAAGCTCAATTTTTATCGCCTTGGATAGTTTGATCATTTTTTTTTTAGAAAAAATCATATAATCCTAAATTGTATCTGAATATAAGACACATTTAATGCCTTGCGTCTTGAAGAAATGTCTCGGCAGATAAATAACAAATAATAGAGAGAAATAATAAATAGAAGGGACAAACGATAACATAATAACAATATTTCTTATAATGTCATTTACACTAAAAGGGCAGCATTTTGTTATACATATGACTTGTGTTCGGACACTTTTAAGCAATATGTTTATTGTTCAAATGTTTTTGTAAAACTCACTCCCATCATTTTCACTTGGATATTTATCTGTGTATGTGTCAAGTCAAATCACTCAGGTCCTGTGAGTTGTTCAACGTTTTCTGTGAACACTGTATATTGCATTGCTGTTGTGTGAAAATCGAACCATTTTTTCTTTTGAAGTCTTTACATACCAAACATCAAGAAGTCACATCTACCCGAAAACTTCACCTTCTCCCCTGTATCTGTGAAAATTCATACTACGAATTTATTGCTAATGGATATTTCTTTTTTCAAATTTCCTACGTACAATCACCAGAAGCAACAAGAATTGAATAAAAATAAGGAAGTCATCGTTCTGGATCATAAACGATCGAATGCGATTAACATCGCGATGACAAAGTTGCCGCCGCCACGGGCCATTAAAGCAGCTATTTTGAAAATGGATCAGACTGTTGTGACACGCGAAGGTATCGATAAGTTGCTGAATATGTTGCCATCGGACGAAGAACGTGCGAAAATTCAAGAAGCTCAAGTAAGTATCTCATCTATGAAAACCTTTTAAATGATCGATGTTAATGCTAGCTTTGGAAATAAAATCGAAGCTATTTCATGAATTGCGTGGCGTTCAAAATAAATTTCAGAATCATAAATCATACAATTTTCTATTTTAGATGGCAAATCCCGAACTACCGTTGGGTAGTGCTGAGCAATTTCTATTGACGCTTTCTTCGATTTCGGAACTGTCAGCCCGACTGAAATTGTGGGCCTTTAAATTGGATTTCGAAAATACAGAGGTAGGTTGGATGCATGATAAATCTATTTTACCAACTGCAGTCATTAAGTATAAAAAAGCAAATTTTCAAGATCTTTTACTTCAGAGAATTAGAACTTGATAAATGTATCTCTTCAAGCCCAATGTCAATTAAGTAATTTATTTCAGTGTTAGTTCTTAGTTTAATTTATTTTGAATTTCATTTTTGCATGATTTTACTAATTTTAGGTGTAATTAAATTTATATGTTCTTATTTTTTATTTAATGTTTTTAGAGTGCATTTGATTGAAGCGAAATAATAGCACCTTCAAGTTGAAAAAAAAATGTTATTTTCAAAGGCTTGTTTTTAATTGAATTAAAAGACATATCTTAATGAAACTTTTTACACATACTTTATATGTCTTAGACTACATAAACAAAATTGTTAAAAATGTTTTGTGGCCCCCTGTCGCCTGTTACAATTTTTTGAAAAATACACCAAAAAAACCTGGCGTGCATGATAACTGCCCTCAGGAAAGTCTGAAAAAAAAACAAAAACGGGGTTTTGACCAACATCAAAGCGGCCTTAGAATGAACTAAAAAAAAAAAAATTTGGTTGAAAAATAACAAAATGGCGGCGTTTTTTTCGAAAATCGAGGTTTTTTTCCCCAAAAATCGGCTATAACTAAAAAAGTTTAATGCCGATTTTTTCATCCGTAGTTCATTCTGAGCATTAATATGTGCAGATTAACGTGTTAAAATTTCAAAACGATTGGATAATATTGTTTTTCTTAATCATGCACGCCAACTTGAAAAACGTTGTTTGGAGAAAATCGCGTTTAAAGTTAAAATTCAATATTTTTTGCAATAAATCTTATCGAAAATTAATCTGCGATGCTTGGACCATACAATACACCTTCTTCTTGCTCATACTCCTCCTCTTCTAAAGATTTTTGCTCCCTTGGAGCAGTTCTGGCCTCTTTAGATGCCTCAGTCGAGTGTTTTTCCGCCTGGTTAATTCTTGCAGCATCTCTATGCTCTGCATGTTCTAGCGCACATTGGCCAATTGTAATTCCCATGACTTGCATTATTTTCAAGATAGCCATAAATCCTTCATTAAATGTACATACAGAAATATTTGCAGCCATATTTAGTACGTTTTTCCCACAAAAAGTATGTTTGGGGGCCAAATTCCAAACACAAAAATTATAGCTTTCGTTATTATTCTGCGCAAAATTGCCCAAGCAACGCTTTAATAAATCTTCTGATGATAAGTCATCATAAATAGACTTTAAAATTTCTTGTACCTCATCATCTAAAGGTGGAGGATGCTTGAAATTGTTTAATGCATTATAACCTGCTGCCTCCACCTTGCGCCAGTTACACCAAGTCGTTTCTCCAACAGGACAATAACAGTGTTGAGGGTTCTCATCAGTTGAAATTTTGTGGTAATATGCTGCCCAAATTTCCTTGCGCATATTTTCAACTGAATCAGGATTTCGTCGTATAGTTAGGCCATAATACGTGGCTAAATTTTTCATTAATTTTGGTGTCAGGTGAACTTTTTTCGGACCTTATTTTGGAGATTCTACACTTTTTTTAGAAACATCTTTTACAGCAATTTTTTTATTTTTTTGCCAAGGCTAGCTTATTTTTTGCTTCTTTTAAAGGAGATGACTCATTTATCTTTGTCTACACTTTGGCTTAAGTCGATGTAGCGATATAGCGAAGTGAACGAAAATCATAGAAAAAATGATATTGGGGCGCTTCGCTATATATACTCATAAAATTTTTTTTATTTTAGAATTTCAATTTTATATTATTAAAATCATGTTTTAAAACCTTCATTCTAACATATTCAATCAAAAAACAAAAATCGATTTTTTAAAAATTTGGAGGTGCTACGTTGCCTTAATGTTTTTTTGAACTTCAAGAATATATGAAATTCTTCTTGTTTATGCTTTTCGTATAATTTCAATTTGAACATACCCTCTTGCGAAATACAAATTCATCTCACAGCTGAGTCTATGCTTAGTTGATTTCACATTCACCTATAAAGTTTGCATAAAACTATTTTTGCATTGCAGAAAGAAATCGCTGAGCCACTGAACGACTTAAAACAAGGTCTGGAGTTGCTCAAGGCAAATAAAACATTTAAGTGCATTTTGTCGACTTTACTGTCGATTGGGATTTTTCTGAACGGAGCACCCGTCAAAGGATTTCAAATTGAGTATCTGGCCAAGGTAAGTTTACTGTTGAATCGTCGTATTGAATGTCCTGTCTATCGATTTGTGAGTAAATATTATATGAATGGAAGTCAAGTTAGAAATCTGTTAGCAGATTTTCTTTGAAGTCGTAGATTGAATGATTTATGCATACAAAGTTGCATACAAAAAGAGGACGAACATGTCAAGTATTTTAGCAGTATCTAATTACTGCAGTCAATAGCTTGATTAAAATACCTTATTTTGGAATCATAATGATAATGCTCTTAGATTTTATGCATTAGTGAGCTTAAATTCTAAAATTTGATATGCAACTGTTGCATGTTGTATGAATGTAACAAGTTTAAATTTTATCTATCAGAAACAATTCCTAAATTCGTTTATTCATCCTTACGCCAAATTCAATTTTCAGCCAATAATTTAACTTTATTAGTATCAGCATTGTTTTCCTAGCTCTCGAACGTAAACTCAATTTGAGTATTGCGAGAGTCAGACAATATTGTCAAGTCAAAAGCTTTAATAAAATATAATATCATCCCTATTAGTTTCTATTTGCATATCGCAGCTCACTTCGAAGAAAAAGTAGATGTACAATGGAATGAAACTGCAAGAGTGCTGCCATTTATTTTTTTTTGGAATAATGCTAGATTCAATTATATTTAATGCTAAATAATGCTAAATCCTGTAAAATAATAATGCTAAATAATGCTTTCTTATTGGATTAAAATAAACATCTGTTTATATAATTGCCGTGTTCCATTTTTACTAATTAGCACTTCCAAGTACTTGGGAGTAGATCACAAATGGAGCGCCATCTTCGTTCATACGAGCAGATTCTAACCTGCCAAATTGTATGCAGTTTTAAAATTTAAAACAGTTGAATATAAAGAGAGAAAACAACGAGTATAATTTACCACAATTGCTAGAAAATATAAAAGCAACTAACAGAAAATTACCTCTTTTAACTTTTTACACATTATGAGGGCTATTTCTAATTTTCTTCAAAAATATTCAACATAACCATGAAAAAATCAAAGCCACCTATTTACAACTAAATGGCCACCTCACGGCGAAAAATGGCGTAACTACTCATGAGCTAACTATATTTTTCAAAATATTATTTGAGATCTCACAAACAAAACAGCAACAATTATTTATTTTTAATTGAAGAACAAGTATTAGTGTCGGATGAGAAAAATTTTTCTTCATCGTTATCCGTGCGATTGCTTGCATTTGAAGCCCTAACAAATCAATTGATTCGCATTATTCAGAAAATAAAATATAAAACTCGAATGCATATACTTTGGTAAAATTGAATTTAGGGCTCCTATACTCCTACTACATCACTAATTTTTAGCATCATCACGATTTAATGGAATGAGAAACCTGAATTTACCATATTTAATGCAATCCGAAATTGCCTTAGTATTAGAATATCTAGCTTTGCATTTTATTTCACTTAATATTTTGCTTTTTCTGCAACATCACTAGCACTGGGATTTCCTGGGAATCGTAGACAAAGAATAGAAGATCGACTATACATATATCTTTTGTTCTCTTGAAAGCACAAAGGTGTAGTACTAGTTCTAATGTACTTTTGGTCTGCAGCGAAATCATTGGCAGCAGGTGGGTTTGCAGCGAGGATTGATCGGTCGACAACGGTTTCGTTCCCTGGGGGTAGGCTTACAGTTGACATTTTCAAAATACTCTAGCCTAAAGAGCATATTTGTTGAAATGAGGCAGGATTACATCATGTTTTCAAATGTTAGGTCTGTTCGCGTACTCTATGCATTGCCATGAAGTTGTTTTTGTATGCTGTTTGACTGAACACTGAAATCTTTTATGAAAGAGCATGGGATTTCAGTTGAATCTGAACTAGTGCTAGATCCTGAAAAGTGTCAAACGATGTGGCGCGAATACACATTTTCAAAATGCGCCGCAAGGAAAATATTTTTCGCGCAGTGTTATTATCAAAGTTGGGGGCCCGGTAGCCCTGCTCGCTAAGGCGTCAGGCCGAAAAGCGGCGTGCTACGGGGCCTGCGGGTTCGGATCCCGCCAGTGCCATGGCTGTAAGTGTGAATGCGTGTGATTGTCTATGAGGGTGGCAAATGGGCCGAAACTGGTGGCCTAATGCTGACCGCGTTCCCGGCAGCCCTCTTATATAACCTAACCTAACCTATTATCAAAGTTGAATATTTTTGTGGAGATACTTAATGAATGCTTAAGATGTCTTTGTAATCACTATCATTATTTCAGAATCAGGCAACTGTCACTTCTGGTTGTCACTTCTAAAGAAATGCCATGAGGGCGTCTTTGTACTTTTCATAAATTTTCCCCACCACATGATTCAAGAAGTTTCAGTCCATGACCGCAACTGAAAGCACACTGTGATGATGATGGGCAAGATTGGAAATAGATGAGTGCCAGATTATTCCGGAATCTAAATTTAAATGCTAAAAATAATGCTAGATGCGAGCTCCGAATTTCTAATGCCGTTTTGGAAAAAATAATGCCAGATCTAGCATTCAAAATGCTAAAATGGCAGCACTGCAAATGATATTACGTTGCAGCTGTTATAATATGTGCGTTTTTATGCACACCTGAGTAGATCAAATTTTGTTAAGTATATTGAATACAACAACAATTTTGTTGTTGTTTTCAATATACTAAACAAAGTTCGATCTGCTCGAATGTGCAAAAACTCGTATGAGCTGTAAAGCATAAAGCATATACTCGTATGAGCTGAAAAAGCATATGCATAATTTATTATTTTGTTTCCCCAATTTCCGAAAGTTTTTCATTACTGATTCTGTAGATTATATTACATAATTTAAATTGCATTGCATATTTAGTATTTGTTTTCATATCAATTTCGGGCATAAAGATTCATGGTATGCGAATTTTTGGAATAATTGCTTTTTAAATGAAGTACATACATATGTATGTACATATGTATATATTCACTGAATTTTACGGTTGCACAACAAGACTGTTTATCTGGTTTCTTCATTTTCCGCCCAAATATTATGGCTCTGTACTGTTTTACCAGAGCTATAATTCGTAAGCTAAATACCAGCATTATGTAATTTTGACATTTTACCTAATTTGTTGTTGTTGATATTATGGAGGCAATTATATTCGAAAATTCACCCAAAAATGAAAAAATTATAATGTGGGAGCAATCATGGCTTATGATTATATCAAAATTAAATAGCACTCAACTATGGCATGTAAGCTGTGGTAGACAGTTTTATTTTAATATATTCAATATAAAATTTATTTCGATCTGACATTACATTAAATATTTTCCGTGACTAGGATTTTAATTCCTTATATCCATTCTAGGTACCTGAAGTAAAAGACACTGTGCACAAGCACTCACTTCTACATCACTTATGTCACATGGTCATGGAGTCATCACCCGATACTACAGATTTGTATTCAGAAATTGGTCCAATTACTCGCGCATCAAAGGCTGATTTCACTGAACTAGCACACAACATTACGTATTTGGAGACTGAATGTAAAGCATCGTGGGATCGTCTTAAAGTCATTGCCAAGCACGACTGTCCAACTCAGTTAAAACAAAAACTAGTAGATTTCTTGGCTGATTGTGCTGAGAGAATTATAATTTTAGAAGTTGTTCATAGACGAGTTATTAATAGGTAGGTTATTAATAGCTTCATAAATATTATTCTGTCTTTGAATCGAATCTTATTCAATTCTTTTTTCTAGGTATCGAAAATTCTTATTATGGCTCGGTATCCCGCAACATCGAGTTGTCGAATCGAAACCCAACGAGTTTTGTCGCATTCTATCTGAATTCGCACTTGAATATCGAACGACACGAGAACGTGTCCTGCAGCAAATTGAAAAGAAAGCAAATCATCGCGAAAGGAATAAGACACGTGGGAAACTAATTACTGATGTTGGTAAATTCAAAACGCAAGAAGATCGGGCTGATGATGAACTGAAGTAAGTAAGAGTTTAGGATGATTCATAGCATTCAGAAGAATGAAAGTTTGAATTTCTTACATTGTATGAAAATCAGCGTAGCGCTTGGGTAGTAAGTGAATAAAATTTTGACATAATCTTTGTCATTTAATAGCAACTCTGATGCAAAAACGAAACTATTGCTTAAAACAAGACTTAACTGAAAATGTTTTCGCTTTACTGAAAATGCCAAAATTTTAAGCCAAATTTCCAAAAAGTATTCTTCTTTATTGCGCAGGAGAATATGACTGAAGAACATATTGGACTTGCAAATTTCACTAGGATAATAAATTTTATCATGGCTGGACTGTTCATTTTGATAAATATGGAAAAGATAATTCTTTTCGGTCAGAAGTAGCAAATGGTCTATTAAAATTCCAAAAAAAGAATTAAAAAATAAATAAAATCATAGCTGAAGATAAAGCAAACGCTTTGCATTGCAACTTCCATTTCACACCTTATATTTCTTCAAAATGCTCCACTTAGCTTTGCTTTTGATTTTTTGATTGTTTTTAATACAGAGATACTTACACCTAAATATACACGCTAATCAATCATTCTGAACATATGTACTTAGCAAATAATGCGTGACATTACTTTATACTTGCGTTCATACTTCGTCAGTATAAAGGAGAGAATCAAATGCCAATAAAGGCGGAATATCATTTACAAAAACGGTGAACAGCAGAAGGCCAAGTATGGAATTTTGCGGCACTTCGGAAGATTGATAAGAAGGATTGGAAGTGCATCAGTTCTGGACACTTTTACAAGTACGATAAGAGATAAGGATGTAAACCAGGAGAACAAACAACTAAATGTGCCCAATAGACTGATCTTTTCGAGTTCCACGTAGTTATTCACTTTGTGGAAGGTGTTTGAAAAATAGTGTAAATAACGTCAATTTACTGTCCAGCTTTGAGAGCACAGGATACCAGTATCAAAGAATTCGAGTAGATTATTTGCAGTTGAACGACCCTTAAGCAAATCATGCTGTTTCTTCAAAATTTAATCTAAGACAGCAAAGTAAACTCTATTGTGGAAATTTTTTGAAAAGTTAAGGGAACCAAGACGGGAGGAATATGGACAAAAAGTTCAAAACGTTTTCAATGCACCCTGAATGAAAATATAGTTATGTTTGGCATCAGAGATTATATTTTTCACCATCGAGCGTAAACTACGGTAATAGTCACCTGCTTTGCTTTTATTAAAAGTGCTTTGCAAAGAGCAAGTAAAAATCAGGAAGATTATTACACTGAGGACAGTTCAGAGGAATGAACGTAGATATGGAGGTATTGAACAAGAAACAGTTGATACTGTTAAGCGCAGCTGCTATGTGCTCATGGTCAGCATTAAAAAAATGAATCTAGGCTGCATAGCTTCTTTTTCACGTATAAAATCTGAGTACAGCTAAAATTTAATGAAAATGGCAGGATTAACAAAAGGTTGTGAAGAAGAGGAAAGTGATACCTGGCCCGGGAAACGTGGAGCCCAAAATACTCTCATTGGACCATTAAGAGAGACACACGCGCTTGGATTTCTACTATTGGGTTTGACTATAGCTGCTTCAAAAGCATAGCATAGCATCACTTTAGCAAGTGCCAAAATTTGAAGTAGCTAGGTGAAGCAGCTATGGATATTGGACAGCCAAGAGCTGCTACGAAGGTCAGCAAATTCAAAAATACTTTTTCAAAATTTTTTTTAAAATTTTAATATTTGTGCTTTCCTGGATTAGTTCAATACTTCCATTGCACTTCGGAAATTGTATAAAATTTAGGAGTTTTCAACATACAGCTGCAGAAACCATTAAAATTTTCCTAACATATTTAAAACGAATCACTTATTTCCGGCTTTTGACGCCATATATGTGAAAAAGAGCAAAAAATAATCGTTGAAAATTTGATGGCACATGAATCAGTGCACCCGGCCTTTTGCGCTTCATGCTCGCCTGCTAAAAACTCAAGATGAGCTGCACTGTGTGAAAGCCGACTTAACTCGAGTTGAGTTGAAGTGTTTAAAAGCCCGTATTTAATTTATGCTGTCACTATTTTCAAATTTATTCCTCATCTCCTGTGTCACAAAAGCGCAAAAACTTCTTTTCATTTCAATTTCCAATTTAAAATGACGTTTGAACTGCATTTCAGCTGTGTACGCACGGCCATTTTGCCTTAGCTACTTTTTTGCTATCCTCCAGACTGCGAGCAGCAAATAGCTGCTTCCTTAGCAGCTATGCCGGAATCTTGGACAGCCCGACTGTCAAATAGCAAGCATCAGAAAGTAAGTATTTCGTGACATTGGACAGCCAGAGCTGCTAAAATAGCAGCTAATAGCTGCTATAGCATGCACATTGAACACACCCCAGATGATTTCCCGAGTATAGTGGTTGAGGGAGGACCACATTCGTGGTGTCGAAATCAGCCTTTATTTATTTATTTTATTTATATTGGCCTACGTGTGTCCTTCGGCAGGGATCCTTTGGACCGACAGCGACTCGACCTAATCTAACCAAGGACTATTATTGTGCAGTCATAATAGGAAATGCATAAAAATTATTCACTTGTACAGTGGGATGGCTAAACTCCCAACGAATAATCACAGGGGAGTGAGGAATAAGAGTGAAAAAGTCATTGGATAATTCCCAGCACAAACTTTCATATGCAGATACCGATGCATTGCATCAGATAAAGGCAATAAAAAGTACCAAGGAATGCGCATTTGACATGGATAAACAAACAGCAATACATTCAATGGGATACAACCCATCTGACTTTAAGCATAGTGTTTTAGCAAAAGGTTTATGTGCTGCAATAAGAGCCTCAACGTCATTGGTTTTATTTGATAATGAACAATTGCGATCTTGTCTATACACACTTTAGACCGGAAAAACTGGGGTAATAAAATATCATCAAAAGATTAAATAGAGGACATTTTGACTAGTTCTAGTTTGGTTTTCAAAACAATCTGCAGTTGAATTACATAGAACTATTCCGGAGACTTTCGGCGGCCATGCTCTGTCGAAAAAAGCATGCATATTTGGATACCCTAAAAATAACCAGTTAAACCTTAAAGTGAACCATAACCAGTTGTCAACTTTCACAAGCTTTGGAACGATTCAAAAGCAAGACAATTAGGTGACATACGAATTGAAGCAGGGAGACCTCAACCGGTTTTATTTACGTAAGAAGAGCTGCTCTAACGACAAATAGCAAAAGTTTTTGCATCGTATCGTGGGTCGCGATAAAAAGTGGTTAGGTAATGATAACCCGAAGCATAGCAAAAATGGGGATAAATCTTTCTAGACATCAATATCGATGATCGTATATCCATGGTTCCAAACTCATGATGGAATCAGCTGGGTGTAATTTATTTTGAGCTCTTCAAACCTCATGATGGGATCAACTGGGTGTAATTTATTTTGAGCTCTTCAAACCTAATGAAACCACCACTAACATATTGATTCGTCTGAGTCGAGCACTACGAGAGGAGACATTGAAAAGTAGCTTTGCAGTATGTGAGTGTTCGGCCGTATGTTGCAAAAATCGGTCAAAACCTACTTTGAATCGCTCAAATGGGAAGTTATTTTCGATTACCATTTCTTCTAATCAATGACTCATGGTCTGGATGAGCAGTACTTCCACTCTTATGAAGGTGTAAAAAAATAGATCGATATTCATCGATAACTACAGAAGTTGAGTCGTTCTTTGAACATAGTATTCGTATGCTGCCAGAAACATATGTATATATGTATGAGAAAGAAGTGGCCAGCAATGGACTAGACTTTCGATGAAATGCTCTGTACTACTTCCTTCAAATAAAGTTCATGTTTAGGAATAAATAGAAGAAGTAATAGACCTGCTAATCTCCCGGATACATCAGTTGAGTGCTGTTAAGTTCTGGAAGCGCAATATCACGCGTATGCGATGGCTCGCACCCCAATGTATATAAAAATGTTGTTTTATTTTTATTGAAAAGACTTCTACTACATGACAAGTACTTTAAGAGTCAATTTCAATTAAGAAAGTATTTATAAATTAATCTCTAATTATAATTATGATTGATATTTTCAGACAACTTTTGGGATCTTCAAATTCACGTAACGATAATACCGATGGAACTTTAACTTGGCGTCGACGTCGTGCCGAAGAGCTAAGATCGCCGATTATCAAACAGAACGAAGAAAGTTTCACAGACGGTGATGATGAGATTTTAGAATCACTGGTGAAAACGGCGACTAAAGCGCCTGGAACGCGACCAACACCGCGCGAACGTAAACGCACGCGTCATGCTGATCGTAAATCATGTGAGTGGTCATTTCGATGACATGTGACCCAGAAAACGTTATCACAAATACCCCCCTGAAAACTATTCACCATTACACTTTAGAATAGAACCCACACAATACTCGTTTTATTCCGTGTAATCTAGTAGCTGGCACTTTATTGATAATGGTGATGGTATGGCCAATACCTGTGATTTCAGTAGATGCAGTATTTGTTTGATTGTTTAAATATCGAACTATTAGTTTTTAATGGTTATTTTTAAGCCTGTTATTTGTATTTATGTTTATTTTGACTTTACGTTTATTATTTATCAAACTATCATTTGTAAAACCTCATTTCGGTAGTGAAAAGATCACGAACCAGGGAAGGATTCACCGCTGAACGAATTGCAGCGTCTTCTGAACAATAGGGCATCGGGTTAGTTTGATTTTTCAAAGTGTGTGAATTTTTTTGAAAGCATGCTGATAGTTAAGTTTCTGTACAGTTTCTTGCATAACCTTTAGTAATTAATTTCAAATTTAAAGTTTTGTGGTGGGAACCTAGTAAGTATTTCAGTGACAATCGATTCAAGCTTAACAAATTAATGTTGGTATCGGTTCGTTTTCTCTTGATCTAATTTCTAGCCTTAGAACTTTTCGAATAGGAAAACTAATAAAGTATTTATAGGTAAGAAAATTAGAATACAAAAATAATTTGAGGAACAATGTAACGATTCATTCGGACGAGCAATGAATTCTTCTTAAATAATCAAAATTTATTATTTCTTTAGGTTTAAAATGTATAACTATATTAATTGATGTTTTTTTTATACGTTTGCTACTTGCATGCTTGCTTAAAAGCATTTCCATTTGCTTGGTGCTCTGTAGCCATTGGTGGCTGGATTTTTTTCTCTTGAGTCTTAAACCTTCAACAAAAGCAACAATTTATACCATGTTATTGCATTTCAATTTTTCCTTCATTTCAGTACGTCGAACGCTCAAAAACGGTTTGACCGAAGAGGAAAAACAGCATGTAGCAGCGATCATTAAAACATATTAAAAGGATGTATTCGCAGTGCTTGCGGACCATTATCCGTTGTCCCCCTGTACGATAGAAAATAATCATTTTTGAATATCACCATATATCCAATTGTGTCCCCAAGCTCGAAATCGATACCATTAGATATTCAGATACATAGTGTAGAGTTATAAATGACAAAATACTCTCGATTCGAAAAACAACGACCATTTTCTGAAGATTTGTGATAGGAAACAATTTTGATCTGAAAAATCGAATTCAGTTATTCGGTTGATATGAATGTTATTTTTGTTTATCATGTGCCTTGTCAAGTGTAAAAAAAGTAAAGTATAAACTTAGTTTCATATTAATCACAATATACAGATAATCGATGTAAATAACTGAAGAAAACACGAAAATATTGTTAACTTAGATCTTGTAATATCGTTCATAATTTTCGTTTGAACTCTTCATCAAAAATTAATTCAAAAACTTAAAGCAAAAGAGAATATTATCGCACTTGTAGATTTAAATTATATTTTAATAAAAAAAACCGTTGTTAACACTATTTATGATGTTAATTATATTGTTAGGATATTTGATTTTCCAAATGTGTAGGATTTTAGTGTTGCCCTTCTCATTTTATACTTTTGTTACATTTACTAATTGTCACATTTTTGTATTAGTAGTGGAAACATATCACCAAACATTATGAATAACGAACTATATTTTAAAAGTTAAAAGCATGTTTTCGTACATTTTTTCGATAAAAATGTATGGAGAAATGCATTCTTGAATCGATCACAATAGAATATTCAAATCCAAGCTATTTGTCATATTAGGAAGAAAATCCGAACGAGATTTTAAGTAATTGTAACGAAATGACTGTCCACGTTGAGTGGTGGCATATATAATTTTAGGATCAAATTATGCTGTTATTGTATTGGAAATAAATTTGAAAGAGAAAGTAAACGTGAAGTTTTATTTCTGATTTTGCCTGTTGGAAATTTTTCTAATTTTTTGTTTCGATAATAGAGCTTGAGCTGCTTAGAGCTTGAGTAGTGAAGTTGGTCGAATTCGTAAAATTTTCCGACTCGCCCATGGTCGGAATCTCGTATTATGATCTATTCTGAAACCGGACTTTAATGTCCATTTGAAATTGCAGACAGCTTCACTTAAATGAGCTAAATCTATTTCAGATTTCCAATATACATATTTCCAATCAAGTGTCAAAATAGCTATTTAAATTTAACAAAATGGGACGAAGTTTCAATGTGTCTCTGAATTCGTTTTGTTGGATGTGCGAATTTCTTTCGATAACACCAAATCAACTGACTATGAAAAACTCAAATCAAATCTTCTGACAGATTTTCAGGCTTTAGGTTGTAACAACTCGCTGAAAATGTATTTTCTGCATTCTCGTGTCGATTTTTTTCACTCTGATATCAGGTACAGTTAGTGTTGAACATTGAGAACGAATTCATCAATACATAAGGACTATGAAAAAGCGATATCAAGAAAATGAGTTTTTTTTGCATCTTTGGAAAAAAGGAAAAAATATTGTTTTCCTCATAACCTGGACTTGTCCGAATTCAGTAATTTTTGGATTCCGATTCCACACTATCAAATCAACAAGAAAAATTTAGTTTGATTTCAAAGCAAAAAAATTTGTCAAAATTCTTGACAATTATCTGATATATACGAGTACATAATCTTGTTGGCACGAAATCAGATAAATTCCAGTCTCGCAACTAGATATTATCAATGAAAAAAATTTCATTTTGAAACATTACTCAGCTCAGCCTCTGACGCCAAACGATGATGTATAGTAAATCACCCAATCGCCAAATATTCGTAGTATATCACCCAATCTGGTAAAATATACAATGATTGCGATACCGTGGTTATTATACTAGTAATATGTTAATAGAAATATTAATGTTTGTTATACAATGTACATAAGTGTATCGACGAGCCTTCATAAGGCCAATATTTTGATTAGCTGTCATTAGCATTGAGCTCAGAATAATAATTTTTAGCTCATCTAACTACCCTTAGTTTTTGGCAATGCCATCCGAATCAATACTCGAAAATTAGTCAGAGCTATATTTCATACAAAACCCCTTTGTTGCCGATGACGCTTCGATCGGTGGTCTAAAATGATCTTCACTTCCGGCATACAACTTGGGGTTATTTTCAACCCATAACTTGGGGTTATTTTTCAACCCATGACAATAAATGTTATGTATAAGACAGCCAAATAAGTTTAATATTGCAGTAGCTGACGGTTAAATACTGGCCTCTCAGTTGACAGTGCTGAAAAAGTATAGGGTAAGCTATGTTTTTGTCGGTTTTTTTAATCGAAAAAATATACACTATTTTCACGTTGCATGCCTAGTGATCTCAAAAGCTAAAAACATCCTAATGCGAAGTCAACAATAACAAGTTGTTTTTGTTTGACCCTAAAGAAAGCAATAAGGTTCTGAAAACGAGAAAAATGTGAGAAAAAAAGCCTCCTAGGCTTATATTTCAACCGACAGTCTGAACGATCGAACTTCTGAGAAAAAATTCTTTAAGGGGTTAGTCCACTGTTAAACTGCTCCAAATGAACTTTTTTTTTAAACAGCTACCAAAAAAAAACTATTCAAGACATCGATTTGAAATTTCACATACATCTTTATTGAAGTTAAGAGTTAACATTTTCATTTGAAAAAATTATTAGAAAACAAAATGGCGGCCGCCATAATGGATCGCCGCAGCACCGCCGAAAAAAAAAGCAAATTGCGCCTCGTAAATTCCTGGACAAAATAAGCATCTGTGAACAAATTATCAAAAATATTTCATTAGTTTTGAGTATAAAGGACTGCACGGGTCTAAATTTAGAGCCCTAAAGCGATTAAAAAAAATGTGGTATAGTTTTGAATCAAAAAAATTAATAAAAAAAATTTTTTTAATCAAAAAAATGTTTCCCAGATCGTCATTTTAATTTTTTTTGTTCTGAATTTAGGCCCGTGCAGTCCTTTATACTCAAAACTAATGAAATCTTTTTGATAATTTGTTCACAGATGCTTATTTTGTCCAGGAATTTACGAGGCGCAATTTGCTTTTTTTTTCGGCGGTGCTGCGGCGATCCATTATGGCGGCCGCCATTTTGTTTTCTAATAATTTTTGCCAATGAAAATGTTAACTCTTAACTTCAATAAAGATGCATGAAAAATTTCAAATCGATATCTTGAATAGTTTTTTTTTGGTAGCTGTTTAAAAAAAAAGTTCATTTGGAGCAGTTTAACAGTGGACTAACCCCTTAAAGAACAATTGGATGTTTGCGAAATGAAACCAAGATAGTGAAATACGAAGGTTAATCCAAAAGTAATGATAATCAATATAAACCAAGGTGATTAGACTTAAGTAATATACTTATTTTACAACATGGTTTCCTAACAAGCTTATACATTTAGTCCATCTTTTTTTGTCTTTACTCTATTTAATTTTTTTTTTGTCTTTACTCTCCCAAAACGCCCCAACAGCGGCCATCACTTCGCTATTATCTTCAAATTTCTTGCCCCAAAGGTGTTCCTTGAGCCGAGGAAGGAAATATAAGTCATTGAGAGCTAGATCTGGCGAATAGGTTGGATGTTCCAGCAACTCGAATCCTGTATCTTGAATTGCAACCATCGTAAGTGCAGCCTTGTGAACCGGTGCGTTGTCTCGATGAAACAGCACTCCGGCTCGCAGTTTGCCGCGTATTTTTTCCTCAATAGTCTCCCGCAATCTTCTTATTTGGTCTGCGTAGTAAAATCCTTCTTTTTCCAAATATTCCACCATAATAATTCCTTCAACGCCCGAAAAAACTGATGCATAAACTTTCCTGCCGAACATCTTGAATTCCTTGGGCATCGGTGAATTGGTTCGCTTCCAGGTCATCGATTGCTGTTAGGTTTCTGAATGAAAATGGTGGATCCATTCGACTTTTTTCACGTTGTCTTCAGTGAGGGACGTGGATAGACGTCCATTGCGGTATTCATCCTCAGTGTATGCTTCACAGTGTAAACTCCTTGGTCCCGCATGCAGCAGTGGAATATAAAGCCACAGAGTCCCCTTGTGTGTCCACCAAGTCGCGGTCTATGTCTTTGGTAGATATTTGTTTCAAATACAGGTCCTCAATGACTACTCTTATTTCATTTTTCTCCATTTTGATGTTCTCTCTTCGACTTTGATTCAAATGAATGTACCTCCCTGGAATCGTGGCTTATTTACATGATTTTTTTATGCTAATTTTGTGGGTATATGAGAAACCCAAACATATTCGAATTTGCAGCCGAATATGAAGTGACGGACAAAATTACTATCATTTTAATGTAAGTGGCAATTAATTGAAATTACCATTTGACACACAGCAATTAAATGATCATTTAGGCAGCGCTGTGTGTCTAGCGCTGGTTTCGGAGTATTTTGGAGTAACTGAAATGTGTCGCTTACTATTTTTTCTGTTACTTGGCCAGTTTGTAGTTGGTTCTTTTTCCGAGAGCTATTCACGTGCCAATGATCTTGACGATGAGAGCTACGACGAAGATGCGTTGCTGAAGAAACAAGAAATTATTCACAAAAACGTTAAAGCTGTAAGTATGCTTGTACTTATACTTTTTTATGCTTTACCTTGTATTCTTCCAGAGGATAGCCAGCTTCCTTCGTCTTGGCATGAATTATCTACAGAAAAAATTTCAAATATCTTCATTTACATAATCTAAAATATTTCGTGCATACATCTATTTATAATCTAAAGCAAGACAATCTTTTTTAGCTACAGTTTGTATTTTGAAAAATTATATTTTCAACGTTGAATACTTTATTTCGAGAAATTTCTCTGCGTTCGATTACGTTCGATTACGGTCTCACAATGAACTTGCTCACATACAAGACTATTAGTCCACCAGACTACAATGCAAGCTCCATCGCTGCACCAGTTCAAATTCTCGCTTCGAAGCTACCAAATCTTGTTTTCAATAAGCGAGTGCCGCATCCGAAATTCAACCATTTCGACTTCTTGTTTGGTATCCAAGTGTATGATCTTTTATATGCCGACCTGATTGCAAACATGAAAAAATACGCATAAAATAAATGAACATTTGAAAGTACTTTGAAATTCTGTTTCTGTATTTTCGATGTAAGTTTAGTGCAATTCCAAGGGCGGTCAGAATGAGTGACTCAACAGCAACATACTGAATAGTGGAGCCAGCCCTGTGATAATTTGAAATTACAGTTTGCTTAGTTAATGATACATATTTATATAAATAATAAATGCAATGATCACTTGAGCAGACTAAGCCATGCTAAATCAAATTATTGCTATTGACAATGATTTATATACAAACTTAATCAGAATTTTCAAGAAAAGTTTTTCAGTCAGAAAGTATAATTTGAAGAGAACGCACACAATAAGCGTTTTCCAAATTTCGTCAAATTTTGTTATTCCAAATCAGCCTGGTTTTGGCAAATCTACTGCTGCTGGCTGGATTTATTTCAATACAAGCTGCATCTTACCCGTTTGAGGGAAAGTTTGTTTGAATAAACTGGTATTACACAGTTATGGTATTACAAGCACTGCTCCGTGCGCATTGCATTAACAAGTTGTCACATTTCTTCAAATTCACACAAAAAAATGAGCTCTGTAGGCTAAATACATTTACCTGTTGTCGAATGTAATTCCGTACTGGTTATATTGATCAACCGTTTGCAGATTTTCCAACAAGCCATATATTTTTCAGGAGATGTTTTGTGAGATTTGTTTTAAGTACATAGCTACAAAGTCGCCCTCACATTCATCAATAATCGCGCAAAGAGCTTTTTTTCTACACGGTTAGAAATATGAGGATATATTTTAATATGCCTTTTGTATTACAGCTATATACAATACAGAAGAAATTTAATTTCAATATGCTATGAATATTAAGACATGTTCTAAATAATTAAAACTTTCATTTTAATTCAATTTTATTAGATTAAAGCAATTGCCTTTAAATATTATAGCTGTTGGGCATAAGAGAATTTTGTTATGGAATTATGGAGTTATGGAATTCTCGAAGTATTCCTTTTTAACACGTATAGACTTAAACTTTAACACTTTTAAAACATTTCTTTGAAAAATTGGTTCGTGATTGCACAACCGCGCTCTGTTGCATCATTATTTTCTATTTATTAACTTTAAACCCAACTGGGTTAACATTGAATACATGAAGTAATCAATCGTAATATGTATAAATTGAAAGTGATACGTTATGATTTGTTATTTTTCATTATTTGTCAGACAGTGAAATGGATAATATCGAGGAGTTTTACTTAAAAGTGAAATATTTACGCGAAGACAAATTCGAGTTAGTGAAGGTGATAGAGTGCAGTTGACTTTATTATAGCGAGTGACATCATTTTATCAGGTAGTGAAACAAAATCTCCAGAATTGAAACTGAGACGCATTATTGTGTTGACAGTGGCAAAAAATAGGGAAACTTCTTTGCTAAGGGATCGGGACATGCTAATAATAGATTTAAATGGTTTACTTGCTTCTGTTTCCCAACTTAAGAACTGTGCATGCTTCATTCTTCGCGTAGATTTATCTGTCTCTTCCGAAGGTAAAACATGTGCTTATGCTGCATTTTCTGTTTATAAGTACGTTATATTTGATTTTTTCAGTCCCAATGCCGCCATCGGAGCAGATTTGCTAATCAATGAACTGGTATTTTTTTTTTTTTTTTTTTTCTTTTTTCTATGATAATGCCAAAGCTCAGAGGGTTGCCCTTTGAAGCGAATGCTTAGCGATGGCAGTAGGGAGACACATATGGGAGAAGCCGATATCAATTATTCCATTATTATTTTAAGTGCCACATTTATTTCTTATTTTCTAAAGCGCTAGTGTTATGCCTAGTCGCTACTAAAGCTTTAATGTGACACTTAATTAAT
This sequence comes from Nemotelus pantherinus, assembly GCA_963978885.1. Lineage (NCBI taxonomy): Eukaryota > Metazoa > Arthropoda > Insecta > Diptera > Stratiomyidae > Nemotelus > Nemotelus pantherinus. The sequence goes on from OZ022263.1 coordinate 33,860,771, forward strand.
GGAGCGCTGGTATTATGCCCAGTCGCCGACTGTTAAGACAACACGAGACGAACAAATACAGCCATGGGCACGGCGGGATTCGAACCCGCGGGCAGTAGATCGCTGCTTCGGACTGACGCGTTAGCGAGCTAAGCTACCGACCCCCCCTAACTACTAATAGAACTAATTTTTCACTAGAACTAATTTTTCAGTTATTATGGTTGAAATTTTGATATTCGTTAAATTAACTAGGCTCTTAAATCCTACTTGGAAAACAACGAATGCCATTGGATTTTCGCAAAATATTCTCACAACGGAACATCAAAAGATACATCGCGGAGACCACTTGTTGGATATAGTATTGACTTTCTCCGCAGAATTAGTGGCAAATACCCTGGAAAACATGAAAAAATTGCTTGTGCAAGATCAATCATCACTTTGTTTCCATCTCTGAAAGTTCCGAACAGTAAATTTGATGAAATTATAAGCCCTTTGGAAATATGCTCAACAGCAAATGTTATTTATGCACATTTTACAGGATTTACTATGTAACCCGGAAACCAACTCAGGATATTTGGTTAATAAAATTAAAAACCTGAACGTTAAGAGACATTGCTTAGATGGAATTTTCGGAAGGTGCAAAGTGGCTAGACGAGATAACTAAGTAGAGAGCAACGAACCTTTATATGAGCTTGGTGAAGACGACAAAGACTTTTTCAAAAACTGCATAGATATTGAGGAAGCAGAACAAATCAAAGAAAAACGATCCAAAACAATCATTGCCAGAGAATGCTGTCTTCAAAAGTATCTGTACTGTATAATTGGTATGAATGAGCTTTGATATTTTTCAAAACCTTATGTGTGGGGAATTTTTAATTTTAAATGATTTCCTGCTACGGTTTGGTGAGACAAAGAATTTATTATTTAAAAAGTTAAAACTGTGTGATACTTGATGCGCCTTATTCGTTAGTTCCTTACTTATTGGTGTTTAATTTAATAATGAAAATAAAACTATTTTTTCTAAACTATACATATAATTTGTTTTGTTTGAAATTCTAAAGGTTATCAAAAAATAGTAGCATTGCAATGGATTATTGGAATCCATTCAAAGGTAATGCCAGCGAATATTACTTTTAAATCGCTACTATATTTGGCATTAATATCGATTCATATTAAATTAATAATAAGATTTAATACATCCATAATCTCAAAGTATCCCCAAGTGAATTAATATTCAATACGTCTAGAATGCAAATCAATACATAGAGTATTATAAAATTCTAATTACAGCTATATTAATGTTTAATATTTTCAATATTAAGGAACGTGTTTTAATATTTGAACACTATTAAAATTTAATATATTTTTGGTGTAGACATATATACAATACAAAAAATATTGAAATCTACACCGAAATTTCTAACCCCGAAAGCGTCAATACGTCCTGAGAATTTCGTAATGACCTGATGACTCTGTGGAAAGTTATAGATAGCTAGAAATTTAAAAATAGTACATTGTCTACATTTAGGCACTCAACGTCTGCAAAGGGCTATAAATGTGAACATGGTTATCATAGCCAAGTCAAAAATGTAATCATTCTTAGTTTCGCTTACGTTATTTCATAGTTTTTTCGGGCAACTGAGATTTCACTAAAATGCCTGCCATTGCCAAAACGGCTAAATGCATCTTAGTTTTCACTGAACAGAGACGTGCTCCTTCTATGTATTAATAATAGGTCTAGAAAATCTCAATTCGATTGGAGGGTGCAATTGTCATTTATGGGCGAATTGAAAAACAAATATTCTTGAACATGAAAAACACAATTTTTTGGCTATATGAAATAAAGTTGTGGTTTTGGCTTTATGATACTCGTACTCAAACAATCTTTTCAATGAAATTGGTAATAGCTTATGTCACAATAGACGATGGCATTGGCCTAGAGATTGTTTGTACTGGACAAATTCACATGTTGAAACAGTGGCAAATAAATGTGAGCTGCCCTTTCATTGCACGACCTTGCTAGGCTTTTGACCATCATAAATCACTCACCGCATTAATATATATTGGCTTTACCTTTTTTGCTTCCTAGAACTGATATCAAATGACAAAACTTTATTCATTCAATAGAACACATGAAAACAATCCAGTGCTGGATATCAACCATTTTGACCTGAATTCAGTTAGCATTATTTGCAGTACTTATGAATCCGATTCTAAAAATAGAAAAAAAACTCAATCTATTATCTATTTGAATTTGTGACAATCATGATTTACACGACAGTGTTTAGTGTTACGATACATTAAACCACCAACTGATCATGTCAAAGTACCTTAATTAGGTGTTCGTAGCAGCAACGTGCGTTGATGAGAAAGGTCACTAGACCATGCAATGACACTTTTTACTTCCTTTGGGGGAAAGTGTGATGTATTGTACACTTGATACGTATCTTAGACGACAAGTGTTTGCAAACTACAGTGCGATTGTAACACTTGGATTGTTTGTAATTGTAAGTTAGGCAAAAAAAACACAGAGAACAATACTTTTAAGCAGGCAGTTTCCAGGAATAATTGTATTTAAGTAGACTATTCGCTTTCTTCTTCTGAATTTCCTTTAAATTTTCAATACGAAGTACTTACTAAGGGTGGTACGTAGCTGTCAAGATTAATTTTTTACGTTAGCTCAAGCGTCGCATGTGCTAAAGAATTATGATTAATTTTCTAGGAACTGACAGGATACATCTTGAAATGATACAAATCGGAATTTGGAAATTATTTTTAACGTTTTTATTTCACTTAAATAAATGTGCATCCGTTGGTTTCAAATGAATTTAGAAAATTTCAAATAAAAACTCAATTTTAAAAATTCAGTCGATGGTGTCTCCTTAGCCAGTTTGCATGAGCTCGCAACGATGCCACCAAATGAAAATGAAACTAAAATTCATTCATCTACACCTCGGTGAATCTACTTGCTATTAAATACATTTATCTGAATTGTTCACAATTTCACGTGTGAAATTCAATGGAGACTTTCAAGCTCTGGAGCGGGAGTAATATGTGTTTTGTTAGCGTTTTGATATAAAACGAAACTATAGTGGGTATTTGGGTTATTCGGCGGTTTTGGTTCGACGGAATGTTAACGAGGTCGTGTAGCGCAAGCGATACGTGTTCTTCCTTTCAAATAGTATGTTGTCAGTTCGAGGACTCTCGTTTTTGATTGCGGTAGTGTTTCTATTCAAAACGAATAGTGTCAGAGGTAACATACCGTCAAGGAGTTCGTGGAAGGATTTGCTGTTTGGAAGAGGATGGGGCTTTGGACGCGAGTCAAGATGTAATGTTTGTATACTTGTGAATACATTTGAATGTGTAGTCTATTCGTTTACCTAATAGTGGCTTTTTTTTCAAATGTGAAGGACACTCAACACTAAGCTATGGAATTTTTAGGTCATCTTGATATAATAACAGAATGTCAAGGATAGAATGTGATATAACTATTATAGTTGATGCTACATTTATCACATGGCTCGAAAAGTAAACTATTGCGTTGCTTTCAAATGTTTTTATTTTTTTAATATTTTCGTCTTAATTTGATGAAATTATTTTGTTTCAAAGGCTCTATGAGTTTTTGGTAGCACTATAGTTTTCAATAAATTTATATATATCTAACAGGCCTTTCAGATCAATTGGAATCCTGAAAGAGAATCAGTTCTTCCCAAATTTGTAAAAAAATAATTAAGGCATGGAAAATAAATTAAAGTATTCATTATTATTTTCCTCTAAATACGACATAAAGGCAACTTTTTATCATGGAATTCTCTCCTACACCTACACTCCATGTGAACAAAAAGAGAAGTAACTTCCCAAGGGCTAAATTCAATTTACATGCAAGTTGTGATTGGCTCTAGTGGAAAACCTGGCAATAAATTCTTGGTTGGGGGACTGCGTTTTTGTGTCGCGCGAAACATGAGCGAGAATACCTTGTTCAATATTATCGTCAGATAATATAATAAGGACATTGTTTAAACGAAAAAGTCAAATTCCGGCTGAAGTGTGGTCAACATTTTCCGCAAATTGTTTGAATACAGTGCAATTGATTCTTAAATTCGATCGTGCGCTTGAAATAGGTAGCTTGAAATCATTAGCGCGCATAGGACAAATCAAAGAGTTAACCATCAGAATTTTGCCCATAATTTTCTTAATTCTCATTGAAATACTGTGCAAATAGTTTTTTAAATGCAGCTATGAAATATAAAGTGATTACTCCACTTTTCTCTGTCTATGCACGCCACTGCTTACAATTATATGGAAAAGTCCTGTAACAGTAGCAATATTAAAATCGAGTCATGTTTATTCTATGGGAAAAGTTGCTTGACTCTACTTTATTGATGTATACGTGTGTTTTAAGGAAATTTGGAATGATTGGGTTTTTGGTTCAATGTCAGGCTAGTTATGTGTCAACTTACGTCAGCCTAGCGATCGAGTTTTTTTCTCAACTTGGTGGCAGTTCATTTCATAATGGTTGTCTTCAGTAGAATTTGTCTTTTTTAATTCAGTTCGAGTTTTCCTTTTTTTAAAAAAAATCCAAAACCGTCTTTGAATCTATAAATATTCCTACAAATGTGCTAATTCGAAGTACGTCTTACTTGAAAACCATTGTTTTTCCTATTTACATTTCACCTAGTGTATTTGTATACCGATAACTGTAAAAATTAATTTAAACACTTGCTGGCAAATTGCATAAATAAGAAACCATGAAAAATGAGTCGACGCACAACAATAAAACATTGATTCAACTGAAAGTGAGAAATATACGGCGAAAAAAGAAGAAGAAGAAGTCTAACGAAAACTGCTGGAAGAGTTAAGCTAAGTGCACACAAATTATTGCCGAGTGGTGCTCATTCAGCAGTGCAGAATAAAGTTTTTGTGACGTTTCATGACAAAAGTGAAAGTCATATAACTGCATGTGTGAACAAATATATATATATATATATATATATATATATATATATATATATATATATATATATATATATATATATATATATATATATATATATATATATATATATATATATATATATATATATTTATACATAGGAAGTAACTCGGATACCTTATGAGAGCTCTGTTAACTCAAAGCTCGACGTGTGAATACTCCTGGATTTGAACCATAGCCCACGCATGCTAGAACCCGGTGCTGTACCTTTTTGGCTACACAAGCTGCATACTTATTTATATACGGTATTAGATAAACTTAAACACCTCTTTGCAATATATCAGTCCTCCTCTGATATTGACAGATGGTCCTCGGACATACTGATAGCTTCAAATCATTTCTAATTTGCTTTGATGAGTCCGTAGGCTCCACTAAAACCTTTTTTTAATCAAAAAATCATCTCTTCATGATATTTTTCGAAGCTTTTTTCCAGAATGCACTGGAGAGATATAACCCGTCAGCTCATACCTTTTGATTTGCTGGAATATAATTGACCAATTGATCAAATATTTTTCATTCTGCCCTGGTAAGCATAAAAGTTCTATCTACATTTTAGTACTTTCGAGATATTCAATGATTTGTGTTTTGATTTGTACTGAAAATATATGGAGAGTGCATTTTTCGATATTGATTTTAACATAATTCCACAAAAGATAGGTTTTTCAAATTTTGTAGAATGATGTAATAGAGTGTATAGTTTTCGAATCCAGCGTTGACTCAAAAACAAGAAAAATGCAGACAGAGCGATTATACTTAGCAGGGTGAAATGAATATTATGTCAAAATAAACCTTTTTTTATAATCAGATATAACTTTAGATTTAATTTCACTTCAGCTCGTATTTCTTCCCATTTGTAGTCTCTTAACCTCATAGCATAAGGAATAGGATATGCACCTTTATTGACTGGAAAATTTTTGCACAAATGCTCTATTCACGATGAAATTACAATAATTTATATCAATGAATTTGATTTATATCAATGAATTTATATTTTTTGTTGTTGAAAAGTTTGACTTGTCATTGTTATATTTATTTTATAATACATATACAGATAAATAATAAAAACTAAGAATAGCTTTTTTTCTATAGTTCTGCTAATTATATTAGAGGAACACTGATATTTCTCAAAGTGGTGCTTTAGTTATGTCTAATACTGTATTCAACATATTTATTTAGGCTCAAGAGATATCAGTGACTATTTTTCGTTTCGTTTCGATCAAACTGAAATTTTCAGGCTGCAAAAAAGGTCCGGGTTTCAGCAAGGCTTGGCCATTCGGCGTAGACAGTCGTTTTAGTGATATTTTAGGTACCCTTGTCATTCTATTAACAAATGATTTCCGAATCAACCAAGTAAGGCAAATGATTTCAAAATGTGTTTTAAATATGAATACCAATATTGAAATTTTCAATCTTATGTTGTTGCTAGGTGCCTAAAAAGGCAAAAAAAAAAAAATTGTAAAATTTCAAACTGCGATTACTTTCGGTAGAGTCATGAAACTCATAGAAGCCATTGATATTTATAAAGGTCGCCATTTAAGAGCAGTCCAAACGGCCTGAGTTCATTTGGGTGGAGTCCGTTTGGTTTAAGTCCAATTTAGCTCGCCACTTACAATAGAGCCTCGATCCAGTCAGTCCATTCCATTTTCTATCATCAATTTAGAAAAAAAATAAAGAAAAACTTGAAGAATAAATAATTTTCAATTTATTAATGGATCCGATGCATATGGACGAGCTGTTTGCAATTGCAGCTTGCATCTACATAAAAAATGAAAAATAAAAAGGAAGTGGCAAAGAGGATGGCTTGCCGAACGGAAATAGATGAGTCACGTAAATATGACTTAAGAACTCACACTTGAATCTTCTGATTGGCAAAATTATTTAACAATGGATGAAACGACATGTAACACGTTGCTACAGTTGGTCACTCCATTGATCAAACGAAAGGATACGAATATGAGGCAAGCCATCACTTCTCACGAAAGATTGACCGCTGATTTGCGGTACTTAGCAAGCAGTTGCAACTATGAAGAGCTTAAATTTTCTACAGTAATTTCACCCCAAATCATAGCCATCACCACCCATTATGTTGAATTTTTCGATTAAATAAAATAATCACAAAAACATTACACGAGCTTGTCACAGGTCAGCGTGTGAAGCAAGACTACCACGTTGGTTGGACTGAGGCTTTATCACACACGTCCAGTCCATTTTATGGATTGTCAGACCTCGGCCTACTATTTCCCCACACACAGTCGGACCAAAAAATGGCCCGATGGCCTGAGTCCATGGACTTTGGATTGATTGGAAATCCAATTTGAAAGTAGTTTTTTATGAATGTATTGCTAACTTTATGTAACTACGGCAGGCACATAAAAAAACCTTCAAAATCGTCAACCCATCAGAAGAATTTTTCCTGCATATGAAAAGAAAACATTTGATTTAAAAGTTTGACGCTCTGTTGAGCTGAGATTTCTGAAATCGGTTACAACACAAGAGTGGTAGCACTTCACCAAATTAGCTTATACATTTGGCATCCAAATTGAACAGTTTCTCAATTGTTTTCCTATGCATTTTTGAAATTATACTTCTTTTGGCTCGTAGGGTAGGTACTAAAAAGCAGGAGTGAAAATCGCTCGGATCCGTCAGATGTTCGTGAAACGCTCTTATATATTATATATTGCAATGCTTAAGAAAGAAACTTTATTGCTTATTTCAGTTATCATAAACCTATTGTGTCAATTTTGGAAAAAGATGATGATAACGATCGAATTAGTATTTCTGAAGTACAAGAGAATGATGTTGAAAATGATCATCAAACAAATCAAGAAAGTTAAATCATTAATATTATATTTTCTGTTTAAATCTAATTTCGAAATTAGTATTTCATTATAAACATTACATTATATCATAAAAAATAAAAAAACATTATAAATAAGAAACGAATTCAAAACAATTATTATAAAACAATTTTGTAAACTGTTTTGTAAAAAAATTTTGTAAAAAATTGAAAATAAAAGTTACAATAAAAAAAAATGACTACGATTTTTCAAAAACATACGCCTTCAATATCTACAGTAGTTGATTGTAATCGCACCAATTAATTGTATTCAAAAAAACGTTTTGCCAATGTAGAATTAAAAGTTAATTAATAAATTGGAAAGTTATTATAAAATCTTTATTTGATAATGGAATTTCATTACGAAATGTAAGATGGGTTTGGAAAATTAATAAATAATTTCTTCATAATTAAAGCCAAAGAAGTATAACTTCAATCGGTCAGTCCTCAAGGACTGCCATACTTTTTTTTTATTGACTTTTCACGCAATTTTCACGTTCAGGTTGAGTGGACTAGATACTCAGTTTTCTCATAAATCTGCAAAAGTTTTTATACTATTCGTCGAAAGTAGTATAGGAGCTTCACGCAAGCAGAACACCAAATTACAAAACTGCTAGCTATTAAATTCTGTTTGAGTAATTTCGCACATCAGTAATTTCTTAAAAACACATTTGTTTGTATAAAAGTTTACTCAGATTTGTTGCTGCATTAGTAAAGCAAGTGCGAGAAAAAAAGTCTATAACGTTTGACAATTGCAAAAATTTTAGGTGGCCTTTTTCCAAAAAAACAAAAATTGTTCTTGCCATTATTCACTTAAATGCCCATTTATTCAAGGTAAAATTAAAGTTTTAGTTAGATACCTGTATGTACATGCATTACCCGCTGCAAATATCCAAAAAGGACGTAATGTTCAAAATGAAACTCTACAGTCAACTTTAAATAATACAAATTTGCTTACAGTTTTACCTCTTTTCACGGTTGTACAAATTGGGCAAGGATCTTGTGTAGCCCAGACAGGTGAGACAGGTAACTGTGTTCCTAGCAATGAATGCCTGATACGAGGTGGTGTTCCTGCTGGTCCTTGCGCCGGTGGCTATGGGCTGTGTTGTTTGTGTACGTTGTCTAATTAATGAATCGAATATTTGATGTTCATTCTTTTGATTTCATTGAATTCATTAAGTCATGCAATCTTGCGGTGGTATTATAAGAGAAAATGGGACATACTTCGTGAATCCTAATCATCCGGAGCCATACGATGATACCGGAAATTGTCAAGTAACAGTAACGAAGATTCATCCCGATATATGTCAGATACGGTAAGTGTATAAATTTAGCAAATGTGTGGATAGATTTAAACAATGCAAGCCCTATTGTTAGTAAAAATTCACAAAGTAGAGTACGAGCTTGAAATGCTGATAGTATTTAGGTTTAGATATAATGAAAGTCGTGTTATCTGGCATATAATTTGCGATATTCAAAATCTAATAATTTTATTACTTGTTTTTGCAGACTTGATTTAGAACTATTTTCTATATCTGGACCAGAGACAATCAATCATGTTTGCAACTCCGATCAGCTTTTGGTATCAGGTGGCAGTCCTGTACCAACAATTTGCGGTACTGCTTCTGGAGATCACAGTGAGTAGCATCATTAAACTTGTTGCAACATAGCATGTTCATTACATTATATTTCGATCTATAGTGTACATTGACGCTGGACTTGGCCAAAGTAATCCAATAGTCATATCGGTAATAACAAGTGGCGTTTCATTCCAACGAAATTGGCGCATTAGGGTTTCGCAAATCCACTGTGGCAGCATTTCACGAGCGGATCCTGGATGTTTGCAATATAACACAGGAATCAGTGGACGACTGAAAAGCTTCAATTACAACACAGCAACTGGCAGACAGCTATCTAATCAAGATTATAGTGTCTGTGTTAGGACTGAGAGGAATTTCTGCACTATTCAATACACAGCTTGTCCGGATACAGGTGGTATTTCCGATAAAAATAACTTTGCATTTTATTTTTCATAGAGTATTTGAAACAATTTGATGTTTTTCTACTTTTCTACATACAGATAACGAGCGCCCGAGATCTTTCACATTATCAGGCAACTCTAATACTGCAGTCATGGCAATGGTAGGCAGCGGGACATCAGGTCAGCCAAATTCATGTCCGAATGATTGGCTTCTGATTGGTTGCATGCGAGTGGCGGATAGAGTTCCTGCCACAACTGCTTGTGAGGATCGTGTCTGCGGCGGAACATTTAATGCAGAAGTTAGCAGCACCTCCAGAACCGTAACAAGTGAGTTCTCTAGGTTTATTATTTTCCAAAAGCTTAAATGGTAAACGTTTGTATCTTTTCAGCCACTATACGTCCGTTTAGGCTGTACTTCCATACGGATGGCGTTGAATCACCAATCGATATTGATAACAGAGGATTTTGCTTGGATTACGTACAACAGCCTTGCACGAATGGATGATTTGTTCATTTGATATGTTTTTAGTTGTTTAGTGTTTATTTCCATTTAATATGTTTTAAAGTTAGCTGAGTAAAAATATGCTAAGAATGTGCATGAAAATATACTAATAAAATCACCAAACGAGATATTCAAATATATACTTTGAAAGACTTTTCGGAACTTGTTTTCAGCTTTAGATATATTGCTAGTTGAAATATTATAGTTCTATTGATACCAGTAATGTATCACCCATAATTATGCTTTTAGGTGATAAATCACTATCAAGCATGGTTTTTCGCTTTGAAATGAAACTTATATATTTTGGACTCTATTAGCTAGTATATCCTTAGAGAGATAATTGAAAAATTCGATCAGACCTTACAGTCATAATATGGTATTTTGAAAAAAATATCCAAAACATGTTTAGATTTTCACTTCAAAACTGAGCTTCTTTACATTTTAGGTCGTAGATCGTATCTAATCGTCATTTATTCGTTGCTTGGGTATATTGTGTTAAACTACTGACATTTTTATTAAGAGCTAAGACAGCTGTTGTTTTGATGAAATACAGTGCTGCTAATTTTACAATATTATTATCATAGTTTACTTTCAACAGGCAGTTTGATATATTAAAGAAAATTATAAATCATTATTTGTTTTTTCCATGGCTTTAGATTACCGTTAATTACTTCTTTCCTTGTTTAACTTTTTATTACCTTTCTTTTCGACCCTTTTTATTTAAAATTAAGTATCCTGTATGTCCATTAACTTGTGCTTTTTCTTTTTTACCAATGTTATTTAACCCTTTCGTTCACGATGTCCAATATATTGGACATTGATCTTCCTCTTTTATTTTCATCTTCTATTTCTATTCTTTCTGGAATATTCTTATGTTGTCACCTACGGTTGGCAGCTTGAACATTTGACCACGTGCGAACATAAAAAATTCATTCGAGAGCACATACTTGTGTGAACGCATCGTCTTTCGTGAACTAACAAATTCAATTAGCTATTTTTCAATTGAATTCTCCGTAAGTAAATGTTGTCCGTTAAGCTTCTTAGCTATTTGTATGTTTTTCGCATATTTCTCTTATCTAATAAAGTTGAAAACACGAATTAAATGATATTATTTCACTACAACGCCCTGAAAAGTCCTGTCCAATATATTGGATATGCGTACCCAACGGTCGCCAAAAAAACATGAGCATGTCACCCAGTAGGGTGGACCCAGGGTCCAGTAGCCCTGTGGTATTTTCACTGTCTCTAGATCTACTGAACGCAGGTTCGATTCCCGGCAAAAGCCACTGGGTGTGGCCTGTTAGGCTGTAGTATGAGCAAAAAAAAAACATGTCACCTAAAATCCGTCCTGTTTCAGTTCTAAGCTCAGAAGAGAGGAAATGAAAATGGCAGTGAGAACTGAAGCATTTAGCCTGAGGCTGAGCGTTATTAGTAGTAAGGGAATTTGACATTCACCTACTCCACGAACAGAAAGATAGAGTGAGATAGAGAAAGAGATGGATAGAGAAATATAGTAGGCCATGTGTTCGCGAATTTGCCAGTTAGTAACCAAGCAACAACAAAAGCTCGTAGGACTAAGGTATCGGGGAAGCCAAGGGGAATATCTGAGGTAGCAATTCTCTCAATTTGTTCTATTTATAGATTTTACCTTTGTAGTAAAATTGGTTCACTAAATTTCGTGTATGTATATGTTTGTTTCATTTCCTTACATCTCTCTGTTCTGAGGTTCTAAGTCAAAATGAATCACGGACGAGGCCTCAGCGAAGAAGAAATTCTTAGTGAGCTCGACAGACTGTCTTTCATCGACGGCAAAAGGGACGGCGCAGGCGATGAGTAGGAACTGAACGTGGCAGACATTCTTGCTACCGATCAGTTTGATCCAGCAGGTCACGGACGTTGCCATGCCACCGACTCAATTGAAAATGAGCCCGTGGAAGAAGAATTTGAAGTACCAGCTTTTGATTTGGAAGAGGTTGGCGTCGATTTGAATGAGATTCTCGACATAGTCCCACCGCAAGCAGATTCTAAAATCTATTGCACAAAAAAGGAACACATCAAGTGGCGTAAACGACCAACTGCAGCCATGCAACCTGACGGAATTGCTTAAGTTGGTGTTGACGACTGAGTCGATTGAAAGCACCAGTGTCGAACCTTCCTTTTCATATTTCAGCCGCAAAAAATAGCTTTCTATAATAACTTGTATGCTGTTCAGTAAGGTTTGTTCATTATTTATATTTTGCTTTCCATTGTTTCGATCAACTTTGTAGGCGACGATAAATTCATATAATGCGATACTAATGAGGTCAGAACTTTCTTCGCTCTGCACATGACGATGAGTGTTTAAAAATTTCCTCTAGTAAGAATGTTTTTTGGCCGGCGATATGGACTTCCTACTTTTTACAAAAAAATGGCAGCCAATCGATTCTTTACTTTGCGTCAACGCTTGCACGTTGCCGACAGCAATGCTCAGGCTCCGACATGCAAGGACAGGTTGTATAAGGTTCGACCAATCATGGACCGAACTCGAAGCCGACTGCTTGAGATGGATCTTGAAGAGAATCTCTGTGTTGGTGAACATATCATTCACTTCAAAGGAAACTTCGTTGCAAAGCAATACGTCATAGGGAAGCCTTGCTTCTGTCAAATCAAAGTGTATTTCTTCTGCGAAAAAAGTGGAATGCCGTACAATTTCCTTGTTTATCAAGGCTCAACAACATCAATGAACGAAATATTGATACGACAAATATTTTCCGTCGTTTCAATTGTTTGAAATTTTAAGAAATCTCCCAGACGCCAAAACGATGGTTGCCCGCGGGCGCGGCTCAAGCGAACTGTGCTTCAGCTCTGACGGCAAAGCCATTTTCACTCGTTTTTGACAACAAGGTTGTCAATTTGGCTTCTATTTCGTTGAAATCGGCGTCGAAGACAATGCACAACCATGAGACAAACAGACGCATAGATACATCGAAGTCAATCGTCCTGAGGTGGTTCCTTTGTACAACGAGAGTATGGGAGAGTATGATCCGGTACTATTGAATCAAGATACGAACTATTAAATGGACTGTGCGAATGGTTATGCATTTCCTCGATCTGGCTATCATTGCCGCTTGGATGGAGTACAGAATTGACTGCATGAAGGCCTCTTTACGCAGCAAGCGTATTTTGGATTCGATGGCATTCCGCATGGAAGTGGCCAATGTCCTCATTAAGCGGGAAAAAATGCGCACAGCGAAGGTTAACCACAGAAGCGCCGTCGTGGTCGTTCAACATCCTCAGCAAATTCTTCAACGAACACCTCGGCAAATACTAATGCCGACGCCACATCCGAAGAGGAGTCAGGTGAGTCCAGTAATTCTTCGTGTGTCTCACCGGTTAGAAAGAAAAAAGTGCATCAAACCATTGCAGAGGAAGATTTGCGAACAGACAAGATCCTGCACCTTCCCATATTTGTAAAATCGAAAAATGGCAACAGGTGTAAAAATGATGGATGTGATAAAAAAATCCTTCATCATTTGCAAAAAGTGCAAGGTCACACTTTGCTTGAAGAAGGACCAAAATTGTTCATATGACTTTCATCAAGCTAAGTGAATTTCAATTCAATTTCAATCATTTTTGCCTTTTGCCGACATTTATTTCATTTTCATTAATTTGATGAGATAAATACATTGAAAATAACTAAAAATATGAAATAAAAGTTGTTTTGATTCGAAAGAAGTGTTCAGGTAAACAAAGGAAAAATTGACCATTGGATAGGCATGTCCAATAAATTGGACTTCGCGCACCTGCCAGGTGTGATACCTCAAATCTGAGTGCATTTTTGAGTTCAGCGGGTTCAAATTAGTCTACATCCATATCTAAAAAAAATCTTTGACGGCTAGAAATAAATGGTGAACGAAAGGGTTAACTGAAAGGTTAGTTAGGTTAGCGAATAACAGGTAAAAAGGGCCGAATGTTCAGTGGCAAGTTGTTGTGGTTCGACTCTAGTGAAAGCAGTAAGGTTCTGAAAAAAGTAACCAAAGAATCAACAGCACTAGCCACACACATATTCGAATTTGCATAATGAATTGAATTCCACATTCATATATTTTACTATACTTCAATTATTCTTCTCTGTATATTTTTAAAAATCATCTCATTCACCACTTGTTTAATCAAAAGATGAAAGATAATGCGCAGGATTTAAAATATTAAGTTATCATAGCGTTCTTAAGAAGATAATTACTTTTGTCACATTATCAGAAATTACTATGATATTTTGAACCTTTATAAGTCGGCATTAAACGATACTTCAAAAAAACATATTATATCTGCCCAAAGGCAACAAATTTCATGTTGTTCACTGAAAACAAGGTTTGATGGGAGCAAGTTGTTTCAGAAGTTTAGATTGCAAAATGAAATAATTAGATAGCACGATAACTTTTGGCATCTTAAGTTTATATGTCCTCATGATATCTCAAAACAGGATTAAATACTGGCGGGGAAGCGAAATAGATTGGCTGTCAATCAGTCTTTAGCAAATAATCATTATTCGGTTTATAAATGAACTTAATTAATAGATAAGAATTTCCGTATAAATACTGGGATTTTGAACTAATATCGGTTTCGGAGTATTTTGGAGTAACTGAAATGTTTCGCTTACTTTTTTTGTTGTTACTTGGCCAGTTTGTAGTTGGTTCTTTTTCCGCGAGCTATTCGCGTGCCAGTGATCTTGAAGATCAGAACTACGACGAAGATGCATTGTTGAAGGAACAAGAAATTATTGACAAAAATCTTGAGGCTGTAAGTAATATACTTTTAGACTTTCTTATACTTTAAATATATTTTTCTTACACGCATCTATGATATGAATAATATTTTAGAAATTTATTTATTCCTGTAGATAATTCATGCTAAAACAAAGGAAGCTGGCTATCCTTTGGAAGAACACACGGTCGTTACTGAAGACGGATATGTGCTACGCGTTCATCGCATTCCATACGCCCCACATAATAAAGACGTTAAGAATAGACCCGTCGTTTTCATACAACATGGTCTCTTTTCATGCTCCTATCACTGGCTTACTCAAGGACCTGGAAAAGCCTTAGGTTACATTCTTGCTGACGAAGGATTTGATGTCTGGATGGGAAACGCTCGAGGCAATTCATACTCGAAGAACCACATCAAATTGAGTAAACGCAAGAAGGAGTTCTGGGACTTCAGTTGGAACGAGATTGGTTATTATGACTTACCCGCTATGATTGATTATGCGTTGAGGAATACTGGACAAGATGGTGTGAACTATATCGGTCATTCTCAGGGAACAACTTCATTCTTTGTCATGGCCTCTTTGCGTCCCGAATACAATAAAAAAATCAAGGCGATGCATGCTCTTGCTCCGGTAGCTTTCATGTCACACATGACAAATCCATTCTTCCGAATTTTGGGCCCCGTTGTTGCTCTAGGGGGAAGTGTTACTAAAATATTGGGAAGTTTCGAGGTGTTGCCGTCAAGTAAATTTATGTCTGCAGTAGGCGCAGGGCTTTGCAAAGATAGCTCCATTGTACAAGGTCTATGCACAAATGCTCTTTTTTTGATTGCTGGCTTCAGCTATGAAAATATGAATGCGGTAAATACGATAGAGTAAACACATTACATGGAATATTATATCTAATCAAACAGTTTTCAGACGCTTCTACCAGAAATATTGCAAACTACGCCAGCTGGTGCTTCGGTCAACCAGGTTATTCACTACGCTCAAGGGATTGCTTCTGGAAAGTTCCGTAAGTTCGATTACGGTCTCACAAAGAACTTGCTAAAATACAAGAGTATTAGTCCTCCAGACTACAAAGTAAGCTCCATCACTGCTCCAGTTCACTTGTATTACTCTGCAAACGACTGGTTGGCTGCTGTCGAGGATGTTCAAATTCTCGCTTCGAAGCTACCAAATCTTGTTTTCAATAAGCGAGTGCCGCATCCGAAATTTAATCATTTCGACTTCTTGTTTGGTATCCAAGTTTATGATCTTTTATATGCCGACCTGATTGCAAACATGAAAAAATACGCATAAAATAAATGAATATTTGAAATATTTTTGAGAAGATATTATTTGTTCTGTTTTTGTGTTTTCGTCACTGTGTAAGTTTAGTGCGATGCCTGTGCTGCTCGGAATGAGTAAAAAATGAATGGCTTTTAAAACAACAGAAGCAAAGTGGGGAATCACAATAATGGTGCCTCACACGCTGCGAAAATTTGAGTCTGCCATACGCCGTAAAACAATATAGTGTCAGGCATTAACGAGATTTTGATTGTAAGATCACGAGCAAGGGACGCAGAGTTGCTTCAAATCTATCATATGACTATAAAACGCGGACGACACCACCATATTTTTTTGTGATCACAATCCAGATGTGATAATTAACACCCTTCAACAGCAACTTACATTTATTTATAATATCTGCACCAAATGGAAAATAACAAATAATTCAAAGAAGATTCAGTCACTATACTTCACTGAAAAAACCAACATTAAGACACTTGCTGAGTTCGAGTGCAGAGTTAAATATCTTGTGATCAGAGGCGGCTCGACACAAAAACTCTATTATAAGGTATACGCGGATACCAACAAGAAATATCTACTTTACTCTAACTCAGTGGCGGCTCGTCAGGGTGGGCCAGGCGGGCCGGGCCCACCCTGACGAGCCGCCACTGCTTGTGATTCACCAAGACATAAGAAGACATAACGTAGCTGCGTTTACTATTCCACCAGAAACTTACGTTTCATTCTAATGTCGAAGCAATAAAGTCGAAAAATTTTGAAGAAAAAAATAAAAATAAAAATGTGAATTACTATCCCGTAAACTTAAGTCATCAATCTTAGTTTTTATTTAACTCAGGTTAGGCACAGCATTAGGTTTTAATCTACTATGCAGCTTGTGAGAAAACTTTCTGGAAAAAGCTAATTTCAACTCAATACTTGGATGTGAAGACTTTGTCTAAACTGTGCGGTTAAGATATTGTACCACACAACACACAAGCGAATTCAATAAAGTTATTATCAGTATAAAATTAAAGTTTGAGCTGACAATGTTATTGGGGAGTACTAAGCAATCTTTAGGTTTGGACAATCAACCACTATGTAACATTTATAAACAAGTGCTTGAAAAATGCTGGGAGTTTTTAGGCGTCCAATATATTTTCGTGGGCTTCGAGCAAGTCAATGGCAGTATTGGCCAAAACATACTCTTTCAAATAATTATGTGTTTAGGCATCAAAGCAAAGCTAGTCTAACGGGTGACAACTAAGAATCTGCACTGAGTAAAATATGTCATAGTAAGAAAAGTAGTGTTTATATCTTTTTCAAATTTTTAATACTTAATATCTATCATATAAACAAAAAACTAACATTAATGAATTTGGTCAAAAGGACCGTTATCCGCAACACGGCGTAACTTTGGAAAAATCCCTTCGCAGGCCTTCTGGACGCTATTTACATCGTAATTTCTAATACATTTGCGAATCCTATTTACTAGTTGCTTCACTGTTTTTGCTTTCCAGTTATTCCGATATACTTGCGAACTAAGATTTCCAAAAAAATCTTCAATCGGTCTACACTGGGGCAAGTTTGTTGGGTTTCGCTCTTTTGAAACAAATGGTATATTTTTAGACTGGAGGTACTCAATTGTGTTTTTGGCATAATGTGACGAAGCTTTATCAGCCCAGAAGACATAATTGCCCTCAGAATGATTTGCTTTAAGAAATGGAATCAGAATTCGCTGCAAACACTGTTTTTGATAGACTTCTTGATTGATGGCGAGTCCACTTGGTTTGAACCAAGGCTTCGATATGCCCTTCTCAGAAATCGCTATATACAGCATAACTTTCGGTTCAAATTTTTGCTTGAACTTATATTTTATATCTGGGGGAGTTGTAGACGGGTCAGATGTGTAAAATATATTATTTCCTGGCATTTGGCTTCGACTTAACCCAAAATAGCTTTCGTCGTCCAAAACAAGAGATTTTCCGCGAAAATTTCTACACATCCAACGACACTGAGATTTTATTGTCGCGATTTCACTTATTGTGTATTTGGGTGCCCTTTGTTTATGCTTGCAAGTAATTTCACATCTTTTCAAAGCTTTCGAGATGCATTGCTGTGAGCAGTTGAAATTTCTTGCTGCGTCTCGTTGACGCAGTTTCTTTTTACAGTTAATAGCTGTAAAACACTATAGATTGTTCGTTTAGGTACATTTTCCAACACAAAATGGTCCACAGTAAACTTTTTACCATAATCCGAATTACTTTCGTAAAAGCGTACAATGCGCTCGCGCAACCGTTCTTGTTCCGACGCCATTTCGATATTATAATACTGCGAGTAATGGCATTTTGCTTTTAAACTGTGTTGCCAGAGCTAGTAAAAATAATTTGATGCATCCATTGAGCCAAAATACGTATTTTTAGACTATGTTCCTAACTTTCAACTTCAGTGCAGATTTTTAGTTGTCACCCGTTAATTGAACAAAATTGAGATGGCACCGACAGCATCATAACTTAGGTATCTAACTGACACCTTTGACACATACTATACTTCGGACTAAAGTAGGGCTATGGACTGGATCATCTGCTGCTCAATTTAGAACTTGAGTACGTGATAAGCTGTTTTTTTTACTCATATAAACGGTACGTTTCTGCGTATATCCAGTCAATACCTATCTTGTCACGTTCATTCCCATTCGCCGAAGAACTTTTGCTGAAACTCGACAAGGAAGCAATAGAAGCAGGCCTAAAAATCAACCTGATGAAGGTAAAAATTATGACACAAACAAAAACTATAGTCAAAATATAACCCTTGACAACTCTTGATGAATCTGAAGACTACCTGCATACATAGCAAAAGAAAGTTCTTTGAATATAAATCATCTGTGCTACGAATATGAAATTTACAAGCACACTACACTCAGAAAAATTTCACCACTTAACATTTTTTAGAATCAATTTAATTCAAAAGTTGATACACTTTTAAATAAAAAACGAATCTTATTTGAATTCCACTTTATTATAAAAATTTTATTTTCATATCAATTATTTTTTAGAATTTTATTTTCATATCAAAATTTTTCATCATTGAATGAAAAATAAAACATTAAAACAAACAAGACACACTTTGATACAGCGTTATTGAAATGAGGTGAGATTATTTGAATTAAAAATAAACGTATATGGCGCCAAATCTTATTTGAACATTTTTAAATCACTATGAACAGCTATATATTCTCCGAGATGTTTGACGAGCTATAGAGGATTCGAGCAATCATCAAACTGCGGATGCTACACTGAGCTGGTCCGGTGTAGTGACTACTTAGGAATGAATCAACAGAAAAGCCAAGACTTAGAGGCCAGTGGGAGAAACCAGGGTATGCTGGTCTGAGTCCTTCGGTACAGACAATGTATCGCTGCATGGATCTCGTAATGGGCCCATGGATCGAGACAAGTGGAGGCATTATCTGCAAAAATTCAAGTCCAACAGGGACTGCAGTTCTACGACGCCCACGAAAGTTGTGAACAGAGTTCCCACTTATGATACATTTGTATCATTTTGATACATTTTTATTTGAAACTAATATTTGTGATACAATGATACAGCAACTCATTGGATTATGACAATATGATACATTTTGTCATGCAGTACATAAATTCAATTTTTTTAAATTTTGCTGCCATGTGCCAACCAAATCTCTTCTCTCTAGCGGTAATAACTGCCAACTTCAATCTACTTTATACTTTAAACTGCGAATGATATCTAACATGTGATGACTCTGAAGATTTGAAGTTTTCAAGATAATTAAATAATAACGAATAAATGAATGTTGAAGCATTTTGGGATGAACCGAGTTTGATTGAAAACAATTTAGGTGAATCAATGCCATCTGCTACCTTTCGTGTTAGCTTTAATAGTTGTACCTTATAGTTTACCTGAGAATGAGGTTTTCCTGTATTAAATTTGGATGGCAATGTAAAATATTTGATTAGAATTGAAAAGAGATTAAAGAAATTTTATGAAGCAAGAAACCAAACAATGTTTGGGTGCCACTGTATGACATAATTGCCCAAAACATATCCTTTTATTCATCATATTCATCAAATCATCAGTATTTCGATAACTATATGGTAAGGAGCCGAAGAATTATTTTTTTAAGCCGAAGATTTTTTTTTTTTTGAAAATTTAAAACAGCGACTTTCCCTAAAAATAATCTGCGCTCGGTATCAATTTCGTGAAAATTTTCAGTGCATTCACAAAGAACCCACATTTTGTAATAATTTTATTTTGTGTGGCTTCAATATTAATGGCATTATACAGATGAAAGCAAAGAGCGGAAGCAATTTGTGATATCTTAATTTTTTTTAGGCTATATTTATTGAATAATAAATATAGTAGCTTCAAACGAAGTTTTTTTTACATTATTTTCCATAGTTTCAGTAACTCGACCCAAATACATTTTTGGGAGCTTTTTGATACATTTTTACCAATATTGATACACTTTTTGAAGAAATTTGATACCGCGGAAAATTTGGGAGTGGGGAAACTGGTTGTAACGAATTGGTTAAAAAAAAAATCGGTTGAAAAGAAATTTCTATTTTTCTGACATCTAATTTATGTAGGCAACGTTTGCCAATTCGTTAATATAATATGTTAGTTTTGTAGAATTAATTGCTTTAGTGTCCTTGAATTTTCGATAGTAAAAAGCAAAAGTGTTCGGCGATAAATCGAAAGTAGTCTCATTTGATTCAACATTTTACAAACCTTTCAATAAAATGTCCTCCTTCAGAATACAACCTTCTTTCTTACTTCTTCGGACTGTTTTTTTCCCCTACATCACGTATAATCAATAACTATGGCTAGTTTTATCAAATTATAGCAATTAAAATAACGCTGAATTAAATAAGCGACGATTCTGCTACTATGAGCTAATGCTTATAAGAAATAAACTCATAGCATCATCCGATTTGGCAAAGGTCAATATGTTCACGCAACTATTGAAAGTGTTATCTATGCTAATAATAAAACTTCTATTTTAAATTCCTAGCTTTCAAACGATAAAATCGAAAAACAAAATTATACCAGATATGTGATAAGTATCGGTAAAGATCAACGACGGTTTCTCTTGTATTATAAACTTTGCAGCCAGACACAAAGTGCGGTGCACGAAAATCAGCGGTGATACTGTCAACTTGGAATCAGATAGATCTGATAATTTATAAGCGTAGTGATTTATTACTTTTGAACGTAAATATTTCGGTAGTTCAGGCAGCTTGAATGATTGGTACCCCTGTATGATTAAATTGATATCAATGTTTATTGATTGGAAAAGTACGATTCGACACTGATTAGATCTGGTAAAATGAATTGCAATTGATAACGTGCGTTCTATAAAAATGCAGGAGATTGTTGAATGAAATGCTAATTGATCTCAAAGTTGTCGAGATGCTTCGTTGGTTGTACCTTTTGCTGGTGATTCAATTGGTGGTTGGCTCGGTGCCAAGGAGTCTTCATCGCAGTGAAGATTTTAGCCACCTTGAAGATGAAGATTACGATGAAGACGCTTTACTTAATGGACAAGCAACCGTTGATGAAACTTTGAAAACCGTAAGAGCTTTTAAACAAGAATTATTTTGCTTGCCGACATGTTTTTTTTATCCATATTTCATTATTGTGTTTAGATAATCCATGCAAGGACCAAAGCTGCAGGGTATCCCCTTGAGATCCATTCTGTTGTCACTGAAGATGGTTATATTCTGGCCGTTCACCGTATTCCTTATGCTCCGCACAACAAAGATGTTAAAAATAAGCCAGTTGTGTTTTTGCAACACGGATTACTTTCCTGTTCGTATCATTGGCTTACTCAAGGACCTGGCAAGGCTTTAGGATACATTCTTGCGGACGAGGGATATGACGTTTGGATGGGAAATGTTCGAGGAAACTCTTATTCGAAAGACCACATCAAACTGAACCCAAGGAAGAAGGACTTCTGGGACTTTAGCTGGAACGAAATCGGTTTCTACGATTTACCTGCCATGATTGATTACGTTTTGAGGAATACTGGCCAGAGTGCTCTAAACTATGTCGGTCACTCACAGGGAACAACTTCATTCTTTGTTATGGCTTCGAAGCGTCCCGAATACAACAGCAAGATCAAGGCAATGCATGCTCTTGCTCCAGTTGCTTTCATGTCAAATATGGCGAATCCATTCTTCCGCATTTTGGGACCAGTTATAGCCCACGGCGGCAGCTTGACCAAAATTATAGGAGGTTTCGAATTCCTTCCGTCGAACGCTTTAACGACAGCTGTTGGAGCAGGCTTATGCAAAGATGGGTCTATTGTCCAAGGACTGTGCACAAATGGTTTGTTCTTAGTCGCTGGATTCAGTCATGAAAACATGAATGCTGTAAGTCTTGCTTGATTTCCTAACCTAATATCCATTCTTCGAGTGTCAGTACCATTTCAGTTACCTGAAAACATATTTGTATTGTTCTGCTTAGATTTCTAAGATTTGTTTCTTTCAGACGCTGCTGCCTGAGATCATGCAAACAAGTCCTGCTGGGGCATCAATCAATCAAATCATTCACTACGCTCAAGGCATTTCATCTGGAAAGTTCCGCCATTACGATTACGGACTTACAAAGAACTTGTTACTTTACAAGGGCAGTCCGCCAGACTACACGCTCAAAGCTGTTACCGCTCCCGTTAATTTGTACTTCTCTGCTAATGATTGGTTGGCTGGCGTTAAGGATGTTCAAATTCTCGCGTCACAGCTTCCCTACGTTGTGTACAACAAGCAAGTACCACATCCGAAATTCAACCACTTGGACTTTATGTGGGGTATCAATGCTGGCGAACTTGTTTATAATGATTTGATTGCAAACATTCAGAAATACACGTAAACAATACAGACAACTGATATGGGCCGTGGTTTTTTTTTTGAGATTGGATAAGATGTGCGCCAATGTTGAGTGATTTGTGGCATCTGAAATATTTTTGATATACGGCTTGGTATCATAAATAATAAATTGAAGGGTGAATTCCCGAGCTTTGGTCATGAATTGGATTCGTCGGTAAAATATTTCTACGTCTTCTGCAACTATTTTTGAATATTACATAAAGGGAAAATTCGTTGGAAGCGTTGAATAAAACTTAATATTTCTAAAGGGAATAAATTGAGCCAAACAAGCTGTAGAGTAACTTTTCTATTGAAATGCAATGGGATGTAATTTTAGTATGAAACTTTTGGCCTAAAAAAGCTTTATTCACAAAACAAAATTTCTGAGTTAAACACGGAAAAATATTTATAACTCTGTCAATTATTGAGAAGCCAAAATACCCCAAGTCACTTCTTATTAATGCAGGTAGCAGCCAGAATGAGTGTGGAAATTCACCATTGCTGGGCTCACTCAATACGGCAGGAGCTCGGATTCTGCTGATCCCGACTTCATATATCAGTGCAATTGTGGACCCCGATTGCATTATAAAAGCATTCCATTGCTAGCAAGTTTTCGAACTTGCTGACTGTATCTCCTGTGGCTATTGCCTCTGAAAAGTCATACTTAAGGGAAAAAGTCCTCCTTTCAAATCTTCACAAAAGAAGAACGAAGAAAGATACCCGCCGGAAGCGGAAGAGGAAAGAGTTCTATACTTTGTTACCCCTGTATTCCTGTGGAGCTTCAAAAATTGAACGTATTTTATATCAGAAAAAGCTCAGAGCTCAGAGCACAAAAACAAAGCTATGAACGTGAGCTCTGAGTGCTCTATCAAAATTATGTCCACCTTTCATGCCTATTCGAGTGGAACTTGCCCGAATTGACAGAGCTTTGTTGGAATAAGTTAATGTCAACCTCTAAAAATTCTCTTAAAAATGTATTTGTAATATTACCACGCGTTATTGGAAAGTGGTTATTTTTAATTTTTGCTTTTTAAAGAAATTCATTATGCAAAGAAAATGGGAAATAATAAAGAAATACAAATTGAAGCTTAAAAGCTAATTTTGAAATTATTATTGGAAAACAAATTACTTTGAAAAATATTTATAATAGTGACAAATCCTACGTCAGTTGGCAAACCATATTAATTAGCTGTAGGTGTAGAGGATTCGGCACTTAATATAGCACAATAAACAAATTGACTGGTAAATAATTTGATCACGAAACAAACAAAAACTTAATTAAACGATGTCGGTTTTTATGATGATTACGTTAAGAAAACCTATTTACTTTTTCTTCGAATCGAAATAAACGTTTCAATTTTAGGAAGCAGCGTTCAAAGTGCAATTATTCTTTGATTAAATGTGTTTTGAAAAAAAAAATTGTCTTTTCTAATGATATTAAATTAAACATCTTGAGGGAAAACAATAACTCTCATTTATGATTAAAAGCTTACTCGGAATTTAGTGCTGTTGGTGCTGGTAATGTAATTTTTGTGGATACTTTAATGAATAAGTGAAGTTGATTACTCATATTCCTTAAAAAGTTGATGTCCAGACTAACACATATAAGTTTTGATGCAAAATGTTGCATTGTTTCAGCAAACAAGGAAGGATCTTAAACATAATTCGAGACTTGTCATCAAAGTTTATCTGTGTAGAATCTTAAAGCACTTTCACACTCATTCTGACCTGGATACCACAAACTATCATGGGTTAGATATCAAACCAAGCTTAATCAGCCCACGAAAGAAAAAATCCAATGGAAAACGCATGTAATTGAGTGTTGTTGAGTTGTTAGGTTATGCTAGGTTTTGCGGATGCTTAAGGAACACAGGAGCCCATTGTGATACCGCATTCCGTAATGCGCAGCCCTTATTAAACAAAAATCCACTTTGAGTCCCTAATGAACTGGGTGAACCCATTCATGTTCACCGAAGGCAAGTAAAAAAGTTACTTCATCCTTCTTCCAGCGAGGGCCGGGTATTCACATATGAAGTGAAGAGCCATTTCTTATTCTTCTTCGCATCTACAGCTTTGGTAAAAGTCGTTGTACGGGGCACCCAGCCGCGCTGCATGCTTGTCAAACAGACAATATCCAGTTAAGATAACCACAGCTGCGCAAAAAGGCCGGCTTCCCAAATCAAGAAGTTGCCTACTGCGGCAATAGTCAAAAGATATTATTTCTTTAAGTTTTTTTTTTACCAATATTCTTTTATTTTTTCGCGTATGATATATTCCAAAAAACGTGAAAGGAATTAAATTCATACTATAATGGTTTTGGATATCGATCTGATACTGGGTAAAATAATTTTCTATACGTACACTAATTGACTCACAGTAGGTACCACAGCTGATTACTTAACACTTGGAAACAATCTGCCAAATATCGCCAGCAGTAAATAATAGTATGCATTATTACAAAAAGAGACTCTGTAACGGCGCTCTTCGGGCAAGTTTTAGATCACACCGGTACCCAAATTTATCTAAAATCAAGTTAAAGAATATACCTAGTCAAATGTTATGATTGATTATATGAAACTTCATGAATATCTAAAAATACTAGAACAAATGTAACAGTATATATAGCCTTAAACGTAAAAAAATAGAGTTGGTGATATTAAAGATCTCGGTTGTACGATAACAGAGTTCACTACACAAAGTAAGCAAACTAGTTTCGCGTAGTAACATTTTCCTTATTTACGCAGTAAATTTAATACTATAAATCACACAACGGATATTGCTTACGTATGTATACCGCACAGATTTAATTTTACCAAGATAACAATTGCGCATAGCCTAGGCGTTTGGTGGCAATAAACACGAATAATCCCTCGATAACACTATTTATGAGCAAACAAATAAGGATTAATAATATCCTGCATAATTATCTATTCTATATCTTAAAAAGATATTCAATAACAATTTACCAATTCGTGAACCATATCAATAACTATGCAAAACAAATAAATAACAACTTGATTTTTTTTCTAATTTAATGAGCCTTGACCTGATAAACGATAATCTTAACAAAAAAAATATCGATTACTTGATAAAAAATATCAATTACTGTTAGCAAACTGAAGGAGGTAACATTGAATTTACTTATTAGAAATAATGGTTTGGTCTTTTCCATCAGAAGCTTAAAGTCTCAGAATTATTAAAATTTAAACTCGGAAGACCATGCTTAGAAGACCAGTATTTTAAAGGGAAGAACAATTACGCAGTCAGTATACAAATTAATAACAGCGAAGGTAATTCAGACGTCCGAAGAATATCAATAACTCTATGGATTGCTATGCAGGCCACTTTTGAATCCGTTTTACAAACCACAACTATCTTCGCATAGCAGAGAAAATAGCGCCCAGGAAATTTTTTAATTCTTATCAAACTTTAAACGTTATACTGACATTTGCTTTCCTCAATACGCCAAAACCTTGGTATATATCCCTCAGTGTTAACTAAAAGACTGTTCACCTTAAAACTTTCAATTTATAGACCAATATTGAAAGTTTACTTGAGCAGAGAAGAAATATTTAATTCGAGGATTTCGAAAAATCTGGGTCTAATGTCCAACAGATTAATGATTTGCGCCATGGAAACAGTAATCTAACCAGAAGCAAAAATCTAAAGTGACATTGTAAGTTAGTTTGGCTTTGTTAATCTGCTATTTTAACCCTAGAATGGTACCGATGAGTAAATTTTACTCACATAGGGTATATATTTCGTCGCGCACCAGCCAGTTGGCCACTCCGACTGTCATGAGGCTAGAAGCTATATAATCTTTTTATGTTTAGTGATAAAATAAAAAATGTACATAATACTATTGTTGCCTTCTTTTTAGTAAAAACATGTACCTAAAATCATCCAAAAATTTACCGTACCATTCCAGGGTTAAACAATACCGGCAGAATCCTTTATATAGGAGGAACGTTTAACGTATACTACTTGTGAGCCTTGCAAGTTCACGCAAACGCCAATATGCGAGAGCTGGTGGTCTTTTGTTTGCTGCTTTGTGGACTTAACTGTTGCACTAGATATCTTTAGTATATTTCATAATCGTCTAATTTAATCCAAATAAATAACGTTTTTCAAACAAAATCAATCAAGCCAATGAATTAAGTAAGTAGAAAATAGCTACAATGTCTGGTAAATGATTGTAAAAATATTATCTGAATACACACACATAAATTACAAAATATACTCTGAATACACATGGATCTAAACCCTATCCAGGTCTCGACACATTTGAAGCAGGGCTGTCAATTGAAATACCTTTAGTAACATTATGCATACAAATCAAGTTTGAAAAATCTGAATGATACGGTGATACGTTTTGCTCTAAATGCATATTTGCCTCATAAAATATAATTTTCTCGGATGAAAATGTGTTGTAATAAAAATTACAATTTCCAATGTACATTACATTTTATTTCAAATAGAAAAAATACCCTATATGATTTGACCGCAACATGTGTTATATTTTATGCGATTCACAGCGAATTAATATAATTTTCCTGCGAAATATAAATAAATAAAAATATAAATAGTTTGGCATTAGTTTGCTTTGCGTGCAGCGTTCAATGTAATTTTATTTATGTGAGTGGATAAACAGGTAGGAATTGTTAACTGTTTAGGATATTGTGTGTAAAAATGTAATTTGCTTAAGGTTGATTTCGAGTAAAATTTATACGCATCACTGGCTCAGAATTAAACAAGAGTTACTTTATCAAATGAAGCAGCCACTTCTATGTAAGCGACTGCGAACGAAAGTGAAATTAAAAATTTTAAACGAAAATTTATTAGTGAGCAAAATAACACTCCATCAAGAGCTCCTCAACATAACGTTGGAGATAAATAACCACCCCAAATGCTTTTAGAATATATAATTGTTCGGATTTCCTTTAACAACAGATAAGTTTACATCGCTCTTGTCTACATCCCACCCAGATCTGATGAATCCGTCTACACCTATTTATGTGATACAATATCTTCGTTAGCAACATCACTTAGCGAAAAAGACAAACTAATAGTTTTGGGAGAGTTCAACCGTCCGAATTTAACTTACCTTCTCCCCATAAACCTTGTAGACACAAACGGCTTCAATCTTGCGAGTGCCTTTTATGGTAATGATTCGCAGCAGGTTTCCCACACCCCTAACCAAAATGGTAACTTGTTAGATTTAATTTTCACAAATGCTCATGACGAAGTAGTGGTTAGTCCGACTAATGACGCTGAGCATCTTTTTTGCAACAGTTTACACCATACAGCACTGTCAGTAGGACTTTCTACTCCTCATTCCACCTACTTAAAAACTTTCAATAGCTCAATTGTATTTTAGCATTAAACTACTACTGATTTTAGCATTAAACTACTACTGATAACAAACTACTGATTGGAAGAATATTCTTTCAACTCAGGATCTCAAGACAGCCATTTCCTCTTTTTACTATAAAATATTTGACGCCGGTGAAGATAAAGATAAAAAAAAAGAATAAATTGTCCGAGCCATGAAGTAATAACTTTTACTTTTTAGTAAAAACTACTTTTAAAATAAAAATACTTCTCACTTTGCACACAATTTATTCACTGCTTATGTTTCGGACACTAGACTAAGACTGAACAATTTTTCTTACTCGCTACTATCGAAGCCACTTTGGTCTTCGTTTTTTAGATGAGACATTATTTCGAAGCCACGTTGGTCTTCGTTTTTCTCACGAGACATTTAAAAAAAACAATAAACTTATTTATTACATCGAAGCCACTGTGGGTCTTCGATTTGTTGATGCTAAGAACTTGATTCTTTCATCATTTCTGTTAATTTCAACCCGGCCGTTGTCGTCATGTATCTTATGGCGATGCACGAGGACCGTGTTGATATTAGTGTTTAGAGTGTTGGCATCAGGATGTTGATGTGCGTTTGTAGTTTTATCGGCATCCTGATGCTGACACATAACTATGACATGATAGGGATCTTAGGCATATGCGAAATCGTAGGAACAAACTTTATAAGCGGATTAGAGAAAATTCTGACGCAAGTCCTGCTATTCAGGAAGAGTATAATGAAGTTGCTAAGCAATTTTTAGCAACGTCTCATGAGAATTATGACACTTACATAAGGACAGGACACCCGAAAAAGTTCTTCGATTTTATTAAAGTGAAGCGAAAAACAGTTGGCTATCCATCATCGATGTTTCTTGATAATATAACGATTGATAATATAACGTCTTCTTCTCCTAAAGAGATATGTGACCTATTCGCTGATAGTTTTCAAAAAAATTTTAATGCATCAGATTTTTATTTGAAATAAAGTGTATACAATGAATTTTAAACGTGTTCCAAATGTGAATATGATAATATTTTTGAAATTTTTAACCCTATGTGTGCGCTAAGTGCCTAAAATTAAATTGGGACGATGTGAAATTTTTTGAATTGTGATAACTTTTGACCAGACCGTCAGATCATTATGAAACTTAGAGGACATATTGATGTTACTAAGTTTTAGACTGATGTAATTGTGTATGAACGTGCTGGTAACCCTGCAGCTACGGTAAGCACTGAAAGTGAAAACCTTCAAATCATTGACTTTACTGAAAAATTTAGTCTTTTACAATAAAAACCAACTCAAATAGAAATCTTATGCTTTATTTACACAACCAAAGCAAACCTTTTGAAATTTCACACCGGAGAAGAACGGTAGCCCTCCTCCTATTTGCTTATACTTCAAGCATCAGAAACTTCTGTTCATGGGAACCACCCAACAATCAAATACGTCTGAAATTCGCAGGATGTATTGACTTCAAGTAAGACCAGGTTTGACAAAAGCAATTTTTAAATTCGGGCAGCTTTATGCCAGTGCTGCCATCTTGAAAAATTACAAAGAAAAAAAAACTTGTTTTTGTCCTATAAATTTTGATTTAGTTATCAGATTTTCATGAAATTCATACAGTGGCTGAACCTTACTTTAAGCCACGTGTGGTAGAAATTTGAGTAAAAAACTCGGTTGTTATGTTTGGTGTCTTGGATTTTGATAATTTCCTCAGAAAAAAAGAAGATTTTTGCTCCATAACTTCCAGCAAAATTTCGCAATCAAAATGAAATTCATGTGGTAAATTGAACTTATTGTAGGCAATATTTGGAATGAATCTGGTTGAAAAACGATGATAGGGTTGGCAGCTATTGTTAGTTTCGTATTGTTTTGCCATATCTTTATAAAGCGATTTTATCATGAAATTTGCAAACGGTAATTATATTGTAGTGACAATTACCAACAAAAGTTAAGAATTCGAAAATTTGAAGTATTATGCGGCTGGTAACCCCAAATTTCTTCGTAGCCCTATAGCTTCAATGCAGTCCTGGTATCAAAACGAAACTCACAGGGTAGGTTGATTTGAGTGTGAGGCAGGTGTGATATATTTTTGGCCTTGATGCAAGCAAAATGTTGGCCGCTCGAGGCGTTTTCGCTATTTTCGTTTCAATAAATGCTTACATTAAGCATTTATATCGTGAACATTTGCAATGAAAATAAGTTACCTATGTTTGAATTTTCTAAGTTCTGGAAATAAAACCGTATAGTGATCCCAAACATCTTTCTATCCCTGTAACTTTCGACGAAGTTATCGGATAAAATCGAGATCGATAGGTTAATTTAATTTTGACAAGAGGCAGTTGTGGAAGACTTTAAGTTGCAGTGTTGATAAAGTGTTACAAACTCTGAGCATTTCTTTATTTATGTTACAGGAGATGCTGTTTTTAAAGTTTTTCGTGTTTGACTTTCATAAATCTTGAAATTCATGCAAGTGGTAACCCTGAACATTTTCCCACCCTATAAAATTAAATGCATTGGTGAGATCAGAGCGGTTTTGCCCTCGAAATAGGTTGGAGCACGTGTGGTAGAATATGCACTCAAAATCTGCACGATTCTTCTATTATTCATTGAACATTAGTTTTTCTAGCGGTTCTGATGCGCTATGGTTTTATTGCATTTATTTTTGAAACAAAAAAAAATGTTTTTATGTAGCCATGTATTACTATAATATTAGGTATCTTTTCAGTTATTAGTTTCGATGTATTTAGAATCAAAATGAAAATTTCGAAATTACAGCATTGATTTGAAGGTTTTCAGAATCAATAAAACACTAGTATTCTTCGAGCCTTAGATTAAATTTTGCTTGCTTTTATATTTCAACAGAGCTTATGTTTAAATTTTTCATCTAAGTGATACAGACGGAACGTCGAAAAAGGTGAACTTAATAATTATTTAATAACTACCGTATGTATTACCTACGATAGTGTTTTAAGCCTGCATTGTGATGCAGCTTGTTAAATTGATAACGATAGTAGAATTTCATTCATTTGGCTAAGAAACAGCAAAATTTTCCATACCATTTGTTTTACTGGGTATAATAGAAAAAACGCTTATCTTTTTGCAGTTTCGTAGTTTTTGAATCATAATTTGTTTGCCACCTGCAATGATTAATACAGCACAGACGTGGTATCATTTTTCAAAAGCGATATTTAGCTTTGTTTATATTTCTGCAAAATAATGGAAAAAAGCGTTTTTTTTTAATTAAATAGTAAGACCGTAATCCAATTTGAACTGAAATATATTTTATCTTAAGCTCGCACGAAACGACTGTTCGGGATTTGATTTTTTTTGTAGATATAGCAGATAGCAGAATAATATAAATAGCAATCTGAAATTGAAGTTAAAGGTATTCTACGGCTATGTTTCGGTATCTGTGTTTGCTACTACTGTGCCAAGTTGCTCTGGGCTTTGTCCCATCCGTGTATCTTCGTGACGGCGAAGATGATTTGGAGGGAGTAGACCCAGGCCTCATTGAAGGATTGGAAGATTACGATGAGGAGGCTGAGCTAGAGAAGCAAGAAAATATTGACAAAAATGCTAAGGGAGTAAGTAGTAACTTCGTTTCCTTAGCTGCTTGCTGATTTTTATTTCTACAGATTTTTGCCAAAGTTCGGAATAATGGTTATCCGTTAGAGGCCCATGTTGCCCAAACAGAAGATGGCTACCTCCTTACTATGCACCGTATTTCATACAGTCCAAGCAGCGGAAAGGCGTTGAATAAGCCTGTGGTATTTTTGCAGCATGGCCTTTTGTGCTCATCGAACGATTGGATTCTCCCCGGTCCCGAGAAAGGACTGGCTTATATCCTTGCTGATCTTGGTTACGATGTGTGGATGGGAAATGCGCGTGGTGACTCTTTCTCAAAGAATCATGTCAAACTCAATCCGAAAAAGAAAGACTTCTGGGACTTTACGTGGAATGAAATCGGTTACTACGATTTACCTGCCATGATTGATTATGTTTTGGCAACAACTGGTCAGAACTCATTGAATTATGTGGGACACTCTCAAGGAACAACTTCATTCTTTGTTATGGCATCTCTGAGACCAGAATACAATAAGAAGATCAGAGCCATGCATGCTTTGGCACCAGTTGCTTTCATGTCAAACATAGACAACCCATTCTTCCGTATCTTGGCTCCTCTCATCTCGAAAGTATCAATCCTTAACAAATTGCTTGGAAGCTTCGAGTTTCTTCCTTCATCAACGCTTTTGAGCATGGCTGGTGGTTTGCTATGCAAAGACAGCTCGATCTTTCAGTCCGTGTGTGGAAATGTTTTGTTCCTAATTGCAGGATTCGATCAAGAAAATTTGAATGCTGTAAGTAATTGTCGTACAATTTCAAAGCCTTAGCTTATAATTGGTTTTTTTTTTATTTTCAGACACTTATTCCGGAAATCGTGCAAGTGACACCTGCTGGCGCTTCAGTCAATCAAATCATTCACTATGCCCAGGGTGTATCTTCAAAGAAATTCCGAAAATATGATTATGGTATTGTGAAAAATTTGCTTAAATACAAAAGCACAAGTCCACCAGATTATCCTTTGGACAAAATCAACGCTCCGATCCATTTGTACTATGGAAACAACGATTGGCTGGCGGCTAATAGAGATGTCGAAATATTAGCGAGTAAATTAAAAACGGTTGTTTACAACAAAATGGTTCCGCACATTAGATTCAATCATTTGGACTTCTTGTGGGGTATCAACGCTTACGATCTTGTTTATGCTGACGTGATTGCAAATATTAAAAAATACACATAAATCTGCTTCATGATTGATTAATGCTGTTTTCGTTATAGGTTTAAATATCAGTTAGTACTATGCAGTATCTATATATTAGCCACTTGAAGAAACCTTATTTTGATTATTGTACATTTATAATACATATGTTTATAAATGTACAATACTGAACAATATTTTGGTGATTTTAGTACATGATGTGACATGTCGCATGTTAAATATATTTTCCACTTACGATAGCTTATAGCGAGTGATTTTCTCGTACACTTCTCTGCGCATGCAAAACTTTTTTGAAAAATTTTTTTTTCTATCAAATGCTACCATGGCAAATACTTTACCCAATTTCAAATATTTCGCTTTAGTGTTGGATTGTTTTTTTCGTGTTTCTCGACAGTCTCTCGCACCCAAGTCGTCAAACCGATTTAAAATGGCCATAAGCTCAATTTTGAGATTCGATAAGAGCGTACAACAGAACAACAGTAATTTAAAAATATCCAACCCACTTCCAATAACGTTATGATCAGTTTCAGTTCTAATTCAAACGGGCTCCTTTTTGCAACATTCTGCAATTTGTTTTCCAGTATATTCCACGACAAATGGAAAGTTAAAACTTTCATCCTGGCATGCTTCACAACAATTCGGGGTAGCTTTTTATATTAGCTTTATAAAAAACTTTCTTGAACGACTAGAATGACGTATGAGATGGATGTAGAATGACGTATGAGATGAATCAAAATATAATCTATCGGTCGAAACAGCCAGTAGATTCATATGCACAATCTTATCTTATCACTAGAATTCGATTCGACACTAATTCACTTTAAGTGCGGCGTGCGCAACACTTTAAATTTGAATAGTGATTTTGATTGCAATTGAATTAATTGCACCAATACTGTTATACTGACTGGGTTTGGAGAGATCACAATTTCTGGTCAGCAATCTAAATTTTTGGTTTAAGAACTTGCACTTCTGACGAAAGTCCCGATCGATTCTGACTCCAAAGCAAGGTAGAGTTCTATGACGATCCAATAAAAAATTCAGTGGTTTTTGTTTCAGTGTTTTGATTTGAACTGTGAAGTTTAGAACTGTCAAATAAATCCGAAATGTCACTTCGTCAAAAGTGAATCTTAAAAACAAAGGACCAGTTTACGTTTCGACTTTAAAACTAAGAACAAACAAGGACGAACACCATAAACAATGCAACTTTTATTCAAACGTCTTTATAAAAATTCAACCAGCTGTAGAGTCATGTGCCATAAAAATTGCATCCTATAACACTGGCTAGCCAAATTTAATATTCGTCGTGCCACACGAACTTTTTAAAGTTTTTTCTATGTACTAGGCGGGTTAAATAAAAATACGCAGATGCTTTGTTTTTTTATCACGTGTGAATTCTATGAAATCATCTATGAAATGTTCTGATGGAACCTTTGTCCATGCTCATCACTTACAGCCCCCAAATTCTCAGGGAAAAAATCCAGATGTAAGTCTGGAAAATGAATTTTAAGTGATTTTAGCATCACTTATTCAATTGGCTTGAAGTGGAATGTTGTGAATCGTCAACCTTAAACAATGTAGATGGAACTGTTATAGGTAAGTTGTCATGATGAGGAACAGGTTCCATCACTGAGGATAAATTAGGGTATCTAACTGTGCGTTTTGCCTTTGGATTTATGCCTTTTATTGGAGTAAGACAAAAATAGCAGTCTAAAACATGATCTTTAGGCTTAGTCCATATCGTAGGAACATCAAACGGCATATGACATGATCCTTTCTTGCAACCAGTTAAATTTTTTACACATGCTATGCGACAATTATGTGGGGCCTAAGAATTGTCTTGATGAGCCACCCCGAAACTAAAATACTCGCGGTAACACTTTAAAATAAGATCAGAAAAATTTTGATTTTTGAAAGTCAGTTCACCAGAAATATAACAAAAAGAGGTAGGATCGTTAATAAACTTTCTCGACATATAAACCAAACCAATTTAAATTAATAGCGAAAAAAATATATAGCACTCCTTTTTTAAGGCCGTCCATATGCGTTTATCGCCACAATACTGAAAATGAACTTGACCGCATCACAAAAAAACTGAGGGTGATCGAAACAAAATAATTCCGCTTTCGTAATGAGGGTAAGAGGTCAAAACACGATCACCTATCAGAGTTCGTGTGGCATGACCACTGTTGATCAGTGTAATTATACGACAAGTAAAACATAATGATATGCGCGTTAATCAAAAATACTACGTAAAGATAACGATTAGCCAAAGGAGAGAGGAGGAGTTATTTTCAGCAAAACGTAGGTGTATGAAACGTGTTATCATTGCGCAACAACAACACGAGCCTAACGATCTGAAGATAAGATAATTTTTGGTTGTTCAATCATCAATAGCTAAAATTTCAAACCAAGTACGACGATATATAGCAATTAGAAAGTCTTGTAACAAGCTAATATAACAAAGAACAGTTTATTCATTTACCAAAAGAATTAAGATAGTGTCATTTAATCACGAGAAACCTATTGAATTATAAAAGAAAAAAATGCTTCTTGCGTTTTCAACCACTAACTAAACTAAAATATGATTTGAAAAATGTTTTACCATTGCTCCTAGATTTTATCAATCATGACCACCTGGTGAAACAGTTTTTTTTGGCGTGTTTTTACTGATAAAAATTCGCTATAAAAGACAGGATGATGCCAAATGTTCGAATGTATTGTTGGGCGTGTCAATTGTATAAATGTTGCGTTCACTAGTTATTTTGCTTTTATATCAAGCAGGCTTCTGTTTTGTTTCTGGCAATAATGAAATAGGGACCGATCTTTATAATGAGGAAGTTGAACGATTAAAACAGCTGGCAAAAGATGTTGAAGTGCAGTCAGTAAGTGGATATAAATTGTTTGATCCTAATTTCATATAATTTTCATTTACATTGTTTCTACCAAGTAAATGCATAGTTTAAATTTGAATTATGTCGTTGTAGCATCTCATCACTAAATTTTTAATATTCACAGCTAATTTCCAAAGTGAGCAGCAATGGATATCCAGTAGAAGCCCATACAGTTCAAACCGAAGATGGGTATCGGCTAACGGTACACCGTATTCCGCACAGCCCAATCAGTATAGGCGGTAACAATAAACCAGTTGTATTTTTACAACATGGATTGCTGTGCTCCTCCAACGACTGGATTATCCCTGGGCCCGGCAAAGGATTAGCTTATATTCTGGCCGATTTAGGCTATGACGTTTGGATGGGAAATGCACGTGGCAATTCATACTCCAAGAGTCATGCAAAGCTTAGCTCAGCGAGTAGTGATTTCTGGGATTTCAGTTGGAACGAAATTGGATACTACGATTTGCCAGCTATGATTGACTATGTCTTATCGGTGACGAACCAAGCTTCCTTGAATTATGTTGGGCACTCTCAAGGAACAACATCGTTCTTCATCATGGCGTCACTGCGTCCAGACTACAATGCGAAAATTAAAGCGATGCATGCTTTGGCTCCTGTGGCTTTTATGTCACACATGGCCAACCCGTTTTTCCGCGTCGTGGCACCGCTGCTGTCCAAAGTTTCTCTTCTGAATAAGTTGCTGGGCAGTTTTGAATTCCTTCCATCGTCCGAGCTCTTGGGTATGGTTGGATCAACATTGTGCAAAGATGATGCGATCACCCAATCGATTTGCTCAAATTTTTTGTTTCTTGTTGCCGGTTTTGATGAGGAAAATCTTAACGTTGTAAGTGTTTCATAGCTGAATATAAAATTATCATGGCACGCTATTTAGCTACAAAAAAACAGCAGTTTCCACAATGTATTTGTTATATTTTAGTTGATGATTTTGCTGATAAGAATTTACTATTATTTACCTTATTTTCAGACTATGATTCCAGATATAGCAGCAGTTACACCAGCTGGAGCATCGGTCAATCAAATAGTTCACTATGCTCAAAGTTACACATCAGGCCATTTCAGGAAATACGATTACGGCATGGCAAAGAACATGATCAAATATCTTAGTTTGAGTCCACCCGATTATCCTTTGAACAAAATCACTGCGCCGATTCATTTGTACTATGGAAACAATGACTGGCTGGCCGCTGTGGAAGATGTTCAGATATTGGCTGCGCAACTAAAAAACCTTGTCTACAATAAAATGGTACCCCATCCGAAGTTTAATCATCTAGACTTTCTGTGGGGCATTAATGCGTATGATCTAGTTTACGCAGACTTGATTGACAATATTAAAAAATACACTTGAGAGTAACTTTGTTGTAACTGTCTTAATGGTGGTAACTGTAAAATGTTGTATAATTTGTGTTATTTTGTTAGTGCAGATGGCGGCAAATAATCTTCAAAAGATATGTAAGATTTTTACTTACTGTTATATTTATTTATTTTTGATCAAATTGATTTATCATTGATGAGCTTTACAAATATTTCTGAAATAGTGGTATTTTATGGTGACCTTGTATATAACCTTTAAATA
Source organism: Nemotelus pantherinus (assembly GCA_963978885.1). NCBI lineage: Eukaryota > Metazoa > Arthropoda > Insecta > Diptera > Stratiomyidae > Nemotelus > Nemotelus pantherinus. The sequence continues at coordinate 33,898,607 of OZ022263.1, forward strand.
TACATTGTTACCAACATAGATCCGATATAGCCTTAAAATTATTTTGTTTTTTTTTCAACAAGAACAAAATTCCAAATGATTGGCGCCACTAAATATGCGGCTTTTCTTGGAATAGTGCTTTTGGAAAATAATATGCCAATTAACTTAAAAATATAAGTGTTTTTTCCATCATAAAACAAGTTGACTGAGCGTTGTGACAGTGCTTTTCCTTTCATATTATAATATATAATTTTATTTTTAGGGTTTGTTTGTGGAATCCATTTAAAATACATTTTATTGAAAAATATTGCAGACGGAAGTGTCCTCCCCAGTATCAAACAAAAATCAATCCTTAATTGAATTTGAAATACATTTTACATTGCATACAACTAAATGAGGTTTAATCAAGTGGTATTTTAATGTCAAGAACATACTTTGAACATTAATTTTTACAGCGTCAAATTTTGCGACTCATGACTAGAATGTTTTCATTCAAATTAGATTTAGCATCTAACGTCGGCATTGTTTCTTAGCAATACAATTTTTGATCTTGAGTGCTCCACCCTTGATCCTTCCTAACGCTTTTATCAAATTTGTAGCCACCATAGCCGGCAACAATTAGACGCATAAATGGTTTTAATCAACGCAAGCGGAAGAGGAATTATCAACACTACTTTTACAATTTAGACTTTGAAAGCTTAGATAAACTACATTTTAAAATTATTAGTTTGATAAAAATAAAAAAAAATAAAAAAAATTATTTTATTTTTATTTTATTTTATTTTTGTATAAAATTTAAATCTTCTGCAATTTATCTGCATGAAATGTATAATATATTTACTAACTTGATGTACACTGAAAAAAATCCACATGGCGCCCAGAGCTATGTAACATAGCGCAGCATTTATGGTCCCACACGCTATGTACATAGTACCCTGAGCTATTCAGTATGGCTCCCAGCGCCATAATTACATGGCGCAGAAATTATGGCCCCACACGCTATATTACCTAGTACCATAAGTCATGTAATATGGCTTCAATTGTCATACCGATTCGGATGAATTTGAAGTTTTTGCATATTCCTCATCACATGTTCCATTGTACCAAATCAAATCGTTTTCATTCAGTTTCAACGGAGTGAATCCTGTTAGATTTGTATCTTTACCGATTTGAATGTGTATACCATCAATCACACACTTGCATTCGACTAAATAATTCATCAGATTTGTTCTTAGGATCGATTAGGTGCGAATGATTACCATGGATCGGGACCTAATTGCCTAAGCTTATCGAAGTTAATGTATGAGCCAGATGAGCTCTGAATATGGTCATAGTTGATCAGCCAGTTGCTCCTGCGCTTAAAAGACTTCATGCAGATATTACATACGTGAGGCCTATCAGGTATGTGAGACAATTGGTTACAGGTCAAGTGATCTTTTCCTTTCAATGCTGCATTACATATATCGCAACAGCATGTGAAATAACGTGCTGCTCGATTAGACTTCGATCCGGGTAAGCCATTTGACATTCCGGGCAGCAAAAGAGCGTTGATCTGTCTAGAGCTTTCGTTCCGCGGATTTCACCTGGTTTCGGACGGGGTTTCTTTTCCTTCGGCGGTTTCTTCTTTTTCGGTTTCTTAGTCATTGTAGTTATTGTTGATTCCGATATATTATGAACATGGCCATGGCCAGCCGTTCGAAATTTAACAGGTGAAGGTTAGTTATTGCAAACATATTTGGACAAATGGTAAACATCACAGATTAGTAATTATGGCAATTGCCTAGTTGTTCGTGAGAAAACTGGCGACTGTGCACAATATATTTTCGTCTGAAGCGGTCATACCAATTCGGATGAATTGCGGTGTGCTTGTTTTGAAGTCGAGCTTCTATTTTACTATAATAAAATAATTCTTTTCAATTTGTAATCTAACCCAAGGACATCCGGGAGGTTAGTTAAAGAATTAGCTTAAGCAAGAATCTAGCTGACTATTTATTTCTTCCCTAAGTTACGTTTGAAAAAAATCGATAAGTTTTATCAGGGGAAAATAACGATTCATTCTCGAGTCTTGTTATATGCTAATATCATTGTTTTATTCCACATCCAATTACTGGCCTCTGCGTCCTAGTTATCTCAAAATTTTCTTTTTTATCAAGCGGAAATATATTTCAAACCAGCAATACATTTTTTGTTCATAGTATTCAATACGTAATTTGAAATTTGTTTGATTTTTCCATAGAACTTGGTGGTATTTATTTTATGAGCAGTATCATAAAGAGTATCATATTTTAAGAAATGCCTTTCTTCATCATATACACTGAAAAAACACATAGCGCCCGACGCCATAATTTATTGACTTCTGGCGCCATGTACATAGTCAATTTCAGAATTATGATAAAATATAGCGCCACACGCCATAGTACATGGCGAAAAGTACATAGGAGCAGACGCTATGCTTATAGCCCTCCATGTCATGGACTATAGTCCTCCACGCCATGTACTGTAGTCCTCCACGCCATGTACTGCAATTAACAGTGCCCTTCTATTATCGATAATGTTAACTCACAATATAGCAATGAGCTTAGTTATAGTTATTGCAATAAGCTTAGAGTAAAGGTAGGCTTAAGTTAAGGTAAGTCTAGATGTAAGTAACATTTTAGTAACAAAATGAAAGGTGTTTACCAGAATTCCCTAGAGCTGATACAACAACCTAAGTTTGTAAAATCTCAGTTAAAAGTTAAAATTTAATTTCATAGCTAGAGAGACAATTCATATTATGCTCTAAATTAAGGTTCAATAGTCATGCCAAATGTTTATAAGAACTGAGTTAAGTTGAGTTTGAATAAAATAAATATTGAATTTTGTTGCAGTACAAAAAACTACCTAGTTACGAGTATAATATAATTCCAGATGAAATCTTAAATAAATGTATAAATTGACGTTTTTGCGTTATTCGTTAACGTTTTAGTCAAAAAGATCATAAATCGAACCTTTGCGGCCTTTCTTAATACATACATATCTGAAAACTAGTGAAAAAGCGCAAAGTACAATATTTTTAAAAGTCTAATAAAAATTCTAGATTTTTCATATCATCTTTCATCCAACAACGTAAAGTATATTAGATTATGATATAAATTAAAAATAAAATTAATACAAACTGAACAAATCTCTATAAATCCTCAAATGTGTTTATCAAAAGATAATCATATGGTGCAGCTTTTTTCCAGTAGTGTGATTGATAAGAACAATCTATAAAAGGCTGAATGTTATTGAAATAAATGACTTTCCGAGTATCCAAGCCACAGAAATGTTACGCTTTTTGCTCTGCTTCATTTTGGTTCAAGTCGCTCTTTGCTCGCTTCCAACCAGGAGTCGAGGCATCTTCGACGATGATTTGGAAGGTGTCGATCCTGAAATTATCGAGGGTTTGGACGACTACGACGAGGAAGCTGAACGAGAAAAACAAGAAGATAAAGACAAAGTAGTTCAGGCGGTAAGTACACGTCCCCCTTCATATGTTTGTGATATGTTAAAATTGGGAAATACTGTAAAAACTGAGAAATGCATTAACCTATTTGTGTTTTGTTTTTTTTAAAATTCACAGCTTATCTCAAAAGTAAAAAATAATGGATATCCATTAGAAGCCCACACTGTTCAAACTGAAGATGGATACCGTTTAACGATGCATCGTATTCCGTACAGTCCGAGCAGTGGGAAGGAATTCGATAAACCAGTGGTATTTCTACAGCATGGATTGTTGTGTTCCTCTAACGATTGGATTATCCCTGGACCCGGTAAAGGACTAGCTTACATTCTCGCTGACTTAGGCTATGACGTTTGGATGGGAAATGCACGTGGTAACTCATTCTCCAAGAACCATGTTAAATTGAACCCGAAGAAGAGTAGTTTTTGGGACTTCAGTTGGAACGAAATCGGATATTATGATTTGCCAGCTATGATTGATTACGTCTTATCGGTGACTGGTCAGAAATCTTTGAACTACGTTGGTCACTCGCAAGGAACAACATCTTTCTTCATCATGACTTCATTGCGTCCTGAATACAATGCAAAAATCAGTGCAATGCACGCTTTGGCTCCTGTGGCTTTTATGTCAAACATGGCGAATCCGTTTTTCCGTGTCATAGCACCGCTTCTGTCGAAAGTTTCTATTCTAAATAAGCTTCTGGGAAGTTTTGAATTCCTCCCGTCGTCCAAGCTGCTGAGTCTGAGTGGGTCAGCTCTGTGTAAAGATGGCGCTGTGTTCCAGCCAATGTGCTCAAACATTCTGTTTTTGATTGCGGGTTTCGATCAAGAAAATCTAAATGCTGTAAGCTTTAATTTGATTATATTTGCTATATTTTATGTCAGTCAAGACTTTTGTTGATTGTAGTGTTAGATGCAAAAGAGAAACAATCATCTAGATTTATATGTAATTACTTTGCTAATTTATTTCAAATATTTTACAGACTATGATCCCGGAAATAGTGCAAGTGACTCCTGCAGGAGCGTCGGTCAATCAAATCATCCATTATGCACAAAGCTTCACATCACGACACTTCCGAAAGTACGATTATGGAATAGCAAAGAACACGCTCAAATATTTGAGTTTGAGCCCACCAGACTATCCGCTGAGTAAGATCACTGCACCTATTCATTTATACTATGCAAACAATGATTGGCTAGCTGCCGTGGAAGATGTTCAAATATTGGCTGCACAATTGAGGAGTCTCGTCTACAACAAAATGGTTCCTCATCATAGATTCAACCATTTAGATTTCCTGTGGGGTATAAATGCATATGACCTTGTTTATGCCGATTTGATTGCCAACATTAAAAAATATACTTGAGATCAAAGACAAAACAAAATAAATACATTCTTTTGCGAAGTTTACATTATTGTTAATAGAATAAGAGAAGAGAGAGAAGGCTGTGAATATTATGTTTACAATTTGTGTTCAAATGATAATATTTTGATGTTATCGAATTTGTGTTATCGGTTTTGCATTGATGTCATTACAAACAATCAAAAAAATTGGAATTGATTATTATATATGCAATTGATAACACTTCCCAATTTTTTTGCACGTACATGTATCTGTAAACACCTCGTTTGAGTTTATATCTCCATAATACCTTCAGTCTTACTGATATTTTGTTTCAAATGATAACATTGATTTCATTTGAGTAATGATTAGGCAAAAATAATTGATTGCGATAGAAATATAATTCGAAATTACTTATTGCTTAATTTGTGTATCTAATAATTTCTTTATCAATAATGAGCTAAATGCTACTAGTTATCTGTTAAAAATCGGCTTATTATAAATCTTTTTAAATAAGTTAGCACAAATGTAAGTTGTATTATCATTGCTAAATTATATAGCTTTGTTTTCTGCGAAGCCAATGCGGTGGTCGTTAATCTTATTAATACTTTTTATACAACGATTAGTCTGATTATCGATGTGACTGTTTTATGTATGCATTCAACATTATGAACAGAGAACATCGATGTTATCGAATTTCATCTCGTTTCCATCAATATAAGCTTAGTTGTTGTGTGTATGCCCAGATGACAAATCTCCTCATTGTCGTTGTCAGGTAACATTTGAATATAGTCGTTGGCACGTAAATTCAAATGCAATAAAGAAGTAGACGAAAAAAAGTTGATCTCGTAAAATGATTAAATCGAAAAAAGAGAGTGTAAATTGAGTAAATCGAAAATAGTGATCAAAGTAGAAAGCGATTGGGCAAAAGAGATGTGAAAATGGAGTTGTAAGAAAGACCCTCTATTTCAGTGATTGCTATTTTCAATTTCTCCAGCTTGCGCCTGCTATTTTTCTCATTTCGTCTTATTTTCGACTACTTTCCCTTTTTACATTTTATGACTCTTTTTTTTTTATTTCTACCTTATTTACCTTCATATCTTCTCAATTGGACCTTTTTAAGATTGCTCCTTAACTTAAAAACAGGCATTGTGAACTGCCTTTTCCTTCTATTTCGTTTCCTTTCAGTTCTCATTTTTCGACTACTCAGATTTACAACAATCTTATTATTGATAACTCCCCTTTTCAAACTGTTCTTTTTTATACTGGTTTTTTTGACTGCTCCTTTTTCTTTAGCATTATCTGTTTTGACTACGTTTTTTTTGATCGCTAGTTTTTCGACGTTTTTTCCAATTTTTTCTTCCTTGAATTACTTCTTTTTTCTTCTATTCCTGTTTTCACATTCTCTTTTTTGACGACTCCTTTTTCCTCTTTGAAAAGGTCATATTATTATCTCATTTTTTGACTACTTTTAATTCGATTCGACTTCTTTTCCATTACTTCTCTTATCCTCAAACTTCTTCGATTGCTCGTTTTTAAAATGTCTGTTCTGTTTTTCGACTTTTTCTGTTTCTGGCTTCTATTTTTTCCTCGAATTCTCTTTTTTCGACTGCTGTTTTTCTAGCAACTTCTTTACTCGTTGGTTGAACTTTCGATTTCGCTTTTTTCGACTTAGTGTAGCGACATACCATTCGATTTTGATCTGGATTGCAAACCATCTCTGGTTTTTCCCGTCGCCGTGATTACACGACACACGGATAGATTTTTCCCGAGCAGTATGAAGTCGTGAGACATTAATGTACAATTAATGTAAGTACCACGCAACTACTACTCGGAAGAATCGAATTTTAATAAACCGTTCCGAGGAAACCTAATCGTATGTTGCACTAAATTGAATGCAATGAGTTTTGCATTCGTTCGGTTGCAAAACCGTCGAGCCAGTCGTTTCCAAAACGGGTATTGCCACGGTTGCTTTTAGGCTCCAAAACCGACTCACTTTGAACTTGAACATATGTCGCAGCTAACTTAATCGCTTGAGTTTCATTCATCACGACTTTTTTCTCCGAATATGTTTTTCTTCGACCTTTTCCTTTTTCGACCAAACATTTATCTAACTTTTTCTTTTTTGACTTATTCTCGGTTCAACTACCGGTTTTCCTTGGCTACTTCTGTTTTCAACTAACTATTATTAGCTATTATTTTGACAACTTTTTTAAAATATTCTTTCTGATTGCTGGCTTTTAGGCCTCTTCTTTTTTCAGCTTCTTCTTTTTCAATCATCCAATTTCTCATTCTTTATACGTTTACTTCTTTTTCCTACTACTATTTTCGAAAAAAAAGAGCAGTCGAATAAATAAATTGCCGAAGAAACAAGTAGTCAAAATAAGGTGTTGATAATATGAGTTGTTAATAGATTAGTATTTGAAAAAGGAGTTTGCAAACATATCAGCATGTTGAAAAAATGATCAAAAAAACAACAGCTATAAAAATGCCAAGCTAAAAAAAGAAATAACCCAAAAAAGAAGTTACATCAAATCAAGGTCCAAAATATATATAACGAAAGTAAAAAAAACTTTATATATATATTTCCCAACAATATCTATGGAAGGTCGAAAATTAATTTGTCAAACAAAGAAAAGATGTTGAAAAAAATTACCGGAATAAATATGGTTAGAAAAGATAAGAAGAGATCAAATAGAAGACAACTCATTTTTTGATTATGAGATTTTTAGACTTCTTTCTTTGACATTTCTCTTCTTCTTCTGCGGTTTGGCTGGCTTTCAACAAAAATAGTTGAAAAAAGGAGTAACCAATAAATGTCCAAAAAAATCGGAAAAAGGTGACATTAAAAAAAGAGGAAAAAAAAGAAATAGTCGAAAATAAGATAAATTGAAGCAAAGTGCAGTCGGGAACAGGATGAATCAAAGCCAGGGGAAGCAAAAAACAGGAGGCATGGAAAAAAGGGGGGGGGGGGGGGGTTTGATACTGCTGAAATTAACAAAGCTAGTAAGCGACACAAGCTTTCGAAAAAAGTAATGAGGAAAATGAGTAGTTAAAATTGGGATTGAATAAAAAACCGAAAGCTTGGAAATAGGTGTAGTCCAAAAAGGTTGAATCCACAATCGGCTCAAAAAAGCATTGATCAAATAGTAGTAGTCTGAATTAAGAATATTCAAAAAATAACAGTAAAAACAATGTGGTCCAAAACAAAACAAAAAAATAAAAAAAACTAGTAGTTCGAAAAAGGAATCGTCTCTCAAACGAGAACGAGTCGCGAGGTTAATTGAGCCGTTAGCAGGCACCACTTTGAAAGCAGCTGCGGAGGCCTTATGGCTGAATTGTGTTTAAAACAATATGCCTATCTAACATTTTATTTTGTTTTAGCAATTTTTATAATTTAAGGTTATGGATAAAATCCAAAAATCTTCACAAGCACTTTAAAACTTCAAAACATTTTTACTAAACTTTCTAGTGTGTTAAAATGCTGATGCATACTGAAGTGTAACGTGTTTGTAGAGATTTGTGGATTGTATGCCAAAACATGTGAATTTCTGTAATTGTATCCACAATACTCCCCTGCCAGCGTTTCGAGCGTTACCTTCTGGCGTAGGAGAGTGGCACCTTTGTCATTTCACTAGCCAGAGAGACGTATGAAGAGAAAGAGACGTTCTTCGCCGAACCTTTACTTTGAGATGAAGGCAGTTATGGAATGGCTGGTGTGTTATGTGATTTGCGAAAGACTTGTCGACAGGTTCATTGGAGGATGACATGTAACATACCTTAAGTCTGTTAAATGAAACGTTGATGGATTTGTTCCCGTTTTCAAGAGGTGGAAAGAGTGGTACACAAACAGAATCGATTCTTACAAAGACACAAAAGCATGAAAAAGCATGCTTGAAGATGAAAATCTTCGGTGTTGTGTGATGTTTTGCGTCGGCAGCCCGGAGTTTTGCCATAGTTGCCGAAAGTTCGGAGGCAAAGTCGGTTTGGCTAATCTTTTTGTTTAGGATTTTCATGAACAAAATTACTAGGAAGACGCGGGTTCTCTCTGTATAGGCGTTGTGCTGGTGACGTTGTGGATTCTCTTTGAATAAGAGATCGTAATCCAACAAGAATTAAGTGAGGAACGAGAGCCGATTTTATTTACACCATCTCTCTAGGAAACTGTTGGCCTGATGTTGGTACGCTGTGATATGGTTGGTTTGGAAGCCCAAGAGTCAACCAAGCTCAGCGTCAAGCGCTGACTCAATTTGTTTGCCCTGGTCGGTGACAATGTATTGGGGAACCCCGAATCGAGCAATCAAGTACTCAGTAGAGCAGAAGCACAGATTTTGGCAGTAATGGTCGGCAGAGGAATTGCTTCAGGTTAACATGGTCGATGATTGTTAAACAGTACATTTATGTATCTCTGTGATTTTGTAAGAGAACCAACTATGGTGATGTGAAAGACCTTGAAACGTTCGGAGACCGTAGAAAAGGTTAATACAGATTTGCTCTCATGTCTGTTTATTGAAAAGATAGACATTCTTGGGCCCAAGTGGCACTGTCCTTGTTCATCCAAGACCAGACGAATTTTTTTCACCGTGGCATTTGTGAAGCACGAATACGAGGGTGAACTATGAGCACTTATGTCTTGAACGTCAGAGGGATATAACGTCGTATGGTTGGGCCAGGCATTTCACAAAAAATGTCGACGTTGGTCCCAAAAATTGGCTGTTTCTTCAGAATATACGTACTGCACCCAAGTAAGAAATCTGTTTGGGTATAAGTGTAATACTTGTTAATAGGCTTAGCAGGATTTTCCTAATTTTCACACAGACGATTAAATATCTGATTTCACAGCCAATGAACTACTATGTATCCATGATTTTTTATTATGGCTTTTGAATTGTTCCACTTCAGTCCATTTTAGATTTAAGAGATTGAAATTGGTAGAAACATCCTATCATAATCAGCACGAGAATATTATTAAACAATATTAACAACTAAGATCAGAGCTTAATGTGATCATTGTTCGCTCGGATATCTACAAACAGCTCAAAATGCGATATCTATTTAAAGCTCGTTCATTCACCTATGCGTAGCTGCAATCTCTAAATAAATTCAAATTCCTTTTCAAAATATTTACAAAAATTGAAAACACATAATGCATTGCAATGCAAGTACATACTTACCTTTGAGATCGAGAAATATTTCGCTTGCAGAGATTATTTTGTGTAAGATTTTATTTATTTAATTTAAGATTTGATATCAGATTTGATTAGATAAAAACCCGTGAATTTTTCAACATCAGCTTGCTGCGTTTAGCAAGTCAACAAATAATCGCTTTCATTGACATTCACTTTTTTTTTAATGAAAACTGATAAGACCTAATGCCGAATTGAAATTAAATGCAGCTTGATTAATGTCTTGCCATGAACACTATATTGAGATATACTTTTAAGTTTTCTCAGTGGATGCTGCCTTGGAAAAGATCATCCGAATTCTTCTTAAAAAGCGTCCATCATATGCAGAGGAACTAATTTCAAGTGAAACATCTGAGCGGTGCACGTCAATGGCCGAAAATATTTAAAAGAAAAACGCAAAATCGTTACGCAGATCTGCAACATCGAGCAATTTTCAAGTTATTTCTAGCTGAAGAATCAAAATTTTCGTCTTCAATTTGGTTCAACCTCATAAGAAAGTTTGAACATTGGTGAAATTTTGGTGAAGTAACTTGCAAATCTATTTCAATATGCCTAAAACACAAACCCAAGGTCATGTAATAAAACGCCTTATGTGTCTTAAAGTGAATTTAATAATATAATTAGGACTTTACATTGAAACTTAGATTCTAGTTGTAATGTTGACTGTTAGACATTTTAGTTGCGATTTGCATATCAATTACGTCTGGCCATCTCGCATGGCCATACAGCTTTATCTGCATCCGAAAGAAACTGAATCTTATCTTCTTCATGTACTAGCATCTCATATCATTAGAAATCATCAAATCATTATTTGACTAGGTGTTGAAACATTTATATTAATTTTGTGGTTCATGATAAACATTTACTCGTTAATTATATGCATTTCAGTAATGTAAGCAAAAGCATATTAATATTAGTTTTATTTAGAGTATTTTGTTGCAAAACGACAATTAGATGATGATCTTTGAATTTTGAATGCGAATAATATAGACATCTAATTGTAAAATTTTAATGATGCGTGCATAATTATTACTTGACATTTAGAGTAAGTTTACATGTATATAAAATTTTGAAGCACACCAAAATAATAGTTTATGTCAATTTTACAAAGATATGGAATGATTCGAGTGCAGATTGATGAATTTAATTTATTAATTCAGAGAGAAAATTGTAAGTGCGTTGAACGAAATCAAAACATTAGCTACTTTTTGTGATGGATGTCATAGATTTTTCTAACTTTTGTAGTATAAAGCTGGACCAGATTCTTTACTAGTTTTGGAATAACCAGCATATAGAAGGTTCAATTCAATTTACAAAATGAGCTTAAAAACTCACACTGGCAAAGTATACAGTAAAATATTAAAGTCTAATATTGCCTATCATAAACTTTAAGTTAATTAAATTTTCAGATTTTAGCCGAAAAAAATGGCATGCGATTTGACCTAGCTAAAATTAACAGTAACAAGAAACTATAGAATGTGATCAGTTACCTATATGATCTATGTTTCAATGGGATTTTAAAAGGTTAGTCAATTTCGTTTGATTATGAATGAAATTTCTTTATTTTTATGAAATTTCAATAGTCCTCTTATCAATTCCTTATATGCCATTCAGAGCTTTTGGGTAATATTACAATCAGTTAATTTTACATAGAAAATGTGGATTTGGTTCGAAAAGTGGATTTGGTTCGAAAAGTGGATTTGGTATAATTTCAACACTCAACACTTTTCTTAAAATAATTCGTCGTTAGCGTCTCAGAGTTTTAAAAAACTTCTTGGTCCATTATTTCAGTATTTTTCGTTTGCAGAAAAAGATTTTTACATGAAATTTATTTCTAATCTTGTGCAAATGCATCCTTTGCTTATGAAAAGTATATGCAGTCGGCTATTATAAATAATTCATCTTACAAAACTATCACCAATAGCCTAGTAATAGACAACACTAAGAATAAAATCTTCATAAATTTCAAGAACATTTAAAGTGCTGCTGAGATCATAATATTCATTTGTTCATTTTAAAGTTCTGCGTAAGTCAATTGTAATAACATGCAGAAAAAATATTTAAATGGTCTAGATTTAAGACCTGAATATTTCCATATCACCGACTTGCTTATGCGTTACAAAATACACTATACGTTTAGGCTGATAAATTACATTTAAAGATCATCGTTGAAACCAGTGATTGTTGCACATGCCAAAATGTTTTAGTTGCTTGTTTGTCTCGTAAAATTACAAATTTTGGCTTTGAGCTGCTTTGTTTTGGCAATTCCTTACAAAATACGTTATCATATCGATCGGCAACGGGAACACAATAGTTGAATTTTTCTCGGCTGATATAGTGTTCAAAGTCTAATAAAAAGTAAATGAAAAGTTTTAATAAAAAGTAAACGAAAAATTGATCATGGGATAATATAGTTTCATAGGTACAACATGAAATCAACTGTGTCATTATTTATTGCAGTGGGAATAAATATCAAAGGAAAAAGCAGTTGTTTGCATACCTGTAAGTAGCGCAACTGTAGTGCAGCTGGTGAGTCCCCAATAACTTCAGATGCTTCTCGGAGAGCTCGCGAAGCTTTTTGCTCTCCTTCCGCCGCAATCACCTTTGCTCGCGCCTCTCGAGCGGCTTCAGCTTCAGCAGCCATTGCCCGCTGCAGTTGAACCGGTAGACGTACGTCTTTTCTGTAAAGAAACATTTATAATGATAAATTAAATGATTTCGATGTTATTTAAGCTAAGTTTACTTGTACATTTTACATAATTCATAGAGCCGATGGATTTAATACTAAAGATGGCAGAGTTCTGACCATCAAACATAACAACTATCTAACATTGCAGTTGAATCATCACAGGATTGGTAAAAAAAAACTTGGTTGGTTGGTTAACTTTTCAGAACACACTTTTTCACCTAGCCTGGAGTGTGGTAGACATGTTCGTTTATATGTTTTTTTATGGGCCTTTTAAACATAGAAAAACAAACTCACAAAGATTCCAAGTCATAATCAAAATCGGAGTGAGTTACAAATGTTTAGATCAATATATCTCAAAAACGGTTATGGTTACAAGAAAAAATTATAGTTTTTTTTTGTTGGAAATTTTTTCAGCTACAAATTCGTCATACATTGTTTTTCCGTCGACGTGACCGTTACTGAGATATTTAGGAAATGTCACTTTTGGTGACCTTTGACCTCGTATAAAAATTAACGCAGCACTCGGATCAATGGGGACTTTTGACATTTTGTTCAACAAGCCAGTATCAAGGTTCACACCAAAATTCAGCTTTTATAACTCAAAATCTACTGGACCAAACGGGTTGAAATTTTGCACAATACTTCATCACATAATTCCACAGGTATCCCTCGATTTTTTTTTGTGTTTTGAATAATGAATAATTTTACAATTACAAATTAGCCGGTTTTTTTTTTTAGCGAAAATTGATTTTTTGCCTTCCAAAGGCTACGGAAAACTAAAAAATAAAAAAAAACAAAACCATCCGTCCACGGCTTCTTCGAGAAACATCTCCTTCAACAAATGGTTTTTGATTTTTTTGTTTGAGATGATTCTGTTGCGGGTCATGATGAACACCGCAAAATAATTTTTTTCGAGGCGACTTCGGATATTCACTGTCAGTTGCTTAATTTTCAATATTTTGCAATGAAAATTTAGCAAAATATTGTTCAAATGTTGCTATATTATATGGAAGTTGATTACATAAACTATTTTTCTCCGTATTGCCAAAAAAAAATTCTTAAAAACATACGTTTTATTCACCGAATTAACCTTACACACCCCTTTTAAGCTGAACAACGGAGGAACTGTTTTCAACGACACAAATAGGGACTCTAGGGACTGTGTATTCATTATAGTCTGATTTTGAGCCAATTCATCTTGTAAACGTAACATCCGCATGCCTGAACAGACTTTGCAAGGTCTCATATATAGAAACTTTAAATAATCAGCAGATATACAGTGTGTTCCACAAAAACGTGACTAATGTTATTTTTTCGTTGGTGTTTGCACACTTACGTCCCAGTGTGCCAAATTCGGGATTTTGTTGATAATTCTTTGAGAAAATTGAAGCGAATTCAGAAAAAACTTTCGGATTCTCAAATTTATTCGTAAATATTTTTTTAAGACCGGTAACTATATGAAAAACGTTATAAAAAGGCCGAAAGTGCTCAAACTTCCCCTCATTAGCTCTTGAAAAGCTTTTGTAGATTGGTTCATTTTTTCCCGGATTCATAGTGAAATCTTTGGGAAATCCTTGTGAATTCTTTGCGAATTCTTTACGAATCCGTTGTGAATTTTTTGAAGAAAATTTTGCAGTTTTTAAATAGTTCTTTGAGAATGCTTTCAATACTTTTTGCATATATTCTAATAACATGTTTTCAATAAAATACTTTTTATTTTATTTTTAATTCTAATACTAATTCTTTTTATTTTTTCTTTCATATCATTTTATTTATTTTATATAACAAATTTTTCGTCTGTCTGTTAAGCCTGTCTTTGCTGCTATAAAAAACCTTTTTTTTAACCTTCGAGCTAGTTCTGTCTTCTTGAAGGAAATCTTCACACGGCAACTTCTGCACACAAAAGGGAGAAGTAACTTGAGACTAAAAAATTTGAGTAACATATCGAACCTTTCAAATAGACACCATTAACACCTCAAATCCCACAATTTCAAAAAACTTTGAAGACACTTGCACTTATGCATGGAAAACAGTTGTACGACTAAAGTACTGTTTTAATACATAATTTACTAAACGAAACATTAACTGCATTAGGCTCGGAATTTGTTGTAAATTCCAACGTATTTCACAACAAATTCTTAAAAATTCCCCTATGACAGATTCGTTCGCACTTTGTACAAACTCAGTGAAATATTCGCCAAGAATTCCGATTTATTTTAAATTTGTTTCTTCCAACTTCAGAAGAGATTCTCAAAAAACAATCAAATATTTCTCATAAAAGAATTAACAGTAACACTCCAGTCAATAGTTTTATTTATTTCAAGAGCTTTTTATGTTTCTATCTCTTTCGCTCACTTTCGGATTAGTCGCAACCAATCCTGAATTCCGAATTTGGCACGCTGGGATGCAACAGTGAATTATTTTTAATACATTTTTACCAATTTCGCACCTCATTAATTTCGTCATTACAGTTCGAACTTTCGTGAACAAAACATATTTAAAATATGAGTGCCGCGTACAAGAAGCGTTTTGAAAATGTATTTCTAGTTGCTCATCCCAAAGTTCCTAAAAGGAATATGAATGTTTCAGTAAAATATCTAAAAACAAGTGTTTCGTTTGTGAAGAAGTGGATAAAAAAGTATAAAGAATGTGGAAATGTGGATGATGAGCCGGGTAGAGGTCGTACAAGGATTGATAAAGTGATTTGTGATGTTTCGGAAAACCCCAACGCTTAGTCTGAAGCAGGCTAGAATAAAACTTCTGAGAAAAGATGTTCGAGTCTACATTACTACAATAAGACGGAGATTTCAAGAATCTGGCATAAAAAATCGAAGTACGAACCCTAAACTCCAACTGACAGCAACACAAGTAGAAAAAAGGCTGAGTTCGGCAAAGGAAATTTTGGAACGTGATCGGAGCAAAGTAATATTTACCGACATTATCAAAGTGGATCGGTGGGTACGGTATCGGCTGTCAAATACAGAAAACGCGGGTTCGTATCCCATCAGTGTAGTACATTTTTGACCTGTATACTTTGGTTTTTATAAATAACAAATCCAGTTCTTAATAAATAAAATACATCGACTACCGCAAAGCTGTGCTTTTGTGTGATTAAGCTATCTATATACAACTGTTACCACACATAATCGGTTTGTGTCCGTGATAAATTTTACGTAGTAAATTGGTGGATCTTTGCTTAGCTGGCTGACTTCTTACCTTGGAAATCGAACTCAGCTGGTAAAATTTCAAGGACTTTTATCGAAAAATATTTTTGCTACCTCTGGTGTACCACAAGGTAGCCATCTTGGCCCACTTCTCTTTAATATATTTATTTCTGACCTTTCTGACGTCCTATCAAATATACCTCATCTACTTTATGCCGACGATCTCAAAGTCTATCATATCATTAATAGCATTCAATAGCATAAGTAATCTGTATTCTCGAACAGTCTCAAAATTATCCTTCAAATCCTCTCTTTTCCAAGCCATCCGCAACCCTTTATCCTAAGCTATATGTTCAATTTTTTATTTATTTGCTATTTATTAATTTGTTATTGATTTATCATGTTAATTATTTTAATTAATTTTTCGTTTTATTTCTATGTGCTCGTAATTTCCAATTTTGTTTTTTTTACTGTTTATGTTACTTGTACCTTGCTTGGTTGACAAATAAAATGAATCATATTTTGTTTTCTTTAACTACTGGCGGAAGGCTTGGACAAAACATGGAGAAAAATTTGTGCAGCGTACAGTTAAACATCCAGCAAAGGTGCATGTTTATGACTGCTTCTCAGAAAATGGATTTGCAGAGTTAATTACTTTCACTAGAAAATTATTTGGCATTGAAAACGATGATTGGATTCTACAAGAGGATAATGATCCCAAGCATCGAAGTCGCCTCTACACATCTTGGAAGGAGAAAAATGAGAATCAAACTTTGGATTGGCCACCACAGAGTCCAGATGCGAATCTCATTGAAAATGTGTAGTTGCTGATGAAGCTTAAACTTAAAGGGGAAACAATACCCAGTACACGGCAACTTCTACGCACCTTGAAACATATTGGGCGACATCTAAGTGTGGATTATGCTCAAAAAATTGAGCCAAAGTTGTCGCAGAAGATGCGAAGCAATTATAAATAATAATGGCGATTGGATTCTGTACTGAGATAATTTGGTAAACTTTTATTTATGTATATTTTAAGAAATCAATTGGAAAGCAATTGATTATTGGGCTTTTAAGGTTTTTTTAAAACACGTTTTTGTGGAGCATACTGTAAATCTTGTAGCACAATACTTCAAACACAACAATCTATTTCGCATCAGCAATATGAAGTCTCAATACGAGTTTGCATGAAGTATTAGGTTAAGTTAGTTAAGTAAGTTTATTTTGAAGTTACCAAGTGAATTTTCTTGAAAATTTTCCTTGAACTTATGGTTAATAGAATTTTATAAGAATTGTTTTTAAATGTATGCAAACAATTGCACAGCCAACAGTATATTATTGAGATGCAGGTATTAAGATGAGATTCTAAGCCCTAATTTTAAAAAAATTATAAAATTACATAAACTTAAATGAACAAGAAAGGTCGCTAAGGCGCCATTCCGAAGCAGCGATCTACTGCTCGCGGGTTTGAATCCTGCCATATGCTCATTGTTGTATTCGTTCTTCTTAAGTATTCTTAACAGCCGACAACTGGGCATAACACCAGCGCTTCAGGAAATAAAATTAATGTGGCTCTTAAGGGGGGAAATACATGTAAAATGGAAAATAAAATTGCTAATTTCAGATTGACTTAAAATATATATATTTTTCATTCCGAAAATTTTTAATATTAAATCCTCAAAGTACATATCTTATAGTAAATGAAAATATTTTTTTAATAACTTTTTAACAAAAAATGGAGGCGATGCGAGCAAATGAAAAAAACACATCAAAAACAGCCTCGTACAACTTAACGCTTTTTATGAGCAACTTGCAACGTTCAGAGAAAAAAAAATATGCTAATGAGATCTATAATTCATAGGTGAACCAATAAAATTTAGAAAAAAAAATCAAATTTTTACATTAATATTAGATTAAAAAAAAAATTGATTTTTTTTTAAAAAAATCACGTTTTAAACATTGGTAAACTAATTATTTTTCCGAAATTACAAGAAAATTTAGGTTCAACGATGAGATAATACTCTTTTGTTCATGTGATATAAATTTGAGCCGAATAGGTTCAATATTTTTTGAGATATCTTGTACGGAAATTGAAAAGTACTACTTTGAGAAAAACGCGTTTAAAGTTCTAAAGCTCCACCGACCTGGGGAACACCGCGCTGTCTATAACTGGCTATAACTCGAGAACTAATACGAATATCGCTTCAAAACTTTTTTTGGTATATTTTAAGAGTATTTCGAACACTTTGATGCAATAAAAAAAATCGTTTTTGTTATAGCAGTTACATGTATCTCCCCCCTTAAAAGAATAATGGAATAATTGATATCGGCCTCTGTTATATGTGTTTCCCTATCGCCATAGCTAAGTATTCGTTTCAAATGGTAATTCCTTGAGCTTTGGCATTATCATATCAAAACACCAATTAAGCGTAACTTGAACGTGAAGTTATCTCTGATGAAAGTGTTAATTTGAGCAAAAGTATAAAACTTAATGAACCGATTAAATTTCCCAGTTTTTCAAAATTCCCCACAGAAGAGTTTTTATGATTTGTTTTCAGCTCACTGTTTTTATTTTTAGTTAAATCAATTTTTTTTGTAAAAGTTTAAAAAGTTTACAAAACATCATAATTTATTTTGGTCTTATTTTTTTTTTATTTTTCCAATCAAAGTTAGAATAGCTTAATTTATCACAGAGATGTATTCTTTTCTGTAGCTCGCTCTTGACTTTAGAGCTTCTCTTGCTTTTTCTTTCTGGTTAGAGATATCTGCCAAACTTTATTCGTGCTTTCGCTTTATTTTTCGATATACATATATACCAGAACCAGCACCATTACCATTTCAATGCTCAAATTTTTTTCTGTAGCATAAAATCTAGCCATGTGATATTTTTGGATTAATTTATTATAGCAGTAACATTTCCTCTCAACAGTGCCAAGTCTATTCACACCAAGGTACTCCAGAAAACAAATTAGTGAAATTATGTTATGGCACAGGCAACATGAATGTTTTCATTCAGAAAATATCATAGTTCTACGAAAAATATATTTGTCATCTATTAATTTATTTCTACTCCATCATGTCATATCTAAACATCTAATGTATTATTTGTTGTATACAAGAGAAGTAATTACTTTCGAAAAAGGCAGCTAGCAGATTTTATCAACAGAGAATGAAAAAACTAAGTCGAGTAAAAGTGATTATGAAACAATAGATTGAGATGTCTGAATGTTCCAAATGATATTCATTTAGCACAGTTCACCACAGTTTTAGTTGATGAAAACATGCTAGATTAATAGAATTTGAACGAAGGTTTTCAAACATTTAATTATAGAAGGCTTTTTTTTCAATGTTCTCTTTAAAGTTGTTGATTTAGTTGCAATCATTTTCAATTTTTGATCCTGAAAGTTAGATTCGTACACGTAACATGCATATATTTGAAATATTTTTTGAAGCTAAGAAAAATTTAAAAGAAAAAAGAAGAAGCACGCAAAGAGATAGGCTTTGGTATATATCAAAGGTGTTCTCAAATTAACTCTACTAAGAAGTTTCAGCGTATCCAATACTTGCATTTCAAAGATTAGTTAAGAATGCTCAAAGATATAGAGTACCAAAACATTGGAAACAACAAAAATGCATTCAAAGCATTAATAATATGACAAATCTGGTCACAGTTTCTTTTCCTTTCGTGCAATCATTGAAAAATCATGCATTTATGGTCGATTCATTTCTACTTTACTATATACATTAGTGACGTTACTACATCCTGTAGGCACGCTTATATATGCTAAACAGCCTTGTGGATGTTTATAGAATGTCGGTATAGATATCCACAAGGCTGTTTAGCATGAATATACGCTCCCCAAATAGCAAAAACCCTCAAAAATATTCCACTTGGCAACGGCAAAAAACCCACACAACACAATTTTCTAAAACAATAATCCAGGAAATTTCAGCGTCATTATCTTTTCTCAAACTCTTACACGACAGTCAACTCTTTCAGAAAAGTTTAACTCAATTTAATGAAAGCATCACCGAAAAAGTTTCTCAACAAAAAAAAAATGATGTGAGCCTTTAAAGTGTGAGCATAATATAGTATCTGAGAGCTTCAACTTTATCTTTGAAACCTTGGGAAAGTAGGTTGCAAAAGTTTTACATGATTTAAATTGTCGTATATAGTGTAATAAAAGCTTTCACACTATTAAACTCAGACGTGTTTGTTACTAAATCAATTAACCATTAAAGCAAACGTTATACCAGAATCACTTCAGACAATAATAAGCATATGCAATGAATGTCCTTGCGCATTTTTGAATTGTCAGTTGCTATTTAAAGGTTCTATCGCAAAACTATAAGCATTGTTTATTTTTTTGAATCATCGATACTATCTTTTAGCACAATGCAAGCTAATGTTACTAAAAAACAGTTTCGTTCGACTACCATACATTATCATATATAATGCCTGCGTTGCTCATTTTTCCTTTCTCCTGATTAATGAAACAAACTTTTACATTAAATCCAGCAGAGAAAAGCCGGAAACTAACTTTTGTAATGGACCTAACTTTGCAACTGAAGCTCGCGAATAGACTACCCCAGTTTTTAATCTTCAGAAATACAGTTGTTTGTCACTGAAAACTTTTCGTTTACTTTTCCACTTTTCCCATTAGCCACCTTAACAAGATAGTACACAATGAAAAGTTTTTCAGCCACTTACATTTCAACTCGTTCAACTTTGATGCCCCAGGCTTCCGTTACTTCGTCCAATTGTATCTGAAATCTCATAGCACCATTAACTTTAGTGTCCTGAAGCTATGTGAGCAAATTTTCACGCTGACATTTATTCCTATTACCTGCATTGCTCCGGAGATGGTCATCCGCTCGCTAAGGATTTCGTGCAAATGACGTGTTCCCATCGTGTTTCGAAGTGTAGTCTGAGCCAGGAGTCTGGTTGAGTGATGTGCATTCTCGACGTTCGCGATGGACACTGTGGCATTCGAGACTCGATAATAAACGACGGCATCAACAGACACTGTTACGCTATCCTTTGTCAGTACCTGTTTCATAGAAGCGAAAGAACATTAATTAATTAGTCTAATGTAGCGTAATGGAGAAGATTTGGTAATCAGTGCCTGTGAGTACCTCTTGCGGTGGAACGTCGTAGGTTCTCGTCCTAAGGTCTACACGAGCGTAAGCATCGATGCATGGCAAGATGAAAAAGATACCTGGAAATTAAAATAAAGCGATGAAATTCCCAGTTTGAGTCATTGCGGAGGTCAGGCTTAATAATTCAGCCTTTTGAGGTTTATCTAGAAATCCCTCAAGCTTTTATGTCCCAGAGAGATCAACAGTACTAATTATGTCATAAATTGTTTGTGCCTAAACTGTTAATTAGAAACTTCAATTAAATACAATCCCAGTAGGTTGCCCAGGTGAAGTGATGGGGTATAAGGAAGCCCGCTAACATCATTAATTGTCTTTTGACGTGTAACTGGATACTTACCTGGCCCCTTTGCCCCACCTTGCATCAGTCGTCCTAACCGAAAAATCACTGCTCTTTCATATTCCTGAACAACCTGTTAAAGGAAAAAGCAAAGGTCAAAACGTAGCTTAATGGCATGCGACTCGTGTTGCTAATACTCAAACTCACCTTGAAGCAGACCAAAAGGCTAAATGGCATCGTAACAACCACGAGCACCCATGATAAAAATATCAGGATTTTCCCGCAGGCAGATGCTTCACCATTTACTTCTTCCTCAGCTAGAAAGAAAGTAAAAAATCAATAAGAGGCCTGTAGGTTAATTGAATCGTGTATCGAATGATACGATACAATTTAAAGCCTGGTGACTAAGGTTTTTTTAAAGTGACTGAGTTATAAGAGTAAAATTTAGCCTATTATTATTATTATTTTGAAAGAAAATTGATAGAATTTGAGAAAGTTTTATTTTTCACCCTTTACTTTTTCGCCCTCAGCAGTCTATTTTTTGTGTTGAGATACGTACCACGGCTAGAATTATGAACCGTTTATCAAACTATCCACCAGACTAGCGACTACTTGGCACCAGACTGCCCCGCGAATGCAAACGGTTTGAAGGAGGTGTATTAAAATGTGTTGAGGTGGTGACTACGCACAACTATACTGATAATAATTCTGCTAATGAGTTTATCACAAACAATTACACAATATTTTAAGCATAATCAATTCATCTGCATATTCAAGGCATATTTTTCTTCTAGTCTGGTAGTTACTGTTATTTTCAATGGCAACAATCTACAATTTGTCGTTTCAGCGACACTGTATATGGTACTTACAATAAGAATCGCATTATCTCTCTTTAACTGTGCTCTGTGCATATCGTTCGAAACATAATTTCAACTTCTCCGAAAGCCAGGACATAGCACAAATTCTAGTGGGATGAAAAGTTTTTGTTTTCCTCATACAACATGATTTAAGTTTTTTTTTAGCACTGCGTGTAAAAATAGTATGCATACGCCCAACGACCTGGTTTTGATGCTTCTTTTAAATTCATCGTAAACGTGGGTGTAATATTCGCGGTAGGACATCGAGGCGCCAGCATAATTTATTTTGTTAAAAGGGTTTCCACAAGAAAGGCCAAGGCATTACAAGAGAGACGATAATTTTGTGCTCTGAATTGATATCGATAAAATTAAAAAAATTAAAAATATAAATCAACTTGTGCCCATAATAATTTTAAAAATGGAAGATTATCATGTTGTTTTCCTGCAAAAGTTCGTGGCTTACGCGCTATATCTGAGGTTATATTTTTGTTATATATTGTTTATTTATATTTGCAGTCACAATTTCGAGAGAAGTTTGCAGTTGGACTAGCTTGCCAATTGATGTCCTTCCAAAAATGAATTTCTAATATAATCACATGTTGTCTTATTACTAATCCAAAATTAATTTGCACGACCGCATTGAAAGCAATCTATCTAATCGGTTGATAAATGACCAAGTCAACATTAATATTGAGTTTCATGTCAAAGGCATAATCGCTATAAAATTGATTGCCATCCGGATAGACAGGGATATAATACAACAGACTAAATCACTTTATTCACTTTTGTTTACAGCAAACACATGAAGCCATGAGAAGATTCAAGTGATTATGGATAAATCCCAATTCAGCATTTAGTTGGCTTAATGATTTTCCAATTAGCCGCAAAACAGAAACTGGGGCAGCGAATTTTCACAGATGTAGAAACGTAATATAGCTTCGTTAGAAATAAAATCAATATTCTTTACTCATTTGAAGACTGTCATTAGCTGACCCCTTATTCTTTGTTTTCATCACAGTTTTAGATACAAACTTTTCATAAAAAATTGCTTTCTTGTTGATGCATTTGTGTTAATGACTATTTCCCTAAGCGTGGAGAAAGAGGACAGGAGAATATTTGGGGGACGGTTTTATAAAATAATAAACGAAGTGTCCTAAACCGGGCACTGTCAAGAATCAAATGCCTTCCAAAAATTCGTAAAGAGGAAAATGAAGAAGTAGTCAGCTCTACAAATAATAATAAAAACAATTGCTAAATGAATAGTATGGGAATGCAAGCACTTAGGAAAGATCAAAACTACTACTGTCAAGGAACGAAAAGTGGTGATAGAGCGACTTGGAGAAGTGACATCAATGGAGGAAGATTAGCTGGTTGTATCACTTGTTGTCAAGTTTTTGTATCCGAGCATACCAGGAAAATAAGCGCTGGGAATTTCCAAGATCTATCCCTGAAGTGGAAGAAAATGGTTCGAGACTACGTAAAGATTGCCTTGATTTGAATGAGTGAGATTTTTTTTACCGTAAAGAGAAGTTCTTCAAAGTTACTAAAGAAATCACTAAGGGAAATTCGTAATCGCCACTAATGCGTAAGATACAGTGGAGAACAAAAAAATTGACTTTGATTTTAATGTTTCATTAAATAAAAAATTATTGGAACGAGCTTTGAAAATATTAATCAAAGCTCATAAATATATTCAATCGCCAATGAGATATTTCTAGATTTGATAGTACTCCATAAGTATGAGATTTTCCTGGCAATATATACATATCTGAAACCTAAACGAACCCAGTGAGTAAGAGTCCTTTACTTTTCAATATTATTCTCATAAAATGGCAGTCTATAGTTAAATGTTTCACCAGCTTAAATGGTGCCAATGAACTAATAGTATGTCCACAAAGTACTCGAACAAATTCAAGATACAGTAAATTAAAATAGTTTTGATGATAATTTTAGACCTTAATTTAAATTTGAAAAATCATCTTAAACCTTATAAATACGAAAGCAGTTTCAATATTTTTTAATAAATTAAGTTCTAGATTAGGGCAGCCAAAGAACAAAAAAGATAAAAATAAGAAGAGTAGCATTGTTGACTACTTGCTCGGATTGTGTAAAATACGCATCGAGCAGTAGCAGTCCGATCAGCATTAGCTAAGCATATATGTATTAAAACAGGAACAGAGCTAAGCATTGGATGAAGTTGACGTAATTAACGGGGCACAGCAGTATTGCAAACTGGGTGCATTTGCGGGCCTAGTATCCTGAAATCCCTAGCAAGCAAATGTCTAAATACGAGGACTGATCAAAAAGTAGTGATAATCGGCTATTTTCAGTTCGCATAAAATTCAAAATATACCTACTATACATATACCCACTAAGTCAGCATTAAAAAGCCATATAAATAGGCCACGATTCCAGGAAAGTATATTCAGAGCCGCCGCGACGATCACATCGTACAAAGCAATTAGGAGGATTTCAAAAACAGGAATTTTAATTGCTACCGCACAGCTGACAATTAGCCGACGGATTAACCATCAGAGCCGAACATTGAGAGAGCGAAGAGAGACAGCGATTGGGTTAATGAGGGAAAACCCGTAAGCGAGCGACGAGAGAGGACACAGGTGGAAGAGAGTTTTCATCCTAAAACAATTAAAGAATCTGGGCAGCCGACGACGAAATCATTCATCGCATCAGGGACGATCGTGAGAGTGAGCAATAATAATTTTCTGTGTTAAGTGATAAAGTCCAAACAGATGGGAGAGAGTATATTTTATCAAGGGGGAAAAAAAATATGAAAGGAAGTGATCGCTAAGAGCAAGTCTCGGACAACGAGGCTTGCGAATCGGATGTAGACTCCGACAGCGATTCAAGTGAGGATGAAGAGGAAGAATCGCTGAAAGGAAAAGATAAGACAATATCTGAACTTACGGCTCAGATAAGCCAGATCAACTTACGGATGGAGGATATCCTGCAGCAACTCAGGGAGGGCCAGAAAGAATTGACAGAACAGAGGAAGCAGAATGCCGAGCTCTTTCGACAAAACCAAGAGCTAATGCACCAGCTATTAGGAGTAAATAGCTGACCACCGTCGAAAGTACCATCAAAACGAAAGCGAAAAGAGGAACCAACTAGCGCCACAATAAAACAAAGTGAAAGTGAATGTTCACCCATGGAGACAGAGAATACTGCGGGAAAACATTTTGAGAGAGAGTTCCCCGCCCTGCCAACACCAAAAAAGCCAACACCTGTGGTCTTGGCAAATCCAATATCCCCCCAAAGCAACAAACAAGTGAGCAAATCTGATGCACAGGCCCAGGTAAAGAAGGACACAGCCGCGACGAAATCAACAGTGCTAATAATCATTCGGCAACCAGAAAAATGGACCCAGTTAAGCAGAGCAATAAAAGAGCTAAAAATCGAATACGAGACGGCCAAAAGAGTATACCTCGGTATTCAGGTAATCCCAAAAACCCCTCAGGACCATAGAAAACTAACCAGGTTACTGACAGCTGAGAAAATAGAATATCACACATATCTTCTACCTGAAGAAAAATACCTAAATATTATCAATAGGGGTCTGCACGGGCTCACCCCAGCCGAAATAAAAGAAGACCTTGAAGAGCAAGGCTTCCACCCAATTGAGGTGTTTTTCCTCAAATTAAGAAACGGTCCTTCAAGACTTGTTAAAGTCCTTCTTCCTAGGCAAGAAACAGACATACATAATACAAAGGCAGTATAATAAAGGCATGTCACCTGATATGCAAAGTGGGAGCCCAAAAACCACGAGGCGGACACTCGCAATGTAACAATTGCCAACAATTTGGCCATGCAGCAAACAACTGCCACGCACAAGCCAGATGCGTCAAGTGCGATGGACTCCATCATCACTCAGAATGCACTAAGCAAAAAGAAGAAAAGGCCAAGTGCGTTAACTGCAACACTCCGCTAGTTATGGAGGATGTCCAAAACATCAAAAAAATCTTAAAAAATCATTTGCACAGGTTGCAAAAGAGCGAAAACCCGCCACCATCCCCGAGGCTAAACCAACCAAATCCCTTATAAACCAAAAATCAACCCCGCCTCTACAGCATAATACTCAGCTTCCAAACGCAGAATACATGAACCATATTTTCTCCAACATGCAGGAGCAATTCCAGTTCATGATGAAAAACATGATGGCGAAAATGGTACAAGGAATATTTTCTGCATTTCCAGCTTCCACAAATCCCTCTAAAAAAAACTTTCACAATCCTCAACCATGTTTCAATCCTCACATGGAATGTGAATTCCATAAAAAACAAAACAGGGGAACTGTTACAACTCCTCTTTGACTGCAAAGTCGACAAAGTCCTCATACAAGAAACATTCCTTAAACCCGGAGATCATCTCCGTTTTCCTAACTATCACTTCTATAGAAATGATAGAATCACTGGCAGAGGAGGTGGTACCACCATCCTCGTAAAACGAAATATCAGCCACCATCACATCACCATCCCCAACCTCGATCAACTAGAGGCAACAGCAATCAAAGTCCACACTCAGTCTTTTGAGTTCGTAGTGATTTCTGTCCACAAGTCCCCAAGCTCACTCAATTTTACCCCAGATCTCTCTAAACTGCTCGATCAAGAAGGACCCGTCTTTATAGCTGGAGATCTTAATGCCTACCACCGACTCTGGGGAGATAGGAGCAGCAACAGAGCGGGAACACTGCTAAAAAAGTTCGTCATGGACAAACAAGTTAGCCCACATATACCAAACGAACCTACCCACTTCGGGATAACGAACAACCACGCTCTGGACATAGGTCTCTCCTTGGACTTCCAGCACAATGTGTAGAGTACTAGATGAGCTCTCATCTGACCATAAACCCGTACTCTTTTTAATAGAAGACGTCTACATTGACGATCCCCTAAAATACAGATCCAAAACGAACTGGCAGGCTTTTCAGGACACAATGGCGGCTGATATCACGCAGCCAGCTCTCGAAGCAGCAAGAGACATTAATAGAGCCATTGAAAACCTATCAACCAAAATAGTTCAAGTGAAAGAAGAGTTCACCACAAAGCCCCGATAGAAGGCTATAACCCATACGAGGTCCCAAGGGACATTAAAGAGCTAATCAAAACAAGAAATCGAGTAAGGAGAAGAGCTAGACGCACTGGAGATCCCAGCTCAAGACGGGAAGTGAACCGTCTCACAAACCATATTAGCCAGCAGATCTCACTAACAGTGGGAAAATTTTCTTCTAAGTATGGAACCAGGAGACAACAATTTTTGGAGAATGACTAAATATTTTAGACAAAAAAACAAAGTTGCAATACCAGCAATCCATGGCCCTACGGGCCTTAAATACGACAACGAGGGAAAGGCAGAGGCCTTTGCAGATACACTAGAACTGCAATTCAAAGAGAACACAACAAACCCACAGGAATATGATCAGGAAGAAGAGATTGAAGAAAGAGCCGCCAACATTTTAGAGACAGCAACCCAAAGAGAAGAATAGATCCGTCCCACGGACATAGAAGAGATTAAGCAGCTGATAGCTCGGCTAAATAAACGTAAGTCGCCAGGACTAGACACGGTGGCAAACATCTGCCTCAGACACCTACTAGATAACAAAATTCAAGAGATAACAGACATTGCCAATGCGATCTTCCAAACAAATTATTTTCCGAGCCTCTGGAAAAAAGCAACAATAACGGTGGTCCCAAAACCACACAAAGATCTCACTTTTCCGCAAAACTGGAGACCAATCAGCCTCTTATCCTCGATCGGGAAGTTAGTAGAACGGCTAATACTTTCACGATTTGAGAAAGTAGTCACCGACAGATCCATAGTCCCAGAAGAGCAGTTCGGGTTCAGAGCCCACTATTCTACCGAGCTACAGCTAGCCAGAGTGACACAGCACATTATAACTGGGTTCAATCAAAAGAAATCAACAGGTCTTGTTATGTTTGACGTTGCCAAGGCATTCGATAAGGTCTGGCACGCGGGGCTAATCGTTATAATGTACAATTTTAATATCCCAAAACCCCTTATACAGTTGATTGGATCATTCCTTGAGGGCAGAATCTTTTCCGTTCAAATAAACGACCACTTCTCTAGCACATGACCAATAGAAGCCGGAGTTCCGCAAAGTTCTCCACTCTCACCAATGTTGTATACCATATACACTGCAGACATCTCAATGATGCCCACAACAAAAATCTCCCTTTTTGCAGACGACACCTGTATCTACTACACATCTCGACAGGCTGAATTTATAACCAGCAATCTCCAACTTTACATAGACCCGCTGATGGATTATTTCCAGAAGTGGAAGATTCGTATCAACGCGGAAAAAACCCAAGCAATCTTCGTGACAAGACGACGAAGACAAAACCCAAGCCAACTTACAGTAGACAATGATCCCATAGAATGGAAAACGACAGCCAAATACCTAGGACTCACTTTTGACACAAGACTTTCGTGGAATACGCACATACAAAACAAACGATTAACAGCTAACAGAATACTGAACCAACTGTACCCATTACTTACATCAAATAAGCTTAATATTAAGAACAGAGTCCTTATCAATAAGCAAATCATCAGACCAACCATAACATATGGCAGCAGCATCTTCTACCAAACACACAAGACAAACAAGAAACAGTTACAAACTTGCCAAAACCAGGCCCTGAGGAAGCGAACAAGAGCACCCTGGTACATCAGAAACACTGACATACACAAAGACTTACGAATAGAAACAATAGACAAGTTCATACGAGACAAGGCACTAAAACTATTCGACACAATCGACAGACATTCCAACAGCACCCTTGCTATCTTAAGATTCCAAGAACAAAGAGAAAACGATATCTACTTAAACCTAAGAGCATTAGGATACTAAAGCAGCAGACCTACGAGACTGACAAATAGCCTAAAATATAACAGAGAGGAAAAGGAGAGCGTATGAACGCTCACTGAGAGGAAGGGAGTCAAAGTGCAACCGGCACTAGCTCCAAAAATATATCAGTTCTCTGGCTGGAAGTATATTCATTTGAATACGAACCGACGTGGAGGGAACATATATGTAAATGGAGAAAAATGAAATTAGAGTTGTCATAAAGTACCTGTGTTTGAAAAAAATGTCTGCAAAAGATATAGGCAGCGACTTGGTGAAAATACTAAGGGACTTTGCTTCTCCATATTCTACCGTTGCTCGCTGTGCCAACTAGTTTAAGCTGCAAAGTTTGAGGCAGATCTGGAGAAGTTTTTGTCACTTACTACACATACCAAATAAGAATATTGCGGGATGCTATTAAGCAAATTACACGCAACAAACTGCGCGATTGCTTTTTTATCAAGACAACGCACCGGTTCACAAGGCTGCAGTTGCGATGGCTATAATTCAAGAAGCAGGATTTGAACTGCTTGAACATCCCCCTTATTCGCCAAATCTAGCTCCCAGTCAGTTCTGCTTCTTTCTTCGGCACAAGGAACACCTTCAGGGTTAGAAATTTGAAGATGATTGCGAAGTGATGGCCGCTGCTGAGGCATTTTGGGAGAGTAGAGACAAATCATTTTTTTCTAAGGGTATCTAAGGTTTGAAAAAAATTGGACTAAATGTATTAACTTGTTAGGAGATTATGTTGAAAAATAAATATTTTTTTTAAGTTCAATAACCTTGGTTTATTTTTGATTATCCTTACTTTTGGATCATCAAAAGTAAGGATAATAATAATAATAATAACATCACAAATAGAGGTAATATTTCGACAACACTTTTTAAATTTGCCTTTCAAAGTGATAGCAAAGATAATAAAAAAGTATATCTAAAACATGGAAAATAATTGAAAAATGATCAGTGTTAAAATAGACTAAAAGACACTAACCACGTATACAATTTGGATTGATTTACGGATTAAGATTGAAACAATGGAATGTAAACGGGTTGTTTAAAAGTTTCAATTCCACTATTTCAATTTCAATCCGGTTTGAATCCAGTATTGTAGACTAGGCCACTGAAGAACATAAAAATAAATTATCCTAGAAATATCTTTGTGTGTCAAGAAATTCAAATAAATTTACATTCTAAAGGAAAAAATTGCTTTATTGGTAGAAGCCTTCAATTTATACAGCCAAATTCTCAAAGCTTCCATCGCAATTACAGCAAATACAAATGTTTCTAAAGCGTTGGTACTAAATCATATTCCGTATAAAACAGTTGTATTTTTCACGTATAAAAGTAAAGCTATCCCACGACAACCCTCGTACGGGGCTAAGGGTTGAAGCTGGTAGAGAATCAATGTGAATACGAGTGTGAAATGATTATTTCCACAACTGACTTTACTCTTGATTTGAATCAGGTATCTAATCAGAGCTAGGTGAACTCAAAACTTGGTGCGCGGACCCTCGTCCGAATCTGGATTTGAACCAGGGACCCCACACGCAAGAAACTAGTGCTCTACCCACTAGGCTACTTAAGTTTCACGTATACTGAAGAGTAAACAAGCGAATGTTAAACAGGATCATCATGTTATATCAACAATGGGGACAAGAAAACCTTATCTGTTAGGTTGCGGTAAAAGTTTTGCGATTTTTCCCACCAAAACAAGACAAAATTTTGTCTGTGGCTTGTTCCCGAAAAACTCATCAAGATCATATTTGATGGCCTCTACAGAATCAAAGCGGTTGCCATCGAAATTATGCTGAAGAGACCGGAAATGCTGGTAGTCCAACGGCACAAGATCCGGTGAGAAAGGCCGGTGTTGCATTACTCCTTATTTGAAGCTGTGTAGCATTTCTTTTTTTGCAGAGAAGTATGAGATGATGGATAACTACCTCCCTTTTGTTAGCCAATTCTGGACATTTTTCGGATATGGCTGGTTGCAGTTTTTGCAACCAATACTTTAATCATGTGGAAGAAGCTCGTAGTAAACTACACCCTTGTAATATAGTTGCGGATGATTCCCCGGGCTAGCAACACAATTTTTTCCGCTTGATATATTCGGCTAAAAAGTCAGTTTCTCGTCCTCCATCATAATTTTCTTCAAAAATGGTTCCAAGGAATGACATTTGCAGATCGAAATTCAATTTCACATGTTGTGCTCGGTCAACCCATCGAGTATCCACAGGTCGGGTTTTTCTATGATTCCAAACTCTATGATTCCAAACTAAATAAAACAAACTAAATGATTAATGTTGAGCCTTTTTGTGATCCCGCGAGTTGTCAGATGCCGATTGGTTTTGATAAGGCTGATAAGATTACATTGTTTTCAACGGTGATACTGCCGAGAGAGTCGTTTAAATCCGTGTTTCCGGAATGTAAGCGAAAAAGTCACCTCGAACAAATGTCCTCACTAATAGTTTTCTCGCCGTACACAGCGCATATCTTTGAAAGAAAGTTTGTTGTAGAAAAACGGCAAAATGTGTCTGGTGACGTTGTTCTCTTCTATTTAATTCAGCTATAAAAAATGAGAAGTTTGCGTACTTTAAATAACCTTTTAACTTGGGAATGAAAGCTCAAAATGTAAGTAGTAAATACAGTGTTGCTAGCCATATAAAAATTTTAATGCAAAAAACAAATTGCAGAACTTTTCGTGCGAGAGTAGCAATCGGTTCATATATTCCGAGAATCATGAACGGACTGTTAGCATTTCGATTCTCAAAGTGTTTGTAATACATGACTTAGCCTCCTTATTGAAGAAAATAGTGAGCGAATACATAAATATGTTGTTTCCATGCTTAAAATATATTCGCGCCCAGCGTGGGTTAACCATCAAGTGATGTCGATGATATGTTTCGAGGGTCAAATTGATGGAAGAAAGCAAATGAGCTAGTATTGAAGCATATGACACATAGTACATTTGTTTCCGTAGCATAGTTTTTATGAATGTTATGTTATGACTTGCGCTTAGGTAAACAACTTTGTTTACAAGAAGTTGGCTAGTACGAACATGTAGGCGTGTGTGTTAATTTGTTTTGTAGTTCGAGGCTTTTTGAAAACATTCTACCGGTTGTTTTGTTGTATAGTGAATAGTTGTTTTATACGAACGTAAAGTTGTGATTAAATAAATCTTTTTGAATCTTTTCAAGCAAAACCAAAGACAACTGGTGGAAAAAGGCTTAACTGATCGCCGGCCTATCAAAACGCCTCGTCTAACCAACACCATGAAAGCTTAGAGACTGAAATGAACCAGACATTACTGAAATATGACTGCTACACCCTGAAGTCGAGTGAGCAATACTTTAACAAAAGAGTACTTCACATCTAATAATTGTGTGTGTTTATTGTAATATTTTATAGGTATGCTTCTTGGACGAATCAACTTTCCAAATTTTAGATGATAAAAGTTCTTTCGCTCAACGACGCTTGTGGAGCAGATAGACTCAAGCTATATTGTGGAGAGGGTTAATCAGGCGGTCAGCGTCATTGTCTAAGGTATGGGACGCCTGTACATGGTAGAAGGAACAATGAAAAATGACCAGTACAAGCGAGTACTAGAAACACACCTTTTGCTACAGCTTAAGGAAAGGCTCCCTGGTTACGGAAAATTAGTTTTTATGCACGAAACTTGGCGTGTCACTGCATTATTAGTTGAAAATACATCAACGTTTTGTTCTGGGGAAATCATCTGAAATGAGCCCCATAGAAAACAGGTGAGAGTTCACCAAACGAGCAATCGCCAAGGAAGTTTTCAGTACTAAGCACCAGTGGATGGCACTTTCATCAGAGAATACCATCAAAATAGCGAACTGAAACAAAAGCCTGAATTGAGAGCAGCTCCAAGGTCTAGACGATCTAATTGCAACAAAGAGTGGTTTTACCGAACATTAAAATGTTTGTTGTTATTATTTTGTTGCTACCAACTTTATGAAAAAAAGAGGCTTTCAAGTATGTGGTTTTATGTCCTTAATAAAATACTCCGGTAAATTAAAATATCAACAAAATTTCACACCGAATTATTCGTTCTGAAGATAAGTTGAAACTAGAAAATATAAAAATATGATTATTGATTCTAGTAAATTTTTTTAACCCCTGTACCTTTAAGTCAACAGCATAATTGTTAAATTAATTTGAAAGCATTTTCGACTACATTTACCACTTTTTTCTATTTATTTGTTGCTATATTTAAATCAAATTAATTTTTTTTGAATTACTAGAATTACATGTTTCATAATTTTCCGTAAAGTTTCGGCTGCCTTTACATTGCTTCCAATTCAGCCAGGAAATAGTTTCCTAAAAATGAAATTTCAGCTTCAATTCAAATGCTTATACATCGGTTTCTCCTGATACTTTTTATTTTATACATTACCCTTTCTATAAAATATTAAATGAAATCACTCACCGCAATTCGACATCATGGTAAATGGTGCTAAGTGTAACTATGACACAGCTTAAAAATTTTAACACTTGCCATAATAATAGAAAAAAGACGCTACCACAATTCCCTTCAATAGAAAAACCAAACAAAAAAGTTTTCAGAAAATTTACTTCGCAATATTAATTTTCCCAGAACGCAAACAATAACTTCAGCGATTTTCACCCAGTTATCTAGATCTTTGTAAATTTCGTAAAAAAAAATGTGGAATATCATCAAAGTTTAGACATGATTTTCTAATTTCCATAAACATTCTCGAAAAATGCCGAAACTTCTTGGAAGGAAATGCTGTCTCTTACAGGAAATTTCTGATTTTATTTCCACAGAATTTTCTTCAAAACTTTTTCCGATTTCAGCTGTTTTCAAGAATCAAAACAAAAAGCTCAGAGTAATTAACGCGCGGAAGCTATAAAGAAAATTTGAAACTTACCAAGGTGCACTTTTTTGTGTATGTTTTTGTATTACGTGTATTTACCCTTACCTTTAGGTCCTGGAAAGGAAAGAGTTAGAGGTTTGCTGATTAGTAAGATTGATTATGGTTTGCCGGAATTTTCAAACCAACTTTTACAAGCGTATTAAAGAATTCATGCAAAGATAGCTTTGGAAGGTGGTGGTAATAAGAAAATAAGCAAAAGTTACTGATATATTTTTTAGAAAGCACGTGAACAGTTTACATTGCTCGTTTTGTGTAATATTGCTTGTATTGAAAGTTTTATTTTAATGCGAGTAAATAAGTAATGGCATGTTCTACGATTTGAAAAATATGGGAACATATAAGAAATAGGTCTATGTCGATATGTAATTCATACGGTGTATTGATCTTAAGTAGGAGCAGGTCTGACATATGTAAGTTTAATGAGCTAGCAACGTTGTGGCAGTGGTGGCATTAGGAGTTGCGAATTAGCTGTCAGAATCTTTTTAACCAAAGAAAAACTTGAGCTGTGACTGCATGTTTTTGAATTTTTTGGATGTACTATACTGATGGTTATCTGGATGGTGAAACCGTAAACTTGCACGAATACTGATACCTTAATTCAACACCAAATCGCATTGGGTAGAAATGGGAACTCTATGCTCATATATTATAATTCTGTTTCGTTTGAAGAAAAGGTGCTTCTAAATCCAACAATCTATTTTTTTGAAGTTTGGATTTTGACAGGAACCCATTTTTTTTAAAAAAAGTATTGAAAAATGGTTGGATTAATCATTTCTGGTATATTTCAAACTGTAGAGAATGAAGGAAATCCGCTCATATATTCATAACAGAAATATTTAACTCCTGTCACAAAGCACACCTTAGTTGAAACTAAAATGGATTTGGCCTCAAGCCAATTTACTAGTAGATTGATTGATTATGTTTTTGTAGAGTGTGAGCTTTTCTGTATACTTTCATATCCGTACTTACGCATGCATCCATCCATATATGATCCATTTGCATAAATCTAAATTTTTATGATACACATGAGGTCACAAGACTCCATCAAATTATGATATTGCTCACATAAAACAACCCAAACATCACATCTAAGATGAATTCGTATCCGGGGACACGATCTTATGTGCGTTGAGTCGAAAGCAAGAATACATTAGTAAATTTTTTGAACGAAGTATTTGCGTATCGACTGAAACGCTATGGGAGTTTGGTTGTATGTGCCTTTGTGTATTTGAAGCTTGGTAAAAATATTATGGGATCAACATTAACTGCTCTTTTATGAATGAATTTCACGAGATGCATAAAGCGAAGAAAAAAGCATATGTCTGATGGGATAAGATGTTCCGGAAAAAAGATGCTTAGAGCGTAAGTAGTCATTAGGCTTTTTAAAGTACTTAAAAAACTTTTCAAATATTCCAAACGTCAAACCTATCTCTTATTAAGATTACATTTGCAAACAATTCTAACACTCGCTGCAGTGAGTGTTTTGCAGATAAGAGCAAATACTGGAACTTGAAAGAAAATATTATAGGAGACAAACATGGAATCTGGATACGTTGTAAGTTATTAAATTTGCTGCTGATAACTTATATATTAGCTTATATATTTAGGCTCCTACAGATTACTTATATAAATAGGTTTCTGTAGAGTCAAATTTCTAATGTAATTGGCAGTTTAAAAGTCCTAATTTGTGTTCATTCTTGTATAGGTATTAATAGTTAAAATTAATTAGTTAAAATTCAACTTAAAATGATATTTGTAAGATAACTATGTTGCAAAAACAAACTTTTTCATAATTTTCTGTGTGATGCATTTAAAGGTTTTAGAGTTTCAGTGATAAATTCACACAAGCATAAAATGTTTGCTTCATAACAGATAAACTACAAAGGATGTCATACATTAATTTCACCAGCAACTTAACTGGACGTACTTATGAAACGTTTTCACTTGGGCGATACAAAGAAATCATATAAAGTGTATTTATCTTGTTTTTTTTTTTGAAAAACTTTGGCATAAAAAAAACTTCTTCTCAATTGAAATAATTGAGGTTGAAGAATTTTATTCAAATGTTTGCCTTAGCTAGCCTGGGTTCGGACTTTAAACGTAAAGAATTTCAGATCTTTTTCTATAATTTTTCTAAGGCTAGCGTAGCTAATGTTGAATTGCTGCGATATTTGTCGATTTCATTTTCTGAGATTTGTTTGTCCTTTTTCGAGCACAATGGTAATATCCTCGGGTGTGCGCAACTAGGATCATGTGGACCATGTTTTTTGTCCAATAACAAGCCTGTCTCATTGATTTTTGCAGAATTTTGCGTACACCAGGCGGACTTGGCGGTTGATTTAGACCTGATTTATTTTTTTGTTATTCATTATACACTGCGTTTCATATTTATAACCCACCTAACAATTTTCAATTATTTTCATGTAAAATAATTGTTCAACACAAATCTAATACAAAAAAGAATTAGAAACTGTGTTCAATGATTTTTCTAAAAATGACCTCTCATGGGCGTTATTTTTTACTGCAGTTATTGGAAATTCGTCATTCTTGTGCGTTTCATATTTATAACCCACTTGGTAATTAGCAGAATTGATAGTCGAGTAATTCAATACTTTCAACTGATGTTCACAAGAGTGTGTGGTAATAAGTTTATCATTTAAAATGCCTCGAGGTACGTTATTAAATGAAGTTGAAAAGGGTAAAGTCTTGGCGTAGAAAGAAGTTGATTTGAACATCAGTGAAATTTCAAGAAAAGTTGCACGCAGTCACCGTGTAATTAACAACTTTTTACAAAAACCTGAGTTAAATGGGGGGAAAAAGCGAATGGGAAGAGAAAGAAAACTTTCTCCGCGGGAGAAGAGGAAGATTATACGTTCAGCCAGTAATTCAACAATAAGCTGTAATAAAATGGCAGCTCTTATATAAATAAAGGTGCCAAAAGCAACGATTTGGAGAACGCTACAACGTGATAATAACATCAAGAGAGCCAAACTGAAGAGTGCTCCACGGCTATTACATCGCCATAAGAAAGCTCGGTTGGAATTCGTAGAAAATAAAATTAAAAAATTTTATTTCCAGATAATTTTTTTCGGATGAAAAAAATAGAATTTAGATGGGCCTGATGGATTAAATTCTTACTGGCACGATTTGAGAAAGGAACTCCGGTATTTCTCGAAGCGAAATTTTGGTGGCGGTTCCGTGATGCTGTGGGGTGGACTTTCTGCATCTGGATGCTTGGACATAAAATTTACTTCATCGCGTATGAGTACAGACTACATCCAAGTACTTGAGGGTAGTTTACTGTCATTTCTGGCAGCACATCCTGAAAAAAGCTGGACTTTCCAGCAGGATAATGCCAAGATTCATACCAGTCGTGAAACAATGAGATGGATAGAAACAAATTCCATTAAGGTAATGGATTGGCCAGCGTGTTCGCCTGACCTGAACCCCATTGAAAACATTTGGGTGATTTTTGTCTGACGGGTATATGCTGAAAATTGGCAATATGAATCACTGGCGGTATCGAAAGCGGCGATTCTTGATGAATGGCGGAAACTCGAACCTGAATTATTAAAAAAATTGATCAATTCAATGAAAAAAACGGATTTTTGATTTGATAAAATCAAAAAGAGATTCTCTTAATTACTAAGCTTTTGTTAATTTTGAGATAAGTTTTAATAAACATTTTATTTTGTTGGAAACTTTGTCTGGGCTATAAATAAGAAACTCCGAAAAATGCCGAATTTTCCAGGACTGCGGTAAAAAATAGCCCTAACGGGAAATGACTCTCAGAAATGTAATTCTACACAGATTCTCAATCAGTTTACGATTAAGTTTGGGGTGAACAATTATTTCAGTCCAAAATAATTGAAAATTGTCAGGTGGGTCATAAATATGAAACGGAGTGTAGTATAGCCCAACCAGTGGGTGGCCCAACCAGTGTGTAGCCCAACCAGTGTATAGCCCAACCAGGGTATAGCCCACCACTGGTAAAGTACACGCACTTTTAAAATAAGCTATGTTAATTTTGGGCGGCAGAAATGATTGATGTTGTATTATATTTTTTTGATGTTGTATATCGGAAGGAATGATTGATGTTGTATTTTGTTTTTGGGCCTGTATTGCTAAAATTTATTTGCTTCATGCATTCGCTTGGATATTTTGTGTGATGAAGTCCATTTAAATAATTTTCATCGCTAATAATCAATTTGATCGAAACTATTTGTAGCGAATAGCCCTCACAAACTGTAAAAACCAGAATAGTCATTTTGTATTCTTCTCAGCATTCTTTTTAATCTCTCAGTGTCGACCTTTGACTTGGTTTTCCAAATTCAGAAAGTTACAATGAGTTTGAATAAAATAATTCCAATCAAATTTAAGCTCAACATGCTAACGAGATTTCACCGAAAAGCTAAATTTTACACAGTAACGTGTATAGATGACGTAGATGTACATATTCATATCACGTTTTCATCCAAGTATCTTACGGATTTGTTTCAGATTATATCCTTGACACTGTCTTTTATTGCTTTTCATCTCAACTGACAACGTGTTCAGCATACATTCGAAACATTCTGTCTAGGTCCTTATAATATTGACCTAATATGTATATACATACATATATATTCATACATATGAGATGCCGAAATGATACGACGGGTATGGAAAATCATAAGTCACTAAAATAATATTGATTTGATTATTTCGAGCCATTAGCAGCGATGAATCAGGTTTCCAGTTGACTTCCGGGAAATGTATTTATAGCTATTATCACCATTAAGCACATTTGACTAGCTAGCTGGCCATTATTAAACTATATGATGCAGTGAGAAACGAGTAGATTCACTTCAACAAAAAAAGGATAATGAATCGAAAGGTTATAATAATAGGAATCGTATCTATTGAATGGTTAAGCACGGTATTAAAATATTGCTTGTATCGTCAATGCATGAGATAATTAATAAGTCTATATAATTATGCAAACCTCAATAATTTAATGTTCAGCTAGCTAAATTACTAATATGTGAATGCAATGTGAAATACGAATATTTTCGATTTGAAAAGGTTAACGGGACAGTAAATTTTGTCTTTTTTATATTTATCATTAACCATTAACCCTAAAAGTTCTTATGTTTCGTAGCACTGATTTAATTTATGCGTTAGTCACTCTTACAGATTTCACCTGCTCTTCAACTATCTGGAGTTCTCAAGGTGAAACTTTTAATAAATGAATTGATATGAATAACAATTTTAATTAGCTGCAAAGCAAACCCCGTGAAGTTCTTCCAGAAAATTATTTCATTGCTCAAATGCATTATCCCGTTTTCGAAATCACCAATGAGCTAAAGCTTATTATTATGGAAAAAGTATGAATTTGAAAGTGTTTACAAATTATAGATGTTTAAGTTTTTGAAGTCAAAATATCTTTAGCGAATTTTAGTTTTGATTTAGTCACTTGTGAAATTCGATCATCTAAAAGCCTTCACAGCTTCTGCTTCAGAGCTTCCCCTTTATTTTTGATTTACAAATTCACTAAATGACTGGGTGACTGCACTAATTGATGGAAGCTAGTGATACAAAATAATTAGCTAACGCAAGTGTGGAAAGAATATTAACTAACTAGTCCACCAAAACTACGCTTATGTGTCGTCAATCTGATTTGTTTTTGCAGTTCTATGAAATCCTTATGTAGTTGATTTTCCTTTTGATTCAGGCTGTAGCAAAAAAAAATTCTGGAATTAATAAGGTTTATTAGCAAATATAGTCTGAACGTTTTCTCCATATCATTGGTGGAGTGATGATGTGACTGTCTTGAGAGACGGACGTGCGTCGTGGCCGCTCTTAATTAAGACCGGATCAATATGATTAACCTGGTATATAAACCGGACCGACTTGGACTGACTTGGCTTGAAATGGACTGAAATGAAACTTCAAAGTAGGTCTTTGGCGCGACTGGATTAACCGAATAAAATTCAGCTAGTTCTACTAAAGTGAAGTATATCGCACCAGAACGTCACATACACTTGGCAGAAAAAGTCTGCGTACACACTCAACACATCCAACATATCTATAAAAAACATCGTTTTAAGTAATTTATTTCATAATAGTTTTTTTTCTTTATTTTTATGGCTTTATTACAAACATAAAACAAAACAAAAATGATGATTATTGTACTCCATAAAAATATTAAAATTAAAAAACGAAGACAAATCCTGAATTGTAGCAATAAAAAGTCTGCGTACAAATATTTCTTTTGAAAATAAAACAATTGTTTTTCCTCGTTAATAGCTTGTGGGATATCCTCGTCTCGTTATTACTTCCCACAACCGTTTTTGCATGGAATCTACCAGCTTCTTAGTGAACTGTGGGGTTATTGAATTCCACTCCTGGATCAGGACTTCCTTGAGCATTACCTTCGACGTTATTGTGTGCGCTCGAATCCTTTGTTCCAAGTGATGCCACAAATGCTCTATTGGATTAAGGTCAGGAGATTGGGGCGGTGTACGAAGCTGATTTTGGGCATTATACAGCAACCAGAGTCTTACTATCTCCGCAGTGTGCTTAGGGTCGTTGTCGTGTTGGAAGTAAAAGTTGTCGCTTAAGCCCAAATGGTCTGCACTTTTCTTCAAATTGCGCTTGAGAATATTAAGGTAGTCTATTTTATTCATAATACTTTCAATAAACTCCATTTTTTCTACTCCTCCACTAGCCATACACCCCCATATCATAACACCGCCACCACCGTGCTTTACTGTTGGACAGAGATTTTTTACGTCGAAGGCCGCGCCAGTTTTTCTCCATACAATCTTCCGACCTTTGATTCCAAAAATACAAAATTTACTTTCATCTGAGAAAATAACTTGTTTCCAAAATTCTTTGGGCTTATTTATGTGTTCCTTAGCAAACGCCAGCCGCTTGAGTCTGTTGAATGTTGTTATAAATGGCTTTCTACGGGCAACGCGTCCGTGATACCCATATTTCCTAAGAATTTTACGAACACCATCATCAGAAATAGACTTGCGGTACTTTGTTTTGATGTCCTTTGCCATATCAGCTGCAGTTAATCTAGGATTAGCCTTTATTGTTCGGAACAAACTTCGAGTTTCATGAGGGCTCAACTTTGGAGGACGGCCAGATCTGGGTTTTGAAACCAAAACTCCTGTGTTTTTGAAGTTTCTTACGACTCGTTGGACAGTTGAATGACTTCTGCTGACTATTGCACCTATTTCACGATATGACGTACTTTTTTCCACAAATCCACGATAATTTCCCTTTCCCCAAAGTCAATTTCCTTTCCTTTATTAGACATCTCTTACTTAAAGTTGTTTAGAAATGATTTTTAACGCAAACCTTAGATAAAAACACGTAAATCAACTTTTCTACACAAACTTTATTGTTATTATTGATTTAACTGCAACTCAGTGACTTTGACTTCTCTTTATACGCTTTGTACGCAGACTTTTTATTCCTGGAATTTCAGACTATTTTTGGTTTCCGAATTTTATCGTTGTTTAAGAGTGCAGTAATTCTCATTTTTGTTTTGTTTTATGTTGATAATGAAGTAATGAAAAATAGGAAAAAAAAATATTTTCGGAATAATATGTTAGAAACGATGTTTTTTATAGATATGTTTGATGTGTTGAGTGTGTACGCAGACTTTTTCTGCCGAGTGTATGTGAATAAACCTCAAGCGAGCAGATGGTGCAATTCAAATCGTTTCCCAAAAATCAAATCGAGTTGCCCATACGTCAAGAAATATTTTGAAATTTATAATTAAAACAGGTCTTCTTTGCTCTAATTAAAGATGACATGAATACAAAGTAATGCGAATATACTATTGGTGACATTATAGCTGGGCAGCCATATCAATGTCCTGCTATACTGCTTCTAAGGCAGTAGTACAGCAGTACATTTTACGTGCTGGTGTTTCACCACTTCAGCAGTAGGTAGTATAGCAGTGCTTTTGCACTCCTTGTATTCCTATCTTTTGTCTTTTTCCTATTTGTGGGATGGAAACGATC
This sequence comes from Nemotelus pantherinus, assembly GCA_963978885.1. Taxonomy (NCBI): domain Eukaryota; kingdom Metazoa; phylum Arthropoda; class Insecta; order Diptera; family Stratiomyidae; genus Nemotelus; species Nemotelus pantherinus. The sequence continues at coordinate 33,940,559 of OZ022263.1, forward strand.
AACCATGAAACAAAGCCTATTACACGTACGCGGGTAATAAGAAGTAAATAGGTGAATTTTGAGGTAAAATGCTATCTCTAGCATTAAAAGCATTCACGGGTTTACTCACAACTTCTGCAGCACTTTAGAAGTAGTGCTGTGTTTGCTGGGTTGTAACCTATTGATCGTAACCTGTCTGCTGTTTGTTTTTCTTTTTCATTTGAGTGCGTTGTTATTGTGGGATCTTGCTGGAATTTTGAATAAACTTCTACGAAATTCGTGTTTTGAGGACTAATGGCTTTTCGGTGTTGTCACCTTAATCTACATCAGCTGCTAAGCTTGCGCTAAGCGAAACCAAGGTCGTTTCTGATGATGACGTGAATCAGTATCACGTCCTTGGCTATAGTTTATTGCCTCCCTCTTCTCCTCAAAGAAAAATTGCTATCTATGTTCGGAATAATGTTGACTCGTAAAATCTAAAAACGCATGGGCGCGTGGACGCATGCACTCATGTATAAAAAGGGCTTTAGATCTATTTTTGATATCTCATCCCGAAAACTACGTAATTTCTGTTGCGGCTCCTTTTGGCAGCTCAGACCATTGTTTAATTTCGGTCTGTTTCACCACAAGCGATCCGGTCAATGGAAAAACATCTACCACAAAAAATTGCTCTGGTATTTTGACAAAGCCGATTGGGCCTCGTTCAATAAATTTATTAGAGAGCTAAACTGGCCTGAATGCTTCTTTTCAAGCGATGTGGATGAAATAAGTGGCACCATAACCTGCATAATACGTCTCAGAATGCATTCCTTTGTTACAGATAGCTTTAAAAGATTCAAATAGACTGTCACCTCATGGCTTAATAATTGTTGCAAAAAAACTATTGGGAATAAAGAAGCGGCTTTTCGTGCATACTCACGACATCGTTTCGAGGAATTGCGGTAGATTTACAAAACTGCGCGTAACACCTGCGAATTCACTATCCAAAAAGCAAAGTTCCAGTTCGACCAAAGCATCAAGCGGAACATTTTGGCTAACCAAAAGCTAGCATCTTTTGGCCACTTGTTAGAGCCGTGAAGAATACACCTCTTTTTCCGTGCCACCACTTCTTCATCGTGAACAAATTTATAAAGAATCACTGGATATAGCTAACCTTTTTGCTGAATTATTTGCTGCAAACTCTTCTTTGCCACCATCTACGCAAAGTCCACCTTTGATACCAAAGTACAATTCAAATCAAGGGCCTTTACATTTTTGCACTAGGCAAGTTTCCAAAGTACTCGCAAAACTCGACGTATCTAAATCTAATGGACCTGATGATATCCCCCCCCCCCCCATGGCTCTGAAGCGCTGAGCCTCTTCTTTAGCTAAACTTTTGCGCAAATTATTTCCCTTAACATATTCAAAAAGAATTTATCCGTCTAAATGGGAACTTGCTCGTGTTCAGCACATCTCCAAAACAGAGAGGCTTTTGATCCCCCCAAATATTGACAAATTGCTCTTACTTCGATTCTGTCTAATGTTTTTGAAACACTTATAAATTCCCAATTATTGAGCTATTTCGATTCCCGTAGGTAACTTAACACACTGATCAAGTAAAATATTTGATAGAAACATACTTCAAGATTTCGATAGAGATAATTTATGATTTGCAGATTGAAAAGAGAATTTATCATATAATTCGCAATTTTGGAGCTCCTGTGGATATAGTAGCGTTCTACGTAGAATTGATCAGGGTCTTATTTGGCTTCGATAGTATTTTGCACATAAATTATTGCTTGACGATTTATGAGCTGGATGTTATCAGTGTTCGATGATGATAGATTGTCCCATTCGAGAAAATTATAGGCAAACCCAGCTTTTCCAAGCAAGAAACGGAATTGTAGATAACATCCGAAATGAGTTGATATTGTGGTTTTTTTAATTGAAACAAATTATTATATCAACAGTGATAAAAAGTAAGTAAGATTTGTTTTCTATGATTCACTGGAAAGTAACATTTGCAGCCAAGAATTGATTCTTTTGAATGGCTATGTTTCTCCCAGCATGTACACGTATGTATCAAGCCCTTAATCAGCCCTTCTCATACCTCAGCAATTACGTATAATCTCGAAAATCTTATCTCTCGGCCACAAATTATAGTAACGTATACTCGAGTCAAACATACCCAAACTTGACGTACTTTATGTTTGCTAACCGTAACATCGGGACTCGATTGGCAATTCACCCTGCCATATCCGATGGCATTGACTGTCAATTTATGGTATGTCATCTGATGCGTGGGCAATTTCATGGCATGCCATATCATTTCGAAAATTCTTCTGAACAGTGAGGACGTGTGCTTCATCTGTGCGTTGAATGCGGTTAGAAAGTTATTTGAAGTGGAGAGCGAAGGAATTCTGCTGTTGATGAAAATTCCGCGTGCAAGATAAATCCCTTTTTTGATAAGCGGGTGAAATTTCAGATGTAGGTGAAACTATTATATGATTTCCTGGAGTACGATGGGAGATGGAGTAGAAATCATTAAAAAAAGTACGCCGATCATCAATAGATTGTTTCATTTACTTACTCATCCTGCAAAATTGAAAAAATATCTCTTTAAAAAAATTTCCGCAACATCATTCGACTTTTTCGCAATTTCCCAACATTCCATACTCTGTAAACTATTTGGATTAGTTAATTAGATCTTAAAATCTCTGAAAATTCAGAATTCCTACATTTTCTTTTAAGAAACGGAACATGACCACGGTTCAACGCCATTTGGAAATCAAGAACTGTCAAAATATTGCAGGCATATGGCATATCATATTGCCTACCATATATGTCATGCCATTAAATATGGCATACCATAGGCCACCTCCACTAGCAATTTCAAATGGTATGCCATGGGAAATTGCTAGTGGAGGCGGCCTGTAAGGATTAAGCCTTTCGAACCAAGCACAAACAGAGTAAGATATCAGTATGTCGATTAAGTGGTTATATACTTTCCGCTTAAGGGAGAGCTTCAAGTGAACGATGTGCTAACATTACAGGGAAAAGTTTCGGAGATAATCTAAAGTTTGCATTGAATTACGCCCTAAGAGAGAAACTTGCAACGGGTGTACGTGACAGCTTTCGCGTGAAAAGGCAAAGTGTGCATTAATATTTTCTCGACTTTAAATTAGGATGGATCTTCAGAGTATTTAACTCGAAATTACCGTGCATTTTAATTTATTATTTTTAATCGTCAGCTAGAGGATCAACTGCAAGTTAATGTCTCGACAAATAAATAATGAGAGTGAATAATTTTCCTCGTACTGTCCAAAATATTTCCAAAAATACATATAGTGATACTTATCTAATTCACTAAACATACTACATTAATACTACATTTTATACTCTAAACAGCTCCCATTATACTTAACGATATTTTTTTGCCATATACTGAAAACATTATTCGCGATGAAAAAATTTTCATGAAAATATAATTGGAAGACATTCCTGCAACTGAATGTCTTACCAATCCGGACCAAAAAATCACGTTTCGCCTTAATAGGCACGAGTTACAATTATTTCCCAACCCAATTTAATTCGATGTAATTTACCCTGACTCTTTATAGTATTCGCAAGCGCTACGGCTGACTAGAAAAAATAGAAAAGAAAATTCGTTATATTTCATATAATTTCACATTTTTCCCTTTTGTGTTAAAGGAAAAATTAATTAATATTTCGAAAGCTGTGAGAATCCCTTTGAACGGAAGAGAGAAAAATATTAATATGCATCCGGCAGCTTTATTACGGAAACAAGTGATTACATTGTGCAAAAAAAAGCTGCGAAGAAAACTGAAAGGAAAATTCTTAAAACGTGCCGTGAAAAATTATGTATCTTGAGCTTTTGATTAAAATTAGCAGTAGTCTTTCATTTTGATAAAGTCTATATGTTTACGAGCTCGAAAGTTCTTCATGATTTGCCGTGCTGAATGTTAGCAAAGCTTTCTTGGGTTTCCCATTGAAACATAATAGTCTGCGGATATTCTTGGAACTTTAATTATAATTTCAAATTCAAAATAAAATGTCCAAAAGGAAATGAGCAATTTAGCAGGGTTTGTTTCAGTACGGACTAACGTTTGGTATGCCGTTGCGAATATCAAAAATAATTGTTGTACGAATCGGAATGGCGATAAAAGACAGCCGTCGCTTTGTAACTCTTGCACGGGATACTTTTTATTTACTTTACAACTGGGAAAATAATTTCGAAGGAGGATAATTAGGACAGAAAGCTTCTGAGCATTAATGCGATTAGTTCTTTTTCTGCAATTATGACTAAGAAGAGGGATTGTGGTTAAATAGTTTGACAAAAGCTTATGAAAATTTACCAAATAAGTAAGTATTAGCCAACCCTCAGTAGTGATTCTATTAATTAGATATTCCAACGATTAAAATGAGTCTTGCGTAAAGGATATTGTGCCAAAGTCACTCATTGCATTATTGCTGTTCAGCAGTGGAAAACTATTATAACGACAAGTTAGTTCTTTCATTTTCTTTTATCCAGTTTATTTATACTTATCTATTGACCTACTTATTTTTTAATTTTTCTACAGATATAATCCAACTTCTGTGCCAACTTTACAAATGAATCATAATAATAAAAAATATATTTTAGAAGAATAATATGGGAGAAGTATTGAATTGTTGAGGTAACACCCTTTTCTATATTATCATATTCAAAAACCGAGTGTAAGAGAGCTTCAGAGTCTGGTACATTCTAGGAAGGCGCAAAAAGGCAAGTGTAAGAAAAATAAAGATTAAAAAAGAAAAATAAAGAATACTTCAGATGATTGGCTAGGACAACTTGATTCATGAATCTTTGTCTGGGAATCGAGCGTGCTTCCAAGAAAAGGATCTGCAGGATTCATACAATAGGGGATATTGAACCAGTAAATTGGGAACGGATACATTTACGCTGAACCGACTTAGTAATGTCACACAGGTTTTGAAAATGAGGGCATCCTTATTGCACTCATTGCTGGCAACACTTTGTTAGCATTGCAATCAAAAGCCTAATAAAGGGTGATTTTGACGGATGCCGCATTTTGAAACTCACCACAGTCGAATTTGCTAACGTCACTGTCATTTTTACTTAGCAGAATCTGGTTAATTGCGATGGAAAGATTTACACCACAATAACGTCTAAAAATCGTGGAATTTATTTCCGAAATCAGCGTTCAGTAGTGTGAATTTAAAGATCGCTTTGTGAGTCTTATGGAAAGCGTAATCGTCCGTCTGGATATACTATTGGCCATGTGATTGCAAATTTTTGGAACCATTTCAAGTTACTGGACCGTAGGCAAGCGACAAGATTGAGAACAGTGTGTTTCGAAGAGAATATAATAGTAGCCGTGGAAACCAGTATTGCTAACAAACAAATCTGTCGATTCGCAGGCGTACGCAAAAAGTTGGAATATGTCCGTCCATTTTAACGCTTATAGGATTAAACTGGTGCAGAATTAAAGCCTAATAACGATTGGATGCGTCACATGTTCGAAGAATGGGCCGAAAATCAACTGGAAGTTGAATCTCTGTTTTACAGGAAAATTTTGTTCAGTAACGAGGTTCATTTCTTGCTCGGTGGTTACGTCAACTGGCAAAATTGCCACATTTGAAAAATCCTCGTTAAGTTTTGGATACAGCTTTATAATCACAAAAATGTACTCTATGGAACGCATTGCATGCTGGTGGCTTCATAGGGCGATAGTTCTTCAAACACGAACACGGCGAGTGCGTTACTGCCTATGGCGACTGGTGCAGAGCGATTATAAACCAGTTTTTGTTCCCAAATTTGCATCATATGCATTTGGAAGAGATATGGCTTCGGCAAGACGGTGCTACGTGCCATACACCGAGCGCAACCGTTGATTTATTGAAGACGAAATTCGAAAATCGCATTATGTTGAGAAATGGATCCGTCACTTGGCTACTGAGATTTTGCGATTTGACTCCGTTGGTTTACTTCTTATGGGGATTGGTCTAGGCTGACAAACCAGCAACGATCGAGCCTTTAGAAGCCAACTTAACTCACGTTATTGACAATTTACGTCCAAAGCTGCTTCAAAAAGTGGTCGAAAATCGGATCTTTAGAATTGGCTTCCTGAGAGGTAGTCGCGTCGGTCATTTGCACAAGATCATCTTCAAAAAGCATATACAAAGTGCCAAAAAAAATGGTTGACCAAAACTGATAATTTTTGTTTTATTTAAGTTTGAGATCGGATCCCTTTTTAAAGCACCATTTACAACTCGTCCCCGTCAATATTAACGTGCGAGCCTCGCTCAATAGTTTCTTAGGAAATCCAAGAGATAGCACTTGTAGTATCGAAAATGATTTTCTCCCAGTAAGCTGCACTCCTAATTATTCAGCAGATAGAGTTGCACCTGTATTCACCGCATAGATTCATTGTTGTTGTCGATTGAAGTAAAAACACTTTCATTTGATTATAACAATGGATAAAAGTGATTTTCGAGCGGTGATTAAACACTTGTATTTAAAAGGATTAACACCAAAAAGAATCGAAAGTGAGTTGGATGAAGTTCATGGCACATTTGTTTCTGTGTTTGCACCCGTTAACGATTGGGTGAATGAGTTTAAACGTGGCCGTACATCCACAAAAGATGAACATCGTCTGGACGCCCTGTGGAAAAATGATTGACGAAATCCACGATATGGTTTTAAGTGATCGATGAATCACATTGCGCGAAATAGTTGAGGACACAGGCATATCGCAAGGCATTGCCGTTTTAATTTGGCACGAAAAGCTGTCAAAAAAATCTCGCCAAAATAGGTGCCGCGTTTGCTCACAGTGGAGAATAAACGCAATCGGGTTTTCGACTTTCGGCTTTTTCCTGGCAATCCATAGAAATTTCTGCATCAATACTTAGTTGTTAATGAAACATACATACATTACAACATTCCAAAGACAAAACAAAAAACAGTCAAATAAGGGAATTTTCGAAAGCGAACGGGCTCCGAAGAAGGCGGGGACGTTGAAATTGGCTAGCAGGGCTATGGTCACTGTCTTTTGGGATGCACGCAGAATCATCTACATCGATAACTTGACAGAAAAAAAAACAGAACAGAAAAAGATCATCTTTCATCAAAACAATGCTCGGGTGCACACTTGCGCAGCTGCGATGGCCAAAGGTTTACATCTAACGAGGAGGTCATCGCCCAAACAAGTACCTATTTTGAGGAGATTCCGAAATTTTACTTTTTGAACGGCTTGAAAAATTTGAAAAAAAAGCTTAGAGGAATGTATAGAGCTGAAGGGAGATTGTGTTGAAAAATAAAAAAAAATCCACCCAAAAAATGTTTTTTCTACTTTTTTTCTGAGAACATATTGAAGACATCACCCATCACCCTATGGTTTTCGTTTTTATGCATTGGAAGTTTTAGGGATGAAAATATTTTAAAACGTCAAAATTTCGTAACCTCAAAAATTATAACAGCTATTATTTAGATTCTTGTACACATTTGTTACTTATTTTCAATGTTGTTGATTTCTTATGAAAATGCAATTGTAGCATCTAATCGTTCGGAAATCAAGAAACTGTCTGGTGCTGATAATCCTTTACGAGCACGACAGCCAAAAGAATACCAAATCAAAAGAATACCAAATACGTATGGACTTGCATCGAGAAGCAATATTTTTTTTCGAACCGATGATTGCGCTGGATGTTATAGAGGTTAAAATAATTTATGGGTTTGTTTATACAGGCGGTGAAAAGAGTAATAGGGTACAAATCATTAATTTTAGCCATTGCCAAACATCGTCATCATGTTATATTTGACTCTTATCACCATTAAGTTAGTCGAATTTCAATTTTATATATAAATGAATTTTATTTTCCGAACTGAATTTTTTGAACTGATTTATGGTTCTGAAATATGTGGTGCAACACTTTGTTAATAAGAAAAGAATGGTTTTATAATAAGTATTTTGATTTGATGGTTAATCGTTATAGGAGGAACCTGCAAATAGAACAATGAGCAAGAAGTATACAACGAACTGGAAAAACCTTATTTATAATACAGTAAAACTATCTGGTGTCCTATAACGAGTGCATATCGATTAAAGACAAATATGTATAGTAAAGTACATACGCAGTGGCTCTACGAATAAAGCCAACAAGCTAACCATGAACTTAGAAACCTCGTTATTTTCTGTAACGGCTTATCGGATCGAATGAAGGCGTTATTATCATACACAAGCTTACGTTCACTTTGGTTCTTTAGTTTCCTTTTCCACAGCACGGTATCCAAATATGTCCAGAGCCATAAAAAATTTAGGATGGAATTCAGGTTACATATAAACGTACACATGGTTAACTTGTCAGTCACAATGCCGTTCGTGGTTTTGATGTTTCTGACGGTCTATTCGACCTTTCCTAAAGCCGCCACGTATAGCTTGGAGACCGAAATGAATTATTCATGAAGAGAGTCAATAAAAAAGAATCCAATGAAAGTTTTCTACATACTGTTGTAGGAGGGTGGTGAAAAGAATAAGGTAGACAAAAGTTTACCTGTTGGACTTTGATAAGAAAACCTGTCTACATGTAATATTCGAATTGATTTTTGTGATTTATTAGAAAAACCTAGAGTTGAGCTGTACTTTGCGCTGAATACGGTATTGTATTTGGATTAATTCCCACTTTGATGTCGATTTTCACATAAAATATAGGTTTTTTATGAAGTGAAAGACTTCGAGTAATATCGAATATTTCGGGTAACAATGCTCCGTTTGGTATTAATATATAAATTGAAAATATCCTTTTTCAAGGTTTATTGTTGGTGAGGCAAACGAACGGTAAATTCAAAGACTTCTTCGTATATATTCATATATGAAAAAGCATCTAAATTCAATATATGGAGAAGCCTTTGAAAAAAATAGGGATTAAGAAAGTGAACTCTTCAAAAACAAAGTTTGAAAACATCTACACATATACAATTTTTACAAAATTTTGAAATGAGGGATATCAAAAATTATGCTCAAGGTTTACTTTGAAATGAATAATTCTGTATGAGTAGAAAATATCAATTTTTGTATGTTTTTATTCTTAACAGCCTTTCTTAGCGCTACCAGAAATGGATAAACACGCTTTTGGAAAAAAATCTTTTGAATTGCACTATGACCCGACAATGCTCTAAAGGTAGCTCCACAATAATCAAGTTTAAATATTGTAACATAATTATTAATTTAAAATTTCGTTTCATCTTTATGTTGTATGTCTGTTTAGGAAGAAAAGAAGCTTTTTAAAGAACCTCTGGTGCAAAATTTACTCCCACGGCCAACTGCTGGAGATCATAGCACATCGAATTAGTAGTTCTATCCCATGCGGCAATAATTGGCTTAAACCTCAACAACTGTGTGAAACTACTAATAATCTAAGTAAAGTACTTTTAAGCTTCAGCAACAATTTTCAAACTATCATAACAGCTGAAACATGTGAGAACTGGATATGATTGATCTTCAGGGTGCTAGAACTACAAGAAAGCTCAAGACAAGAGAGCAGCAACAAGAAATAATTTTCTTCAAACAAAGCCCACCATATTCTGACCGCTTAATTGTTATCAACTAGTTTTACATTTTCAATATTATTGCTTAATGTTAAGAAATTGACTGAAGCATTGACATATTTCGGGCTGATTTCCGAATACTTGTCCCATTTGCTCAAAAATCTGCTCAATGTGATAACGAGTCCTTAATTTTTACCCATATGTGACAACTGACAGTTGTGACTCCCTTAATCAATAAAAATCCCTTCATAAATATGAAATTACCACACATGCAATATTGGCATAGATTTTTGAAGAAAATCAGTCAATAATAAAGCAAAGCATTTCAATACCACCGTTTGTTCTTGTATTTTATTTTTACTACCCCAAACATACATAATGCATATCCTTCAGCCCAAAAAAAAAATATCACTAGGTAACATATGCATTCTTTCTTTTCGTCAATACCCGTAAAATTCACATCATTTCACACATCCTGCGTAAATCCTTATCTATTGTCCGATGTGATAAGATCTGAAACGATGAGTATTGAAATAAAAAACGTCCTGACAAGAGCCTGCTTCAGCACTCCTGGGAATCGTGTTTTCGTAGAAAATTCGAAACATCAGTATTATTAGTGACGTGCTTCGTACGTCCGAAAGACATTTATGTCATAAATATTTCATAGCACTGTTCGCTATCTTCAATAATACTGGGGAAAACATAGTGCAGGACAATGAACGGCGACACGACCGCAATATGTCCGATGTCAAATATTTCCTGATTCTACAAACAGCGGAGCTTTCAGAGAAATTACATTACAAATAAGTCGTTGTGCTAGTGATGGCAAGGATTTCTCGGAACAATGTAGGTGGAGAGTATAACCCTGCACTTTGTGATTTCGATGGCTTGTCTAATTGTAGGACAGCATGTTTGCACTTTTTATACCAAAGTCTCTTATTATAAAATCGATACTTGACCAGGAAAATTACATGTATTATCGTGCAACATATTGAGCTTTTTTTTCCTTGTTTATTACAGGTTATTTGATTGGATATTCGTTTAAGGCTCGCAGCAAATAAAAACAACATTGAAGCGAGTTTTGTTGCAGTCATTTCAATAAATCTGCTTCTCAAAAAATGTGCTTCATATCCGTCCGGATATTTATTTATGTAGTATTTCTCATTTTATAACCAGAATGGCATATCTGTGGTTTACAGCAATTAATTCTACAATAATATCTTTGGCAGATAAAATAACAAATTAAATGAACATATTTAACTCGAAAAAGATACGAATGTCAAATTGTGGTGAAAATGATGAAAACAAGCAAAATAAATTTTGGATCAAAAAATTGGAAATTGTCAGTTTAAAAAAACAACGTGGATATTTTTAGTATGCCCGTGCTATTATCTTTGCATTCATCTTGTTGAATAGCTTAAATGGTTTGTAGTTCAAACATTTTTCAAATAGTTTCCACTTTTAAATTTTCCGTGATAGTTGTCGAAGTTCCGTCTGAGCTAATTTTAGTTTTATTTTTGGGGTACCATATGTGCCATATGTGTCTTCCTGCCGCCATAGCTAAGCATTAGCTTCAAAAAGTAATCTCCTAAGTTTTGGCATTATCATAGAACAAAAAAAGCCATGGAAAATATCGGGGTATTTGTCGCTTATATTTTATCGGAAGGAGGTGAAAGTGGAACCTTCTGGAACCCCATTGTCAGAAGAGAAATTATGCGATGAATTCCAGCGCTGAACGAACAAAGGATCAATTGATAGATTAGATGGATTTCAATAGATATTTCAGACGATTTCAATGGTTTACTTGTCACCAGTCCTTGATAATTCTGTTAACCAAGGGTATCTTTCCCTTAATTTCTATACTTTCACGATTCAGCTACTTGAAGGTCAGCTTTGAGTTCATTTTACCAAAATTGACATTTGCATGCCGTGAAATTATTATTACCTATAAAAACTAGAACTAAACAGTTGAAATTATCTACAACCCGTAAGGTATTAGTCGTTTCTATTCGTCTAGTGTCGGTTAATCGGTGGATATTTCAATGTTGATTATAGGCTTTCGCGACTAAACTCCAATTCAGCCAAAATATCTACCGCAACTTACTATCGTCTTTTCAATTGTGAAGTGAGTTTCCGGGTATGAATCTGCAATCAAAGCGATATTTAACTCATCAGTGGCACACGTCAAAAGAGCAACGACACAGGGAAAGTAGATCATACGTTCTGCTGATAGTATTGTGGGTTTTTCGAGTTATTTGAGGACGAATGGTTTGGGCTTTCCAGATTTAACTGAGAGCCCAAGTGAACAGAAACTTCCACAAGTGAACAGAAACATCTCGTCTTCATGCTTGACGATTCCGAGTAGATTGTGCCATGTTATTTGATTGGAATAAATAAATAATTTTATATATGTGTAATAAGGATTTTTGAAAGAATAATTCATTGAAAAATCGTATTCGAGAGCTTTTAGTTGACAGTTTCAAATTTTGGAAAAAAAAAATTGGATTTCAAAATTGGAAAAAAACTTTGAATAGATCGACAAGCAAAATTTTAGTGTCGATTGGATTTTTGTATAACACTGGTAAACAAAAAATCATTTTTTGCGTGTAACAAGAAAAATTGTTGCTGATTTTGTTAAGAACGAGGTCAAATAAAGTGGAATTAGTTTTATTGTAATATGATTTTTTTTTATTATTTTTTAACTACAAATTTTTTAACAAAAATTAGATTATAATCAATGGTACAATATAAACATAAATAATCCGCCATCATAATTGGACTCCATTTTCCTCGGTATCGTTTTTCTATTGTAAAAATATCTTGGTGGAATCTTTCACCGTGTTTATCACTACCAGCACCCAAATTTGTGAGGAAAAAGTCCAAATGTGAATGTAAGAAATCTATTTTTAGGGACATATTGCAGCCTAATGCCTTATAGTTAACTAAAAGTTCCTCTACTATATTTTCGTAATCATTTGATCGGTGATTTCCGAGAAAATTTTCGGTGATTTTTATAAATGATTCCCAAGCTGGTTTTTCTAGATTGTTGAGTTTTTCTTTATATGATTCATCGTGTATCACTTGTCTGATTTGGGGACCTACAAATAGGCCCTCTTTAGTTTTGGCGTCTCTGATTTTGGGAAATTTTTCTCTTAGGTATGAGAATCCAGCACCATCTCGATCCATTGCTTTCACAAAAATTTTCATCAGGCCAAGTTTTATACGGAGATGTGGTAAAAATATATAATCAGGTTTTACTAAAGGAGCATGTTTTACATTTTTCAGTCCTGGAGCAAGAGATTGTCTTTTGGGCCAATTTTTCTTAAAATAATGATTTTTTTCTATCTCTACTGTCCCATTCACAAATAAAACAACATAATTTTGTATGCCCAAGTTGCAATCCTAAAAGAAAGTTAACAACTTTTAAATCTCCAGAAAGCTTCCACTGATGTTTCTTATATTCGATCTTTTCCAAAATAAATTTCAAATTTTCATACGATTTTTTGCCTTTATGTAACAGAACAGCCTTTAAACTTGTTTTTGAAGCATTGATAAATAAACGCCACTCTTCAATTTTGTATTGCATTCCCCAAAACATTTATAACGCCGCAATCACTATTACAAAACATCCAATTGTTATCTTGTGAGGAAAAAACGTTTCAGCTCTTCGTCTCGATGCCCAAAAAGAGTTATTTTTGTGTTTGGTTGCAATTGCAGTTGATAGATCGGATTGCTGAGGTGGATCTGGTATAGGTAGATTTTCACTGAGAGGAATCGGTCTTTTGGCAGCTAACACGTCAGGATACTTAACTTATTTTTTAGTTTTAATTGTAATATTTTTTGTATAAGTAAGACAAAAATAACAGTTTGATGAATGATCTGTAGGTTCCATCCAAATCATAGGAATTCCAAAAGGCAACGATCAAGATCTTTTTCCCCCTCCCGTCAGAAGTCCCACGCACGTTACACAACATATATGAGGAATCCACTGTTTATCTTGTTGTCCGACAGGAAAGCCAAAATAATTTTCATACAATTTTTTTTACTAATGGTGTTAAATTTCTCCGTTGACTTATAAAAGTAATTTCACTACAAATGTAACAGAGCTTGTCAGGATCATTTTTACACTTTTTTGACAAAGTTTAAGAATCACTCTACACAACAAACATGAAACGGAATCACTTTACTGAAAAACAAAACAGTCTGAATTAGTAAAAGTAAGTAAAAAACGATTGTTATTGAGTTTAACTGATAATAGCTGCAACACCAAAACTAGATCTGATCAAATAAGAATAAATATGATTTAGTATTCAGGTTAGGTAGGTGTTTCAAAATTAGTAAGTATTTTACTTATTTTTTGTTGATCATTGTAATGGAAGGCAGGCTAAAAACAAAGAGTTTGTGAATACTGATGCAAATCCATTGATTTGTCCAAGTGAAATCTGCTGGAATTCTTGTGAGCTCAAGCGTGTTCTGCGGCTCTGAAGGCTCAATATTAAGCTAAGCAAGTAGTGCCCACGATCCGTCTTCGGCGAGCGAAACGGAGACCTAAAAGATCCCACCCGGACATACTTCCTAAAATGAAAATACATATAACATCTGTTCCTGGCACATTTTCAATATGTCTAATTATTGTTATAAGAAAAGAAATTGTTCGTGGTGATTTTTTCTTTTGCCAAAAAATCGTTAAACGTAGTCTCGTTTTTCTAGAAATCTATGTAATGGTCCTAAATATGATCGTTGAAATGCCCTCAAAGCGGGAAAAGAAGTAAGAATGATTTTGACTTTATTATTAGCCGCGACAGTTTTTTTGCAGAAGGAGTAAACATTATTTTATAGTTTAATGAAAACAAGATGTAAAAAGGATACATGTTAGACAGTGAATTTCCGGAAATATGATTTTCCTTTAGTTAAAGGCTTGCTCATAACCCCATCAAAAATTGCTCTAATGATAAGGACATGAGTGTAAAAAACCTTAACAATCAAAGAATATAAAGTTGTAAAAGAGTTTTGTGCAAAATACCTGAATATAGAAACGGCCAAGCAACGAGAGACTTGACTTCAAAAAACGTATTTTTGTACATATTTCTTTTAAAAAAGGGCGAATTGATTTTAGAGTAAAAATCGCATTGTAACATTAGCTACCAAATAAAATTGTTGGACAGAAAAGTAATGGAACAATCTCTTATCTAATAACAGTTGTATAGAATTGTCAGTGCCAAGCAATTTTTCTAGAGACTGTTCCGGGCCCAAATGATACCACCACAAAAAACAATTGTCCCCAAATTACACCACCAAAAAAGCACTAGTGAGAAGTCAGAAATGGTGTCAGAAATTTTTCAAATGTTCAATGTTTCTCGTGATATTTTGGACACGTGACGACAATGAAGCACCGACGCTGGGGCTTTGACTTTTATCGCGTGATACTGTTGTGGAAGTAGAACAAAATAGAAATACTAATATATTCTCACGAAAAAAAAATTGGAGCCTCGGTGAACAGAGCATGTTTTCCAGATTGATTAGCTGTATTTTAAGCCTTTTGGTAGAAGGTGAACAAGGAATGAATTAAAAAAGATGTACTGCACTATTTCAGTCTTTTTTTACTTTAATCAAACATGTGTAGTAAAAACATTTCGGACACTTTCGTTTGCTTACTACTACAGCATTTTTCCTTTCATATATTCGTTGCATTTATTTCAGTGCTTATTTTCATTCATTTTAATTTTTGCAACATTGCATTGTATTTTCATTAGCAAATTGAAAACTTTAATCAGAAGTATTTTTAATTAAACTACCCTGGCAAATGTTATCATGAATCATTTTATTTGTCCGATTTACGCGTGATTATTCGCCATGTCATGATGTTCCACATTTATAGTATAGGCGTGCCTTTAGCACAGTTTTGTGTCGACTGCACCCATTGATAAATTACTGCTAGCAAACGCTAGCGTGTTGTTTGTGATAGCTATTTGTTGATATATATCAGGAAAATGGATAATTGACCTCAAAAAATGCCGGCAAAGCGCATAAAGTCCGTTTAAAAATTGGAAATGCATAATTCAATAAGTATGCAACTGACGGATTAAATTTTTCCGGCTGCAGGCAAAAATTTAACCAAACCTTTAATTTATAGATATGTACATATGTAGAAAATATTCCATAGACAGCATATACATGCATACATATGTATTACAATGAAAGAGGCGAATATTTTTTATATTGTATTATGAAAGTTAATTATTCACTTCAAGTTTTCCTTGGCAAATGGATTGCTAAAGTTAGATCTTAATTGTAGCCTATACTCAATTTAATCATGTCAATTAAGGTCAAGTTAATTAAAATGAAATCAAGAGAAGTCGAACAAGTAAACCAGTCACATCAAGTTAAGACAACCCAGCTCAAATCAATCTCAGACTAACAACATTAGCATCAGAATAACAAATTAGTAATGTTATTATTTAATGAAGGACATTTCGGGAATTTCGTTTTCCGTCCATTATCAAACTCATTCCTGGATTACAATCCGCCTGGATAAAAATCTCATTGAATTCGACGGATTTCGTGGAAATACAAACAACTCAGTAAGCAAATCAATTTTTTTACTTTGCGTCTTGTGCTCCCTCCGTTTACGCCAATTCAGTTTATATGCAGATTGGATTTAGATTTGTTCCGTACAAGGGCAAGCAAAACAGAGGATTTGTGAACTACAGAACTGAAAAATAAAAAGTTTTCACGCTTTTTGGAAGAAATTTATAGCGATGCGAATCTTTTCACTTCGGTTTTCAATTATTTTTCATTGGCTGAAAAGTTACTGATGCTGAAGGAAGCTGAACGTTATTGAAATGGTTGTTTGGATTTTTGAAATAAATACTGTATTTTTCCTCCAGTAATTTTAATAGAAGTATTCGTATCATTTAAAATTGGGGTTGCATGTGAATTAAAATAACTGAGAAACGGTCGTTAAATACTGTCTCTATTACCTTTTTTGGCAAAAAGCTTAAGTGCTTTATGGGTTATCATAATTTTATTATAATGAGCTAATTTTAACGGATAAAATCTTGAAAGGACAAACTACATATGTATATGTTACAGCAGTTTTTGATATAAATATAAACTATTATGCAAGGTCTTTTTTCTGCAGTTTAACTTAGAAAGTCAAGTCTAAGAGTCCAAGTTTCTCTCTGGTTCGATTGGAATTTTAATTATAGTCCAGATTAGTTTTTCTAAAAAAATTCATTCATTATTTCCCCACAAAAATTATTAGAGCGTATCAAATCGAATTTCTTTTCATCATATCGTATGAATATTATATTCTAATATTAGACACATTTTTTGCGTCTCGATCGAGAGCAGTTTAGGATAAGTAGCATTGAAAACAACAAGAATCCTACCCCAGTTGTTATTATTTTGTTGTTTTAAATGCTATCTACTCTAACCAGCTCTTGATGGAGGTGCAAATAACACAGCTATTATTTTTTGACATGGAATTCTGAATTCAATACATGAATATTGAGTTAACATTCGTTGTAAAAGCTTTCGTGAATAACTGTGACGACAATATAATGACGATGCTCATGCCGCTAAAATTACATCAACACAGACAAGCAAGCCTGAGTAGAAATCATGCACCAGTTGAAGTGCAACAAGTTGCATGATGCTTATTTGAGTAAATACCTTTTGCTCCACTTTCCACCATGGCATTCCTATCGTCTGGCATATTTTTATTGGATCCTTTCTATATTCAGCCGCACTTTTTTCACTGTCGTTGACACTGCCACTGTAAATTTACTTGCAATTACTGTCTCTACAGTATACGGAAAATATTGAAGAGTTGTTAGATGTCACTTCGAATCAACGCAATATCTTTCACAACAATTAACCCTTGACCCACTCACTTTACACAGCGGAATCACTGGCTGATTACTTCCGCTTCCTCGCTGAGTTGCCGAATCCGTTTTTGTCGATAATTCACCGGACGCGAAACACCTTGAAGGCGTGATTATCCGTTTGTTTTGCAAAAAAAAACTAATTAAATATAACGCGCAAAGGATTCACCGACATTGGGTAGGATGATGATCGAACATAAATCGAGTGTCTCGCTTTTCGACAACTAACTCCGAAAATTAGTACGCCTCAGTCGAAGATCTCAAAAATACTACGTGTTGGAGGATGCATCGCAAATTCGTAAGCGAGTAGTAAGCATTGGAATGTCCTATCATGCTTGCGCAATGGAAAGGTTTAACACAGTAGAAGCTTTCAAGGAGAGAAAGCTTAGCGCTGACGTGCATTTGAAAGTAGCGGTTAAAATCGATTTACCGCTTCCTTGTTACTAAAGTAAATACAAAGTTTCGACGATGGCAGAACAGCCCCTGTTTATTCCCGCAAATTTCCAAAGCGCCATGAAAACGATTTTATGAATAACAGTTACACATCGATATTGATACTTCCTATGCTCATCCTTACTTAATTTTGAACAGGACATAGCACTTGGAGTAGGGTTGATGGTTGAAGTTGGGTGCGGGACTGTATTGTTCAGGCCGTCAACATCGTACAGGATGCCATATCTAGTTTAATTCGATTTGCTTGAATTGTTTTGAGGAAGTGAACAGTATAGTTTCTGCTTACTTGTTGAAACCTGCACTGACCTTCAAGAAGCAGCCTTGTGTAACAAAATAATTTAAAGTGAAATAAGTTTTCTGCAACCTTAAATTAGTTCCACATCGATTCTTTTATACTTTGCACTAAATAATGAGTACGGAACACGTGCACATTCTCATAGGGTGTTCTTAAACCACATGAAGACGAAGTTTGATTATTTTTGTCATTGTTAAGCTATGTTATTATGAAAGCTACTCTAAATGCTCGGACTTTATGGGACATTAGGCTAAAATCGATCGAGGAAAGATAATATGTCGAATGAAATATTCATGTTGGAGAAGAAGTTTTTTCAATGTTAGGCACATTGAACTCCAGAAGGCATAAAATACTTCTAAATCGACTATTCGGTGCACATGATTTTTTCACTGAAAAAATGATTAGGCATAAAATTGAGTGGACGTTTGTTTCATAGTAGCATGCTTTAGAAGCAATATAATTTTAGTTTTATGTAAGTTAGTCTAACGAACAGCCTAAATACGTTGTGATAAGGATATAACTAGAAAATACTGTTAACGTTCAAGAAAATACCGATAACGTTTGGGGAAAAGGATAACGGTGTTCTTGGCATTTAAAAAACAATTCTTCTTAATGGGACTGCTCAAGCCAAACTTTGCGTGCTAAACCGCGCAAACCATTAAGTGGAACTGCAAGCACTTGGAGCAATAATAAGTATAACACATATTATTTCAACAAAACCCTCATTGGAGAGGAAAAAAGTTCATATTTTGGACAGAAAATAATAATAATGAAAATAATAATACATAATAAAAATGGACAGAAAATAATACTGATTCAATGAATTTATAAATCCAAACGGTTTATTCGTTGGAACTGAAAATAAGACTAAATTGCGTCAAAGGTGAGTAAGTATCCGAGCTTATTCTAAATGAATAGTACATTTCAACAAGACGAATGCCGCCGTATTTGACAGAAATTTTGTCAATAACTGTCACCGTCTCTCAATCTCCGAGTAGATCTCCAAGGTGCTAGCAGTGCATCTAGCAGTGTTTTATCATAAACCTGGAGTAAGCCGTGACTCTGACAAGATTCTATTTGAAAAATTCAATTTCCTTTCTAATTTGGATAATCTGATACTTTAGATGATTTGAATTTTGCAGTTATTAAATGGTATATTGAATATATCTAAACAAATATTTGACTTTATGGTGTCCTCCCTGAACTCTTATTTATCATAGCTAGTTACCCAACCTACTCGTTTTATGTCGTCTTTACAAAATGGCCCATCATAGACCACTGCAGGCTATCATCATTGTGAAGAGGGGGCGATGACTTGTTCTGGCCGACAGTGGTGAAGCATGGAAATGATGAAGGCGGAGGATGGCTTTTGGAGCGGTTTTTCCCTATACATCAAAGCGGACCGTCATGTGCAACCGAAAAATCTATTTGTCTATCCTGTAGATTGATGTTGGCAATCATAGCACCCATTGCACTGGCCCATCGTGGGTCATTATGTAGTGGCGACATTGGGAAAACCAATCTATCATGGCATAGCATTTTTTGCTAAAGATAATTCACATTTACATCTGTGGGCCAATGCAAACCATGTCCCTTGATAATAAAATAAAGTAAAGTAAAGCAATAACACGCCAACCCTCGTACGGGCCAAGAGATTGAAGCTGAAGTGATTAGTTCCTCGACTCAATTCTTCCTTGATTACTTCAGATACCTATTCAGTGCTAGGTGAACTCAAAGCTTGGTGCGCGATTCCTCGTCTCAATTCGAATCAGGGACCCCACACACACGCTTCATGTCTCTTGACAGTGCAAAATATTTTGCTTTATTTCTTGACGATGATGATGCTGATGATGATCGCGCAAAATATATGTTTACTTCCTCACGACAAAGAATGAAGTCTTCTAAAGCTGTCAAACTTTTAAAGCTATGGTGGAAAACGAAACATCAAATAGGACTAAAATTTTAATGAATGGAAACGCCAGTTTATATTAAAGTAAAGATTTTGAAGGACTTTCTGCTAAAAATTGTAATTAAATATGAAAGCACGATGGAATATATGACCCAGCAAAATGACTTTGCTAAGAAGGCCAGCAGAACTAGAGTGACAATGGCAAGGTCGATATTTCTCGATTCGAATCTACCGGAATTTCCTTGGGTTGAAGCAGTGAATACCGCATTTTATATAGAAGGGACATGTCCCCAACTAAAATACTGACCAAAATTACGCCTGAAGAAGCTTGGAGCTAGAAAAAACTAGTCGTGACATACTTCCGGAGTTTCGGGTGCAAAGCGGTTTTGTTACAACCAAGCCATAATTCCACGCTATGTATGTTTATGGTAGGATATTTAAACCCCTTTTTAAGGCTATAGGGTATGCGTGCCTAAGTCGCAAAAAAAAAATTGTAAAAGTCGAAACGTGAGGTTAAATGGAGGCAACTGTGCAAACAAAATCAGCAATGAGTGATGAAAAAATTGATTTTAAAAGTTGTATGGATAACCAAATTGATAGTTTGGATACAAAATTCACATGATCAACAAAAACACAGCTGTGGACAGCACTGTTGCTTCAGATGATGTTTTAAGGGGTAAAATAATGTGAAAAATGATGCAATTGACGACTCGGATGAAAGTAAAGTCAAATTTCATACGGTTCATACGGTTCTGTGAACCGTATGAACGTATGAAGTTGGTAAGGTTTTTTCAGTAAAAACTGAAAATTGTTTGAACATTGACTCCTCCAGGAAGTGTCAAGAATGGGAGGTTTCAGAAACAATCCAGCATCTCCTGTATCACTGCCCGGCACTGAGGAATACCATACAGCTCTGCTTCGGTGAGTCCTGACTTTCGCTCGATGCGGAGCGGACGCTAAAAGACATCCTTCAGTTCGTAAGAAGGTCCGGGACCCTCGTTGGCCGTGTGGGCTGAGCACTCTTCTCATCTGGTCCACTTATCTGGTATCCCTATGGACCAATAGGTCTATGTGACACCTTGTGATAACCAGTAAAACCTTAACTAATCTGACAATTATTTGGACGATTGAGAAAAAGGGAGAATTTCTTTTCGTTTTTCTGAAGCTAATATCGTCTAAATCCTCCATCGAAACATACTATAGAAAATGTGTATAAAGCTGTAGAGTATTTTGCCGCAATGAGCTTATTTCCAAACGATAAGAAAAAAATCATATGTTGCTTTTAAGATATTTGAGTTTTTCGTTGGGTTTTCTAATTGCTGCACTTGCCACAAAATATTAAACTAGCTTCTCTGTACAGTGTATTATTTGAAACGAAGATTTGGTTCATAGAAAATGTTGAAAATTTAATAATGTGGCCGTGCAGCGAAATGAATGAGAGACAGCAGTGAAAAGAAAACTACAAAATTTCATCGACTACAAAAGATTCAAATATGAACCTAAAAAGGTAAGTGAAAATAGGGTGAAAAGCAGTTGTATGCAAGTTGTATGCAAGCTTTCAGGGTGAGGATTTGGTGCCACAACGGATAGGGAGTAGAAAAATGTCAGGCCAACAGGTTTGCATTTATTAGGCGAACAATTGAGCAAGGTGGCTTTGGGTGTGTGATTCGACAATATCCTGGTGATGAGCAGAAAGCAATTGGATAGAAGCAACCTCAAAGCGTTGAGCTCGGGGAAAATAATAATTGAAACGAATACCCTTCGTTATGTGTGGAATGATGTGGATGAAAAAAGTCAAAACGGGAGGATTGAGGTAGGAGCAATAGTAGTATATAAGTTAAGTATTCGCAAAGCAACATAGACTTTAACATCACTATGCAATTGGTATCTTCATTTCCTAATCAGCAGAATTGCATAAAGGTGCAGTGCCGTTTTGGGTTCATAAAATTATTACTGTGTACCAAAGCTTAAGACCAAATAAACGAGCCTGTCGAAATTTAAAAGTCCGCAAAATATCAGGAAAGCAGCTTTCCTCTTAAACAAACTAAATAATAAAAAAAAACTCTAGCGCACCTGAACCGCTAGAATCACTAATGTTTGAAGAACAGTAGAAGAATCGTGCAGATTTTGAGTGCATATTCTACCACGCTAGCTGCTTATTACAGCCAAACTAATTCAAACGCCAGGTTTTACTTTGGTCTTATAACTCATATGTTGGAAAGGTTTCAGATATTACCAGTGGCATGAATTTCAAAGTTTATGAGAGCAACACTTGTTAATTATATTCGCTCTCAGTTGCTTATTTCACAAAAATTTTCAAAGCAGCATCTCATAAAACATCAATGAAGAAAATGCTCAGTGCCTGCAGCACTGTAACTGAAGTTGGTGTTTGGGGCTGCGATCCGAAAAATTTGCAGAACTTTGGGAATTGAAACATTGGTTATTTATTTTCATTGTAAATGTTCTCGGTATGAATACTAACTGTGAGCATTTATTGATACATAAGTAGCACAACCGACTCGTGCTGGCAACCTTTTGCCAGTATCAAAGCCAATAATATATTACATCTGCTCCCCCTGGTATATTACATTCGAAGTTATAGGAGTATAAAGAATTTTAGGGTTACCTGCAGCAAGTTTTTTCAAATAATCGAAAACTTAATATTTCCTGTTTATTGTCACTACAATATCATTACCATTTGAAAATTCTACGATAAAACCGCTTAGCAAAGATATTGCAATTAAACACAAAACCAACAATAGCTGGCAACCCTATCGTGGCTTTTCAACCGAATTTGGCTTGAATAATGTCTATAATAGGTTCCATCAATTGTATGAAATTCGTATTGATTTCATGACTGCACTGGAAGTTATAGGGCAAATGTTTTATTTTCCTGAGTGAATTTTCAAAACCAAAGACACATAAATTACCATAGCTGGCAGCACCAACCGAATTTTTCAACCAAATTTATATCAAACAGAGTTTAGAGTAAGGTTCAGCTATTGTGTCAATTTCATGAAAATCGGGTTACATATTCACATTTCATAGGGCAAAAAGCAGTTTTTTTTCCTTTGTAATTTTTCAAGATGGCACCACTGGCACAGAGTTGCCCGCAATTCAAAATCGCTTCTACCAGACCTGATTCTACTTAAGTCTAATGCATTCTGTAAATTTCAGTTGTACCTGATTATTGGTTCGTGAGTTCCCGTGAACAGCAGTTTTTGATGCTAAAAATATAGGTTAACTGGGAAAGGGTTACCGTTCTTGTCCGACATGAAATTTCCAATGTTTTACTTTGAACGTGTAGATAAAGCATAGGATTTGTATACAGATTGGTTTTATTGTAAGAAACGGACATTTTTTTGAATATTCGATGGTTTGAATGTTTTCACTTCCAAATTTTCATTTTTTCAAATTAAGACACCAAAATTATCATAGCTGGCAGCTCCAACCGAATTTTTCAACCAAATTTCTACCAAACATGGCTTAAAGTAAGGTCCAGCTATTGTGTGAATTTTGTCAAAATCGGACGATTCAATCAGAATTTATAGGGCTAAAAGCAATTATCTTTTTTAGTGATTTTTCAAGATGGCACCACTGGCACAGAATCGCCCACATATCAAAATCACTTCTATCAGACCTGGTCCTATTAAAGACCAATACATTCTGTAAATTTCAATTAATTCTGTGCATTGGATCGTGAGTTTCCGTGAACAGAAGTTTTTGATGCTAAAAATATAGGTAAATTGGGCAAGGGTTACCAGGCGTGCCCGTAATACCATATCTTTTTTTTTTTGGTTATGTAAACAAAGCACAAGATTTACATATGAATGGCTTTTTTTTGAAGAAACGGTATTTTTTCAAGAGAGACGATTATTTGGAGGTTTTCACTTTCAGTGCCTGCCCTAGCCACAGGGTTGCCAGCACGCTCATTTAAAGCTACAAAAATTTACAACTAAATAATACCAATATGCTCCGAAAATTTCATAATGATTGAATAGCTCTGTCAAAAGTTATCGCAATTTAAAAATTTTCAAATTTTCCTGTTCTCTTTTTAGGCACCCAGCGCACACATAGTGTTAAAAAATTCCAAAAAATTATCCGATTCACATGTAAAACACGTTTTAAATTTATTTTGTTAACTTTATTTATGCGAAAATTATTTGTGTACGAAATAATAGGTATATTAAAAATATCACTAAAATGGCCGCCGGCGCCAAAGGGTTAACAATAATTGACATTTAGTGAAACCTGGACCTATTCTGCATATACACCAATGTATCCTGAAAGTTTCAGCTTAATCGGATGGCGCGTTCCCGAGATTATCTCACTGAAATTTTTTGATGATATATATATATATATATATATATATATATATATATATATATATATATATATATATATATATATATATATATATATATATATATATATATATATATATATATATATATATATATATATATATATATATATATATATATATATATATATATATATATATATATATATATATATATATATATATGGAAATATGAATTTTTGGCCGAATCGATTTTAATACTAATGTTCTTCGAACATTAGTAATAAGGCACTGAATCTGTCGAACTAGTCGAATAAATTGCTGTGTTATAAAATGGAAAATAAATATTATTTTTGTTTGTTATGAAGATACCAATTGCATAGTGATGTTAAAGTCTATATTGCTTTGCGAATACTTAATGTCATAAAAAATTTTTTTTAATGTCTCTAAAAAACATCAATTCAAATATTTTTCTTCCCAGATTGCTACTGCGTTCTGAGAATAAGTTTCAGAAAGCTCTTCAATTTCTGACAAATGAGAGAAGTGGAGTGGTTTTATTCTACTATTCCAACATTGAACAAAATGAACAAAATTTGAATTTGCTGAAATTTAGCTGAAAACGCTTCTGTCCCTTGGACAAAAAGAGGCAAAATAAAAATATGTGAGTGCTTTCATATTCGCTTATTCCATTTAATTGACTTTGTTACGGATTAAGCCTTCAAAATTTATCTTCAGTAAGAAAGCTCAGTCACGTTTCCATTATGGATATCCGAGTGAATTTAACCATTATAACTAACTAACATGTATTTCATAAAGCCAGAGACAGAATGAATAAATCTAAAACCATTCATGTTAGTTTTAGTTACAGTAGTTTGAAGTAAAATTGAAAAAAAATTATATTCGTTAGGTCACGGATTACTTAAATAGTTTTGGCCCTCCAATAAATGTCGTTTCGGCATTGATAAACACGTACGTTAAAAGACAACTCTATTTGATGATTAAATATGTATTTGAACAACAATAATGAAAAACATCACGCTAACCAGTCACTATGCGTCCTAAATAGGATGAGTGAGCTTCTATCGATTGCATACATATTTATCCGGTGCATAGAGTTCTTTCAATATTTATAACTTCTACAGATGATCGTTCTTTGCCTGCACTTTTTTATTACGATAGGTGCGCATTCAATTTATTCGAAAATTACTGGAAAATTATCTGCTCGCTCATATTAAAGCATACTTGTAATTTGTAGCTTTTCAAACATCAAACTTTCAGCTTAACAATAAAAGACTTAGAAGACTATTCACGCCTCAACTAGCGTGATTCGAGAGACAAATAAGCAGTGACCAAAATTAGGATTTACCGTTCACTCACTTTATGAATATCTCAACTGAAGAATATAACGAGCTGGAGTCTCTCGTCCACCAACCAATTAAAACACAAAATCATGATAAGACATTTCTGACTTTGATTTAGACTTAATTAAGTCAATTGTATGCTTTATTAATCCTAGCACCTACCATTACTGTACATCGACTGTCGCGATTCGCGTTCGGGCAGGATTGCGAAGGTTTCTATTCTGGTTGATGTACTCGAAGCTGACTTCATCTTCAATACTGAACGTACTTTTCACTTGGTCATTATTTCGCGGCTAGTCTACAATTGCTATCCGTTCCGAGCAATACTTCGAATCTAGAATACGCGAGAGGCATTCGCGGCAACAGTCCGACTACAGTTAGGTAGGAAAACTGAAAAGTTGTAAACACTTGTCCCGGTACAAACGTTTACGCTCGGGCAGTTGGAGTTTAATGCGCAAGGCAGAATTTATTGTTTATTTAACATGAAATAAAGCTTTCACCGAGAGCTATTTCATTTCTCGGACACGTGGTGATGTACAATTTGATGTATCTACTGCTGTGTTATGAAATGGAAAATAAATAGTAGTTTTGTTTGTTTGGTTTGCAACAAAGTTGATTTTATGGTTCATTCTTCATCCGTGTCAATTTGTTCGTTTTTATAGGTAATACATTCTAGTAATGATGTTGATTTAAGTTGGCAGCCTAGCATTATGCTAACTTGCTAAGATTTTATTACGACGAAATTGGTTTTGAAACGACTTAATTTCATGTTATGACTTGACTGAAGTTGATATTACCTAGGGTGTGTTCAATGTGCATGCTATAGCTGCTCCAAAAGCATAGCATAGCATCACTTTAGCAAGTGTCAAAATTCGCAGTAGCTAGGTGAAGCAGCTATGGATATTGGACAGCCAAGAGCTGCTACGAAGGTCAGCCTTTACACAGGAAGTTCAAAAATAATTTTGTTTCAATTTTTTTATTGTAATTTTTGCATTTTCGTGGATCAGTTCAATACTTCCATTGCACTTTGGAAACTGTATGAAATTTAAGAGTTTTCAACATACAGCTGCACAATCCAGTAAAATTTTCCTAACATATTTAAAACGTATAACTTATTTCCAGCTTTTGACGCCATATATGGGAAAAAGAGCAAAAAATAATCGCTGCAAATTTGATAATACAGGAATTAGTGCACCCGGCCTTTTACGCTTCATGCTCGCCTTTTAAAAACTCAAGATGAGCTGCGCTGTGTACAAGCCAAATTAAAACTCGAGTTGAGTTTATGTGTTTAAAAGCAAGTATTTAATTTATGCTGTCACTATTTTCAAATTTATTCCTCATCTCCTGTGTCACAAAAGCGCAAAAACTTCTTTTCATTTCAATTTCCAATTGAAAATGACGTTTGAACTGCATGTCAGCTGTGTACGCACGGCCATTTTGCCTTAGCTACTTTCTTGCTATCCTCCAGACTGCGAGCAGCAAATAGCTGCTACCTTAGCA
Source organism: Nemotelus pantherinus (assembly GCA_963978885.1). NCBI lineage: Eukaryota > Metazoa > Arthropoda > Insecta > Diptera > Stratiomyidae > Nemotelus > Nemotelus pantherinus. The sequence goes on from OZ022263.1 coordinate 33,967,792, forward strand.
GCTATGCCGGAATCATGGACATCCCGACTGTCAAATAGCAAGCATCAGAAAGTAGCTATTGGGCAACCAGAGCTGCTAAAATAGCAGCTAATAGCTGCTATAGCATGCACATTGAACACACCCCTGATTAGATTTTTCTAGGTTTCAAAATCGAAGGGTTTAAATGCAACATGATTTTTTTCTAATAGAAAAACTGTACAAAAAACCGAGCTTGCAAAACCGATTCTTTAAATCTGAATTCTGCGAACGAAGGGTGTGACACACCATGGAATTTCTGTTATGTGATCATGCATGAACAAATGTTTTCGTTCAAATTTCAGGTCCGAAAGTCTAACCATGCCTCATATTCAATTGTCGATAACTGCTTCTGCCTCCATTCATGTTGGTGTCTAGAGATATGAATAAGGATAGAAAGCACTTTAAGAAAAGCAGGCATGTAGCTCGATTATCGCACAAAAAGATCAAAGTGAAATTTGTGTTAGACTAGATTTCTGCCGGATATAATAACGGGGGCTAGAAGATTTGAAAAAGTGGCAAAAACACTGAAAGAATATCTTATACGAAATCGATGGTAGCAATTGAGGAGAAATGGGGGATTGTAGCAATTAGGAAAGCGGAAGAGTTAAAAATTGAAAAAAGAATGTGTTAAATCAGAAGCGATATTTTGACGTTAAGATTACACAAAGGTTTTCATCTTACAAGAACTACACAGAAAAATATCTCTCTGTTGCGTATTGCAGCGCAGAGCTACAGTGTAAGTGGTTTTCAATTTGCACCTGACTTACAAACCAAGCGTTTTGTTATTTGCAGGAAGTGAAAAAATGCTTACTGAGAACTCTAAGATAATATTTCATGATAAGCTTGTTCACTATAATCTTTTATTTTTGATGTCTCGGTTCAAATACATTGACTTTCATGGGTTCGGACATTCAACGTATGAATCGATATACTTTGTGTAATACATTCAGTTAATACGATAACAGAGATAGACCCTTATTCTTCCAAAATCAGCTTCTGGTCAATTGTAATAATGTCCGTAATATTCATACAAGTATGTATTTTATTGAGTCCTACGCATGATTTAGTTAGAAGAAACTATTTACTTACCTCAAAATATATGCTTGTGACATAAGCTCTCTTATCAATGTGTTATGAACGTGGTAGCGTAAATGTCAGCGATTTATAAAGAAAAGGTCATTTGAAGTCGTCAACAAAAATTAATCCGCCTAAATAGAATGGCCACAAGCAATTAAATGAAATACATATTCATGGATGATGACCCGTATTGTAAGATATCAATTTTATTCAGGAAAGTTTTCTATTGAAAATTTAGTAGTACTCACTGAATTCAGGAAACTAACAAATATGTTATTCTGCCTTGTTTAATTGTTTTTAAACAGATTTCGTTCGAATAATACAACTAGCGATGGAGTTGCCCAAATATTTGTGGCAAGGAAACAAGAAGCTCTACAAAGTTAATTTCGTACAATACATTAAAATTATAGGCATGGGTTTGAATAATAAAGAAATTATTCATTCAACACAGTAAAATTGTGATGCTAAGAGTATAGAGCTTTAATCGTATTTTTGTAACAGAATGAAAATGAAGTTAAATATCTTAAATTAAAAATTAACAATTTTCTGTATAGATATACAGAAATACTTATTTGGTTCGTTAGCTATGGCCTGTGAAAAAAAACACAGCACAAAAAAGAGAGCTAAAATAGAGTGGTACCCAAAATTGATTTAAGGGGGTTCCCAATTTGAAAATCATCAATAATATAAAAAGAAAAAAAACAATTTATGGGCCTAAACATTTCTACAACTCTTTCTGCATATTTTGCAACTTGTCCCGTTCCAAAATTTCAATTAGAAGTATTTTATTTTAAATTTATAATCTTAAGCGTTTGCAGCAATTAGAGGAATTATGATTTTTTGATGTGAAGGCATGATTCTTTCGTAATTTTAGTAAGGAATGTCATAAGGGGGCCCGGTAGCTCTGCTCGCTAAGGCGTCAGGCCGAAAAGCGGCGTGCTACGGGGCCTGCGGGTTCGAATCCCGCCAGTGCCATGGCTGTAAGTGTGAATGCGTGTAACTATCTATGAAGGTGGCAAATGGGCCAAAACTGGTGGCCTAATGCTGGCCGCGTTCCCGGCAGCCCTCTTCACTAACCTAACCTAAGGAATGTCATAAAAAATAGTACACATATGAGAAGGTTACAAACTAATTTCAAACACGTTTGTGAACGACATCTAGCGAGTGGTTTGCAAAAACACAAACGAAAAATATAAAATTGACACGTCATCGGTCCCGGTTCTTTCAAACGCTTCTCCTGAAAAATCACGTTTCTGCACAGATCTCAGGTAAAAACCATCCGATTAAACTGGAATTTTTTACAGATGTTCTACAATATATTATCTATCAGATTTAATAAAAAATAAAAGTTAAAATGTTATATTGTGTTAGAGTTATGAAAAATGACTACAAAATATAAGTTCTTATCAATAATTCCCAAAGCACTATTTTGCTAAAAGCTTCTGTCAGGACATAGACGATAGCTTCAAAAATCAGTTGTCTAAATTAAAAAAAAATATCATTCAGCCATTTCGAGTTCTGTGTTCCTATAAAACGCCTATTTTGGGTGGCGGAAGGTAAATAGCGAACCCCTTAAGCAAACACAACCAAGTAAGAAAATTAACAATTAATAAAAATAATGAAACTAATACTAAAAAAAAAGTGTTTGGAATGTTCGTTGACATAGATGGGAAGCCTTGATTGTTTGAATTCATACAAATGATTTAATTCTGATGAGCGAAACATTGTTCTTTGCCGTTAGATACACTACAGTAAACTTCAATCGGCTTCTTTTTTTAATAAGAATATTTGGTAGTGCACTAACAGTGGATGAGTTAAAAAAAACTATTCATATTCCCAAATTAGAGCTCAAGCAGGCAACCGCTATCGAAAGGAGAAATATTCGCTAGTGCGTGAAAAGTTTTTAAAACAAAGATACAAATTTTTCAAACTGAGAACAGTTTTAGTCTCATCAAAATTTAACTTTTATTGAGTTTGAAATTTTATGATGTCAACTTTACACAAAGCCAATAAAGTTTTCTGAAGTCCTGGATTTAATAAGAAAAATCATATATTCTTCCCTGGATCTTTTTTTCTAAACAAAAAAACAAAAAGTGGAATTTCAAGTCTATGCAAAGTTATATATTTGCCAGTTGTGAATATTTCTTATTGTATTTAATTTCTTCACAACAAAATTACGTCTTACTTGTAAGTGAATCGAGAAATATATTTTTTTCCATTTTATCTAAACGCAACTATCTGAACAACATTTTTCTTTCATTAGCTTTAATTATTAGTTTTTGTTTAATTATTAATTTTTTTTAAACTGACAAAATACATTATTTCTGTAATGAGTTTGAGTGCATCTGAATAGGTGCTTGACGATAGCACGCGGCGCTTGACAAGTTATCTTATCTGCTGTTCTTGAATAGCGCCCAATGTGGGTCCACAACTAGTATCACCAAATTTTTTATTGGAAGCATATGAACACCGACCAGAAGTATTCATACCAGAATGGTAACTCAATGTAACCTCAAACTTTACGAAAAACAATATAAATTATTTTAGATTATCACCCAAGTGTAACAACACTCTATATAAATGTTGAGAACTTAGCGGAAAGCTTGAACTTGATCATTCGACTATTCAACTTACAAGCCATAGGAAAAGTTTGCAAGTTAGATGGACACTTATGTATATAACAAAGCTAAGACAATATTTTACTTGAATTCGGGTTTTATAAAAATATATCTCACATGAAGTTTACGAGAATCTAAAAGATTTTTTATGTTTTATTGTCAAGGAAATTTTCGAAAGAAATAGCGAAAATTGTGGCACGTTTTTCCACTCACAATTACCATCAGAAATTGTCCGAAATATAATAAATTATTAAAAATATGATTGATATCTTTGATTGATTCTTTACAGTTTCAGTGACATATTGACAAGCATTCGAGATCTTTGTCAAAAGTGTGAAACATTACAACCTCATGTTTTCTTCACATTTTACGAAAATAGATTTTGTGACACATTTAGTTCGTATTGAAAGCTTACGGTGAAGAGGAATCTTCCTCCTTAATAACATGTATTTTTCAGTCAATTACTGTATTGTCCTTCGTATTCAACTTTAGGTCATGACATGGAGTTCAGGGCCGTGAACTTATAAATTATTGCTCAATTGCCTAAGCAAAAGTTTGAGAATGACGCAAACTAAACATTTTCATCGATCGTGGGTTCATAGTTATTTTCTTGTTGTATTGAGTTATATTGGTCTACAATTTCAAGGCATTATAAAAATTTCACATACGAACGGCAGAAGACTTTCATATTAACATTTAAATAACACGTCAGTTCCCATGCAATACGCTCATTTCTAATGATTCTCATTTCAATGACTTGTGATTAGCGAATCCAATCCCGGGATCCCGGATCCCGGGATCCCGGTCAATTTCTGGTCCCGAAAATCCCGGGATTGATGATTTCTAATCCCGGGATTTTCGGGATCAGAAATTGGCTGGGATTTCGGGGCCGGGAGTCAAGCATTATCGGCAATCAAGTTACAGCAAGACTCGAAAAGTGCAAATAGAATCCATATTTATGAGAACACAATTAGCTCACATCAAAATGCGTAAAGAATAGAGCAAAATAAACCGATGTAACAGTTAACAAGAGAATACAAAGGGGTTTGTAAATAAATAAGTATGGACTGTTTCGCATTTAGTGCATTCGTTACATCGAATGGTTTGAGGAAATTAATACTAGCGAATGCATACACAGATTCACCAAAATCCTTAACAACAATCAAAAAAAGGTTGTTGGCTATGCAAGCAGGATAAAGAAAATAAAAAATAAGATATAACAGGCTAGTATCTCAGGTGAACGGTTCAGTTTGATGTTTGATGAATGGACCTTGACTGCAAATAGGCGCTATATAAATATAAACATCTACTTAGTAAATTCTTACTGGAGCTTGGTGCGAGTAAGAATATCAATGACAGCTGGAAACTACCTAGATATGAGTTTAATGTTTCTCTAGGAAAAAACATTGTTACCATCGTAACTGATGGGTCAAACGAAATGCGATAAGAAGGCAGACTAGTTGGTACAGAGCAACATATTTGTTTGGCGCATAGCATCCACTTGGCAGTTTGCGATGTTCGCTATAATATGAGGTACATTCCAGATTAAAGTGATTTCCCGATAGTCTGAACGACGACCACGAAGATTTGGATGGTCCTGAATCAGCTAACTACGTTGAAACCGGTCGCCTGCAAGACACGCTAGATCAGACGAAGGACATCAGCGAATGCATAAAGAAAGTTTGTTAGGTAGTTTTATATTTTAAAAAAGCTCCAACGAAAAATAATAACGATCTTTAAAACTATGTCGGATCCGAGCAAGGCATTTAAGTGTCTCCTTTAAATGGACTGTAAAACAAGATGAAATAGTCTCTTGACAGTGCTCGAATAGTTTCCCATTTTGAAAAATAGTATACATTAATAGGCCTGCAATATTCAGAGCAATTAGAAGCAACAGAGTTTGATTCGATTCAGAAAATTATTGAAGTTTAACTCCCTGTAAAATTGGCTGTGACGGCCTTTAGTCGCAGACTTGCAAATTTATGCACTGCTAATACTTCATCAAGATTTGTATTTAGGCTGTTAGGAGAAAAACGGTCTATTCTTCTGAATGGTATGAAAATTGCAATATTGGACCGAATAAAAGAGCGTCAGTGTACCGAGCTATCTGGTATGTTAAGCTATCTCCAGAATCCACATTGTACAGCGAAAATTTACCAAGTGAAATAAAATCTCTATTTTTGAAACCAAGCAACGCAAATATTAAAAAAACATACTTCAATGATCTAGATGCTGAACCCTATGCTTGATAGCCAAAGAAATGAAGAGAACCCAGTAGATACCCATTTTGAATCAGAACAAGGTAGTCGGCAATTAACGCTACAAGAAGAGCTGCAAAAGTATGAAAATAATCAATCATGAAATGCCGCAAGAAACTAATCTAATTAAAACCATTGCAAAAGAAATGAATCTTTTCGAAAGTGGTGGCCCTTGCATAGTTTGGAGCAGGTGTACCAATATTTCTCGACCGTTTCCGCGGTGTCCAACATCGGGAATAAATTTAGAAGCAGGCTTGGAGACGATACTTTAGATGCTTTGCTATTGCTTCAATGTTACTTCCGAAAAACCCAATGAACTTTGGTCGAATTTTTTATATGTTACTTTATTATGTATCTCAATTCTAAGAGTTGTGTTTTGTTGTTGTGGTTTTTGGTCGTGATTTTTTGTTGTAATTTGTAATAGATGTAATTTTTAATATCTGTCTTCATACTGTCAACGTTTTGGATAATTAAAATTATTGTTTTTATTTGCATCAATAATATAAAAAAGTAATAATGCAATTTTTTATACAGTTTTGAGCTTACTTATTGTTGTAGTTTTGAAATGATGGCAAATAATATAATCTGTTTACTAGAAACTTGACTTATTTTGTTGTGTTGTATTATGAATTTCAAATCCCGGGATCCCGGGATCCCGGGATTTGAGATTTTTTAATCCCGTAATCCCGGGATTGAAAATATGGTTCGGGATTGGAATCCCTACTTGTGATGCATACGTGTATTCGTGAAAAGTTTACAAACGAGCTTGCATTTCGAATAAAAAAAATGCTATTTTTGTCCAAGGATGCATGCATCGTTCAAATGATTTTTTTCTGTTAGAGCGGAGTAAAAAAATGTGTGTACATGATATTAATTTAATTAGATACAAGTGTGCATGCCTATGTTTAACTTCAAATTTTATGGTTCATTTTCAATGACTCCTAAAGTAGAGTAAGCAGTTCGGGTAAAATATAGCAAAAATATAGTTAATGATTTCACAAACGTAATACGGGATTTCGGGGAAAAATTGATAAGTAATAATAGATTGTAATAAATGACGTTATATTGATGGCGTAAACTCGCCATAACTTTGTCCATTAAGCCAAGTACGGAAATTGAGTGAGGAAAAATTGGATCGAACTCTCCCAATGATAGCAGTTAAATCATAGGCACAGAGAAATTCAATATAAATCTTTATAACGGTGAATTTATGTGGTTAAACTAATGCGACAGTAGTCTATAATTATTGTGCCAAATGCTTTTTTTTCAGAACAGTAAAATTTCTTTAAAATATTGTCATGATATAGGAGAAGATAGTGTTTAAAACTATGGAGTTCACACAAACACTGATGATGTTTCACTCTAGCTAAATTTCAAATTTTCACTCGCATTTTAATGCAATGGAAATTTGAAAACGTGGTAAAATGATGGAAAGTTTATATAGTGCCATCCATTATTTCGAGTACTTATCAGTCTTTCCTCAAAACTCTTTCCTCAAAATCAATAGCTAAATTTTTGCTATCGATATGATGAAAATTGTCATTTTACCCGAATCTCCGTACTTGGCTTTATTTCTTTAATATTTAAAATGGGAGTAAAAGATGCAAGTTTAGCTATAGTGAAGCAGTCATAACTATATTATTTTAAACGCTATCTTTTCTTGTATCATGAAAACATTTTAAATAAATTTTATTTATGTAAAAAAAAACACATTTGGTAAGATATTTATTGACTGTGCTTATGATTTTACTTCTTTCATTAAGAGTGTTCGATTAAATTGTCTTTAAACCGAATCTCCATACTTGGCTTAATTGTAAAAAATCCTTTTAAAGTATAAGGTAGTGTACTTTCCCGGATAGCTTATGACATTTACACTTTAAATCATTTGTAACTCGTGATAAAATTTTTTCCGTTTCTAAAACTTTTAGTAAAGTCCTAATTATCCTCAATTATTGTTCAAAGTTGTTGCTTTAAATTATTCAAATTTGTTGGCTTTGCTTGGAAAACTTCCTGTTTGCACCAGCCCCAAACGAAAAAATCGGGCACAATAAGGTCACGAGACCTTGGGGGTCAAAGAAACGGGTAAGTTTCTGAAAATAACTTTATTGGGAAATTTTCGCTACAATTCTGTAAGAACAACCCCGGTTATGTGTAAAATTGCACTATCTTGTTGAAACCAAACAGAGCTGAAATAAATTCTTTTTTGGCGTAGCTCTGGAGAGAAAAACTATTTCAGTAGCTTTAAGTAATATTCTCCATTGAAAGTAATTATAAGAACATATTCTTCCAAAAAGTAAGGCCCAACGATGCAGCTTGATGAAACTGCACACCACACTGTGACTCGAAGTGAATACAATTCCGTCTCATGAAGTATTTGTGAGCTAAGATTCCTTCATATTAGACTAAGGCACTCCGCACACGGGTCGTTAGCAATGCTATACGTGAGAGATGCGTTTGACACTTGTCAAGCTCGCGAAAAAACGAGTGCCGTCATCATCGTATTATGTCCACACACGGGTCGTCAAGAAAACGTCAGTATGCGTCGTAAAATCATACCATTCGGGACATTCAATGCCCCAATGTGAACCGACTACGCTTCTCACTCTTCACGATAGGCTAACGCTCCGTTAGCGGTCACCCATTGATTTACATAGGTTGTGACGACCAAGCGTAGAAATATCGCATCTACGACGATAGCTCAAGGACCCGTGTGCGGATTGCCTAACTTGTGTGTTAAAATTGTCGTTTAGATCAAAATGGGTGTTGTCAGACATATAAATGCAGTTTAAGAAATTTTATTCCTCTTCCAGCATATCAATAATCTTCTGGCGAAATACAAAATGAATCGGCAAGTCTGCTACATTCAGTTTGCTTGTTAGTTGAATTTTGTATGAAAATAAGTAAATCTTAATGCAGAACTGACTGCAGTGACTGTTTGTTGATACTCATTCAAGCAGATAAGCTCCCTGGCAAAAATCTAGGATTGTCATCGTAGCAGCGATAGTTTCCTGTTTGGGCGGAAATCGCAGACTCCAATGCGTGGTAGTGGCGCACAATCAAACTTTGTTAAATTTAAAGACCGATCCGTAAGCTAAAACAAATTTTAGGAAAACGTTTTGTAAATGTAAAAGACAAAGCAGCAGATGCTGATATTTGAGCAAAACGAATGATATTACTTTAATAACTTTTGTAAATGCATTTATATATTAACTTGTCTGTTTGTTCATTTGCTACAATAATTTTGTATGACTTGTCTGATAAATGAACAAATCAAACTAAATTGTGCATGACCCTGAAGATTGCGTTAGAGCTTCAATAAAGAGTCAAGTTAATGCAGAAACTGCTATGTTCACGACATTAAATACATGCATCTTACACTGACCGGGTGAAATGGATAGCAACATCAAATTTCGCCAAGTTGCACAAACGTGAAAAAAAAGAAAAAAAATGTCTCGCCAAGCCTTAGGCTTAGTATTGACTACGGGTTCAAGCGATATTTTCATAGATTATTTCACCTGAACTTTGTTCCAGATAAAAGTTAGTTTGAAACTAAATCAGAGTGGGACTCATATGTTTAAGCAAAAAACTTGCTTTTGTTTTGAAAATGCAAAGGGTTTTATCAATATTTCAAGCCAATTTAAAATGCGCAGACCATTCTTTCGAGCTCAAAAGTGACATATAATGTCAATAAGCGTTTCAATTTGAAAACTAAATTGTGCCAGAGTCTTCATCACAACAGATAATAAAAAAGAGATCGAAAATTGAAGAACTTGACATTTTATCTGCTAGTAATCAGCAAAGTCGCTACTTTCCTCCATTGTCAAAATGTTCACTCTAAAAAATGATGAAATAATAAAGACTAATAATTCGTCTTTACGCTGAAGTCGAAACCGGCCTTTACTGAACAAGTAAGCTTAATTGCAATAACCTTCCCATTCCTACTGGGCAATGTAGATGAGTTTTGAAAAGAAAACTTTGCACGACGGACGATTTTTACCATTTTAATTTCTTGAAAATCTACTCTAAGTATCAAAATGGTGGGTAATAGGGCAATAAACGCGAAATGGCATTTCCTGCAATCTCCATTGAAGACAATGCCTTTTGTTGCAAGAAGATATCTAATCTTTATTGATGGAAAATATGCTGTTAACACACTCTCATCTTATGCAGGATTTACACTTTCTCCGATTTGGCAAATGTTGGCGCGCACTAGAGTGTAAATGGTCACCTCATCTTTTCTCGCCAGTTTTTCGCCATTCAAGACATGGCAAAAACGAGATTGTGAATCTCTCGTCGGCTCTCGCTTGTTTTATGAGAGTTTTGTGAGGGCTACTGAGAGTTTATGAGGGTCTCGTCTTAGTTCGTGGACGTTCAAAATTTTGACGGTTTTACGTATCGAGTTAAAGGGATTTGAAAAAAAGATCTGGTGCTGGATCGAATGATATTTACAAACCGATTTGCTTTGCCCACGAAATCATGGACAAGATGGACCATATTCGACAATATGCACCGTACCGGACAATATGCATGAGTATGGATGGTTACGAGGTACACTGTTCGAATATTTGTAAACAAATTTCTGAACAGAGAAAATGCTACTTAGAGCCTGCACAGACGACGAACATGGTGCGTCAACTTGGCGAGCGAACAAGTGCAATTGTTGTTGTACGCAGGTCAAAGCTTACCCGTTTACAACAACAATTGCACGTGTTCGCTCGCCAAGTTGACGAACATGGTTCGTCGTCTGTAGATGCTATTACTTACACCACATGCGAATCTGAGCACTTAAACTTCACACACTTCAAATCTTCTCAATGCGTACAGGACGAGTTTTATGGCGCATTGAGCTAAAAAAAAAGGTCTATCGCTTAAATAAACAGTTTTCAGTGAGGGCTTTGAATACTTGTAAAATGTTTTGGGAAGTAATTTCCGAAATTTCGCCATAAATAAATGGAAATAATATCTCGCGTACACTGAATATCTTATCAGCTCCGCAGTGTGTGAATTCTTCAGAAGCAAAAGAGTTAAATCAAGTTGATAAAGATGCCTTTAAACTATTTTGGGGTGATTGAATTACCTGATTCAATCGTTTTAGCTTCGAAAACTAAAATTTTTGCACGAAAGACCAATGTTTTTTAGAAGTTACTTTTGTTTCCATTTTATGGCAAATATCGATCTGCCCACATGATGCACATAAAACTCTTGTAACCAGGCGTGTGAGCATCGACCAGTTAAACAAATCACCACGATTATTTTGGTTGGTTTCAGCAATCTGATCTACATGTAAAAGAAAAGGTAAAAAACAAACAATGTTGAAAAACCATTTGGAATTTAGAAGCTCTTAAAGTTGATGTAAATAGATAGTTTAATTAGATATTCCTTCAAAAATTGGATTATTTCTTACAAATAAGTTTCGGGAATGATCAAATAAAATACATATTATCGATTATTCATTTATACGATTGAGTCTTGTTCAAAATATGTTCCGTTCCGTTTGAATTTTTAAGTCGACAGTGTTCTTCTTAAGTCGAGATTACTCTCAATTCCTTCCGCGATTTTGTATATATGTCTTTAGTGGAGTTCAAACGGGCTCCTTAAAGCAGGAGCTTAAGCTTTGGGATCATTAAAAAAAGCGGATGGAGCCAAATCTGGTGGATTTGGTGGTTGCTTTTATTTGGTGAATGTGTTGGCGTTTTTATTAAAAAAAATCCATCATAATAATGGCTTAATGAGACGGTGCATTGTCATGGTGCAAAACCTACGAATTGTTCCTATAAAGATCAAATTTTTTTCACAAATACTATTTCTCAAACAGCCAAGTAATATTGTTCATTCTCTGTTTGACGCTCCGGAAGGAATTTTTAGTGAGCAATTTCTCGAATATAAAAAAAAACAGTGAGAAAAACCTTAGTTTTGGACCGTCTAAAGCTCGTTTTTTGACATTCAGTTCATTTGGCATTGCTGGTTTGCACATCATATTCACTCAAGTCTCATCACCCATAATGATGCGTTCGATGAATGTGGAGTCGAAATTCACGCGTTACAGCATGTTCCATTTAAAGAAAATTGAAGTTCTTTACGACGAGTCGCGCAGCCATGCATCTAATGTCCCAAACATCTAGTCCAGTTGTCTGAGCCAATTCACGGCCGATGCTCTCTTATGATCTTAAACTCTAGCTCTCTGAGACTGAAACGACGATTATCGAGCTCTAATTGCTTGGCTTAATTAACGTTTTCTTCATTATTTGCGGTCACAGGCTGCCCAGAACGAGGCAATACGTCAACGGCTTTCCGACTTTTTTGAGCGTTTTGTTCCCCTATTATTTAACTTTCTTCTTTCAATTTTCATTTAATTTTTTCATGCTTCGGCCAAATTTGTATAAAGTGTTATATTGATTCTATGCACTAGCTAGCTAACCCAGCGAACTTCGCACTGCCTCAGTGAGAATAAAAAAATATGGTTTTAGCTTATTAGCTGAAATAAATTCAGTTTCAAAATGAAAAGTATTTTAATTACATTGAAGCGAATGTAATTTACGTGGCACCATGGCATTTGCTTAATTGAAGCAAATCAAAATGATTCGCACAGCATTGTATCACTACTTTCTCTTAAACTATTTGCAGGATGGATTGCACTCAGGTCGGTTACCTTCACTGAAGCACCTTGTGATATAAAAAAGCATTTCTTTTTACGCGGGGAATACTATTACGTTGTTGCCGGTACGACAAGCTTGACGATTTCTCATTGTCAATTGAGCCGTCGAACGTGCTGTCTTTCTTCGCCCTCGAGTTTATGAAGCACGAAGTCTGGCCACACTCAACGGGAATCGCTGTAGTGCATTCTAGCAGCATGAATGAAGCAAATATTATCAGCAATGCAGATGTAACGCTTGAAAGCTGTTTTCCAAAAAGTTCACTGCTCGCAAAAATTAAGGGAAAAGAACTTTCACGGCTTAGGTTTGGAATAATGGAAAAATGCAAATTTCAGACCATTTAAAATTATCACAGGTAATGAAAATGAGATTAAGAGCTGTGCAGGAGCAAACTTGGCTGCCGGCCCAAGCAGCAGCACAAATTCCCCCTAGTAACGTGCAATGCGAGAATACGCTGCTGGAATATCCAATGAGCATCGCAATCACTCAGCATGCATTATTTGCACATTCCGGATCATAGAGCGTTTTTATAGCGATTCCCAATTCGGGATTGGGAATATACCGTAATTCGTGAGCTTTAGCCCGATTTCCATGTATGTGTGCGCAGACTGTGTACGTGCACGGAAGCTCTTCAGGAGCTTGATTTGCGAATACCGGTTTTGTACGAAGCGTTCCGGATCAAATTATATGGCTACACGAAGATCGGATTAAAACCGGTTTGAAATCCCGATCTCGTGTACCATAGAAATTTGAGCGGCGATCTGGTTTACAAACACATAGATTGTGATTTGTTTTCAATAGGGCGTGTCCAAAAGGGAAATTTCTAATATCGTGGCTTCTAGCGGCCGCTGTTCACTTCATCGAACAGTTTGGTGGCCATCCACCAAACAGCATGCATCGGAATGCAAAATCATTCCGAAAATGCATCTGAGCGGAATGCCACGTGCGCTGTATCTAATTAAAAACTACTGTGCATATGAACTACTATAAAGACTGATATTCAAAGGAAAATAGAGAAAATAAGTAGATTTAGAACGCATATTGGCATTGCAGCAAACGCAACCTTTATTACGATCAGCCTATTTAGAAGGCAATGCACCACTTTCCAGGATTAACTCTCGTAGGAGTCAAGGTCTTAATCCTTCGCAATAACACGCCTAAAACGCCTACTACTTATTTTAATTTTAGAATGTATAGCATATGAAATTTCGTTAGAAGTATCAAGCAGTGCAATTGTGATGAAAATGCAAAATATTGATAACGCATTGCTAACTTGGCTCAACAACAATTTATGCTGTAAATTACGTTTTTACTAGATGAGTCCATCGAAAGCTAAAGAGATATAAATCGTTTTGGTTCCGCTATGAACGAAATTCCCAATTGTAACTGTTTTTTTTTTTGTAAGAGGTTTATAATATGAAAGTTTGATGGTAGCATTGTTGGTAGAAAAATGACTCATCATAAAAGTAATCTGATGAACGAGACATATCCTATGAGATTGGGGAATTTCTTAATATTTATTTGACTACGAAAATCAGTGAATCAATTAACTGTTTTACATTTTGCAAAAAAAAACAGCAGGGTTAATGGTGTGAAAGATGTTTGTATACGTACGCGCTGCAACGATTGGCTTGCATACACATCACTAAAATCCACTCAAACTCATATATAATACACATCAATGTGTCCCGTAAATCTACGAAATGTCTGGTGGAAGCACAAAATATTATTATATTTTTTCATGTCTGATTAAAACAGAACTGTTAAGACATAACTTTGATACATTTATTTCCAAAATGGCACCAACTTAGCTTTGGTGTGGCAATTTAATCAAATTCACAAATATTCAACGTTCAAATGAATTAAACGTTATCTATAATGGAATAACCGCAATGCTTTCTCTATTACAATTCAATTTGTAGACAAAATCTATCATAAATCTGAGAGATATTATTTTGTGTGATTGCTTCGTGGCAACTTGAAGTTCGAACGAAATCCAGAGCCTCGATTTTTTTTCGTTGTCCGCTTCACGTGAAATGTCCCTTATTTTAAATTATTAATTTAAAATGTGCTGTCTTGGTTCTTCTAAATACATTTTCTCTCATAAATATAATTAGAAATTAAATCAAACACTCGCTCTGTCCTGATTCCCATACACTTTCTTTCAAAATGTTGCTCAATTTTGCGTTAGTAATGCTCAAAAATTACATACTCTACTGCAGGAGTGGGCAAACCTAATACTGGTATGATCGACATTAATTTTTTTAATTTATGCGCGATCAACTTCGAAAAATGGGTTAAATTAAAAACAAATAAACATTAAATTAAGGTGTTTATTGATATTAATATATTAAATACATTGTATTACTACTTTGTGCAATGTACTTTATTAATAAATATTTTGAATTAATTTTTGATGTATATGAGTGACTCTCCATTTCATCAAAAAGTATTGTAGAGTTAGGCTTGCAAGCACTGAAGCACAATGCTAGATTTGATGAAATACCCTCGTTATCGAATTCTCTAAAAGGAAATGAAATAAATTCAAAAATCGGTTGAAGGTTATTGAGATTTGCAAATCGTCTCTCGAATTCTTGTTTAAAATTTTCCAGTTCAGGACAAAACATTTCAATATTACATGCACCAGTAGGTTAGGTTAGGTTGTGCCAGTTGGCACAAGGTTACACATGGACCTATTGGTACATATTGCTACGAGTTAAATGCGGCAGGAGAAAAAAAATCAGTCCAAGCAGCCATCGAAGGCCCCGGACTCTTTCGCGAACTGATGAATGTCTTTCAGCTTTCAGCTAGATTCACTAGTAAGTTTAATATGCTTTTCAAAATATGGAAAATATTTAAAAATTTTGCCTATTTAATTGTGAAGCAAAAGGTTTTAATTTTACTTAAAAAACATTTACCGAACTCAACAAGTCAACAATGTTTTCTTTTTTCTTGTAATTGTAAATTTAGCAAGTTGTAACGGCCCATAAAATCCGTAAGAAATGCTAATATCTTTACCCATACTGGATCTTCCAATTGTTCATGTTTTTCTCCCAATGTGTCCAAAAATGCAATAATTTCAGGCAAAAGATTTAGAAATCTTTGCAAAAATCTTCCTGTGCTAAGCCATCTAAAGTTTAGTACAGTTTTCGATTTCACGTTAAATTTTCATGCAAATTTTGACGTGAAATTTATTTCGGCGAAAATTTAGCTTGAAAATAACAAGAGTTGTACTCACTTTTAAGCGTGAAAAATTGCTTGGAACATGCATTCGCTTTGAAAATGCAAATAGCTTTGGCACATGTCTCCAATCATTTCACGCTAATTTAGTAGGTGCAGTTCATTTTTTAGGCTAGTACTGAGTTAATCGTGAAGCTAAATTTTGACATGTCTCCATTATCTGGTCATTCTTTCGAGCAAAAATTTTGAAAATGCAGAAAAGCGGGGACACTTATCATTTCTGACGGATAAGATGTCAAGAATTTTAATTTTTGAACGATTTTATTATTGAAAAGATATTTACACAATTCAATTTTAAAAATTCAAACACCAAATGTCACTATTTAGCTCGAAAGAATGAACTACACAAACTACATTGCCGTGAAAATATTTTTAATTTATTTTATCTAAAATTGAGATTAACCTTTGTTACGCTGTGTGTGAAAATTTACTATCTCGGTAGCAGGGAGACGAATGCAAAAGCAGGCAAGGTGTATAGAACAGAGAGATTTAAGGAAATGAAACAACCGTATACGTATACGAGATTTAGTGAAGCAGTTTTACTAAAATGATATAAATCTATAAATTGCACAAATCGAGAGCATAGCTATCTCGGATTTTCCCGTTGGCTTCTCCGCCACCAAGGCTCTGCGAGCTTTTGTGTGAACTGAAACTGCGTGGACTGTCCGATTGGATCTACCAAGGCCCATTCCAAAATGTACTGAATAAATCGTCAACTAAATTTTTAGTTCACATTTTAAATTAACCTAGTAAATTATTAAAAATGTCTGTGATCGACTGTCGAACTGTTTGCGATCGACCGGTCGATCGCGATCGACCGTTTTCCCACCCCTGCTCTACTGCATCATTCTGCTAAATTTTAAATACTTATCTTTTGTGGAAGTATGCTAAAATCAATATTCAAAAATGACCTCTGTTCTTGATCTCCTGCTAAAATTGTGTGCTGTATGGTTACACATCTAACTTAAAAAAAACGAAAATATTTGTTTATTTGCAGTCCAAATCAAAACACAAATCATCGAATATCTCGAAAGTGCTAAAATGTGCTTAGAACATGAATGCGATTCACGGCCGCGGTGCCGCCAAATGCCTAAACCACATAACCATCATCTCAAATGGTTCATGTAACGTTGATGCATGAAGTGGCGACGTCGCTATTCACCAGACACGCACCAACTAACTGAACAGCACTCGCCAGAAGCATCAATAAAACAAATTTCCCTGTTTCCACGCGCTTCAACGAAGTAAACGGTGAATTTCAGAAGCCACCACATTGGAATTCCCTTACATGAATACGCTTCTAACGAAGTGAACTGTACTTGTCAGAAGCCGACATATTAGAAGTGTGCCCGTTTGTACACGCTCCTGCGAAATGAACAGCATTTTTCAGAAGTCGCCATGTAAAGAATTTCCCTGTATGGAAACGCCCTTACGAAATGAGCACCAATCAGCAGAAGCCGCTAGGGGAAATCTTCTGCACGAGCATGCTCGCACGATGTGAATAGGATAAGTCAGAATCTGCCATATTGGAAATCTGACTACACGGACGTGCTGACACGAAGCAAGCAGCCTTGGCCAGAAGCCGCCATATGGGAAAGCTGCGTCCATGCACATGCTCGAACGAAGTGAACAGCAGTAGTCAGATGGCGCCATGATGAAAACCGACGTGTACGTACACAGAACTATCGTGTACACACAAATACAATAACGCGCAGAGAAAGCTCACGAATTTCGGTATATTCCCAATCCCAAATTGGGAACAGCTATAAAATCGCTCAATGTCAGGCCTTCCAAAAAGTTCCTTTTATAAAGCTACAAAGCTGAAAATTCAAAGTTCCTCTTGTATATACCTTGCTAGCCTAGGACATCTAATGTTAAAAAGAGATGAACTGGGAATGCATATGTAATGCTTTTATGAATTATTACCGTTGGGTACAACGCGGCGCTCTTCACCTGCGATTTATTGTTAATCTGCAGTGAATTAATTTGCAATATTCCGAAGTCTAATTGCATTACGGCTTCATGGTGAAAGATAAGATCTTCTGACTTACGGTATTGTAAATAACACTAAGAAACAGTGACGCGCATCGGCACAGCTAGTTCAATGGCGTTGTATAAGTGTTTACTTTTTACACAAAAATTTGTTTTTATGAATTTTTCCGATTTTTTTGATAGTTATTTTGCTATTCAGGGTGGAGACCAATCCAACAAATTAAAG
Source organism: Nemotelus pantherinus (assembly GCA_963978885.1). Classification (NCBI taxonomy): domain Eukaryota; kingdom Metazoa; phylum Arthropoda; class Insecta; order Diptera; family Stratiomyidae; genus Nemotelus; species Nemotelus pantherinus. The sequence goes on from OZ022263.1 coordinate 33,985,874, forward strand.
ATCATAAAAATCTGTCCAGCCGCTCTTTAATTTTTAAAATGTTCGTGGTCTATTGGTAACTAGCTAGACGTGTATGAACATTTTTCAATTGATTTCCTTGCATAGTGAATTCACTATTCACATTATATAAACTTCTATATGAACTCAGTACGAACAACAAGGAATTATGCATCTCAGCAAAAAGTTCAATAAATCTATTGAATTCCGGTCATATGAAACACAAGCTATCAATCAAGCTATGATATAAACAGTACATGTAAATATTTGTAATATCTATGTAACAAAATAATACTTAGCATTCATAGAAGAAACATTGAAACTGCGTACATTCTCCAACAGCATGCAAAAGTCCGAATTGCCAACTACTGAACGAAACTCAAATGACTAGTACTCACCCACATGTTGCACTAGTGTTGCCAGACGATAGCAATAATGACCAAAACGATTGAAAAGAAAATTTAGTTAGTAACATTCATAAAATTTGATTTCTTGCCAAATTACTCATAAGGATCCGCTTTCGATACTCATCGTCCCGATGAATGTGTACGCTCCCACCGCCGTTTGAAGCAGTCGATGCTGCTTGTTCCACTTGAATCATGCTGTCCTGAAATATTTAAAGTGAAAACAAATAACAAAAAAATAGTCTTTCAAGTCGCATCAGTATATTTAATTTAGTTACTTTTTTCTAAAGGGGAGAATAAAATCGATTCTATATTAAGGAAAAATTTGAAATGTTGTGGAAAAAACAAAAAATGCTTGAGGACAAAAAAGTCTAATCGAATGCAACCTTTTTTTATTGACATTTCGAAGAAAATTCAGCATTAAATTCACTTCGCCGACCATTCATTTTTTTTTATATATGGATATACATATATATATATATATATATATATATATATATATATATATATATATATATATATATATATATATATATATATATATATATATATGTATATATATACATATATATATATATATATATATATATATATATATATATATATATATATATATATATATATATATATATATCAGTAAAATGATTAAGGGAGATAATCTCTGGAGTGGCCGATCCGATTGAGCTGAAGTTTTTGGAGGACATAGATGTATATAGTGGAAAGGTCCATGACTTGCTAGAATTCAAATGTCTTTAACCCTTTGGTGGAGGCGGGCATTTTAGTGAATTTTCACGTACTCCTATATTTCCAAGCAGTGTAAATTTTCGATCAAAAAAAGTATTGGGAATGAAAACTTACTATGCTTTAATCCTCCGAGAACACAGGGGGTCAAATTGACCCCAGTGACCTTTTTGGCCGATCGCAGCGCTTAGGCCTGCGGGAAAAGGGGGGTACTATAGGCTCCTAAGTGTATTTATGTGTCTTGACTATAAGTTTACACCGTTTGCACACAGTCCCAAGTCGTCAGTCGTCGTTGAGAAGCCTTTGAAGCAGATTAAGGGGTCAAATAGACCCCATATGTACTCGACGTCAATTTAGAGGTGAAAATTCAATTTTTTTTTACTTAATAAATCGATAGATTAATTTAAAAAAGCCAAAAAATAAGTTTGCAAGTGCTTTAATTTTTTGTTTTTAGCAATATGACGTATAATTTGGGTTCTAGTGTAAGCAATAATTTGTAAGCTGAAGACAATGATAACAATTTTGGCGACAGTGATTCCTCCGAAGACGACCATGTCTCGGAGGAATCAGAATCTTGTTATTCAGAAGATTACACCTTTTTTTTGCATCCCTTTATATAGGGCTATTTTTTTTATTATTTTACTATGTCTTGAGAGTATCCAAATACATTTTTAGCTCAAAATATTAAAAATTGACAAAGTTATGATTTTTTTTAAATGTGCAAATTTTACAATCGCCACGGTAAATATGCAAAATAAATACTTTATTTTCAAGGGTCACTAAAGGGTTAATTTTTTTTATTATTTTGTCATACCTTGAGTTTTAAATTTTTAGCCAAAAATATTGAAAATTGACAAAGATACGATTTTTTTGTAAAAAAGCTGATTTTTGATAAAGCTGTTTTTTCGCGAATTTTTTTTAGGTATGTTAAGGACATTTAGGCCACTTCTAATGCATGAGAGCTACTAAAAAAAGCCTCAATCTATACTTACAAATTTTATCAAATGAAAATCTTCAGAGCTGGCGATTCTATAGACGTTCAAAAGTGGTTGGGGTCAGTTTGACCCCAATTGTTCTCGATGATCGAAAAAATAGGTGTGTTCTCGGAGGGTTAAGCTTGCCTATGATAAAGAATTGGAGATGTTGAACCGTGTGTGGGTGCTGGGTGCCTAAAAGTAGGCAAGGATCATAACTTCTGACAAAAACATTAGATCATCGTGAAAATTGCAGAGCATATTGATGTTGACTAGGACTTAGCACATATGGATTTTCAAGACAGTGCAGGTAACCCTGTAGACCAACCCATGGCCAAATTACCTTTATTTTCAGCACTCGAAACTTCTGTTCACGAGAACTGAAGACCGGCTTACCCAATCATAATGAAATTCACAGAACATATTGGTATTGACTAGGACCAGGTCTGATAGAAGTGACTTTGAAATGCAGGCAACACGGTGGCAGTGGTACCATCTTGAAAAATCACTGAGAAAAAAAACTGCTTTTTGGCCTATAGCTTTCGATTCAGCTATCACATTTTAACAAAATTCATACAATATTTGGACCTTAGCTCAGACAACATTTGATGAAAATTTCGTTGAAAAATTAGAATAGGCTTGCCAGCTATGGTGTTTTTTGTCTCCTAGATCTGGCAAATTTGTTCAGCAAAAGAAAGCTTTTTTCCCTATAACTTCTGGTCCAGTCATGAAATCAAAACGAAGTTCATGCAAAAAATGGATCTTAATGTAAATTAAATGTCGTGGGATTTTCGTAAAAAAAATCATAAGTGGGCTGCCAGCTATGACAAATTTTGTAATTTTTCGGAATCTCTTTATGCCATTAGATTTGCAAATGGGAATGATCCTGCAATGAAAATTAACAACAAATATTAACGTTTTGAAAATTTTAAAAGTGATGAGGGTGGTAGCCCTTAAATTCTTTTCACCCGTATTCAATCGAAACGAAATTCACCACCGGGTGGGTTTGACTTAACGTGAAGCAGATTTTGTATATACGAGTATTTTGCTTTGCTTCTAGCACAGGGTAACCACATTTTTGTAAATATTGCACCAACAAATGCTTCAAGTTACATACTCATAAGTAAAGCATTTGCAATAAAAATAAGGAATCAATTTCTAAATTTACCGAGTTTTGAAATTTTTTCGGATGGCAGCCTTAAACAACGTTTAATCGCTGAAACTTTCGATGAAATCCTGCGATTAGAACGAAATTCAAGGGATAAGTTAATTTAAGTATGAGCTTGGTATGGTGAACTTATTGCTGCTTCGTTGGAAAAGCATTGCTAGCACTGAACATTTTCAATATCTATGTTATAGTTGGGTTTTGTTGCTCTAGATACCACAAAAAGTGTTTAACGTCTTTCCACATTTTTTGTCACTCATAGACAATTTCTTCGAAATTCAGTTTTCTATCTAAATATTTATCGTTAGATAATATTAATTCTACAGGACAATTTGGTTAGAAATTTATACACGATACTGGCTCGAAATATTGGATATTTTGCAACATTCATATCTTCAATAACTTAGTAAATGCTTTTAAGTGCTCTAAGCAATGACTGTACTTCAAGTTACGTTGATTTGCGAACAGGTCAACCATATAAATACAAAATCAGCGGAACTCGAAATCAGAATCCGTCGCCAATATCCTCGTCTCAGTATCGCTGGGCCGTACCGGCCTTCAACTCCGTCGACTGAAGACTGTTCATGGGTCGGCTGATACTTGAATCTGGGTTGGTGTATGATCGCGGCCACTAATATTCTCCAGGAACTATCTCGGTCAGCTCTTGCTTCGGGATTTCCCTGGTGCCGTAGCACCGGTCTCCTGAGTCCCGTCATCCCGTAGTTGGTAGCGCGTTCAAGTAAGTATTTAATTCATTCGTTCTGGCGGAATACGGCTCGTGACATCGGTTGTTCTATTTATTCGAGCAAATAAACTAACTAACTAACCTATTTCTCGTGACTAGGTCAATGTACGTTATTCACATAATAAGTTTGTTATTCAACAAGTGCACAAATTTGAACTTACCATTCAACATGTTCAGATTTGTACGCTATTTTAAAGACTATACTAAATACACTTTTTCTAGCCCGTAACACTGCCTACTGCTATAGCTTTCGATGTAATCGTGAAATTAAAACGAAAATCACAGGACTAGAAAGTTTGAACATAAACACTAACTTTTTTGAGTGGTGCCGGGGCAATTCAACCAACTTTTACTAATGTTCGAAGAAGAACATTAGTATTAAAATCACTTTGACCAAAAATTCATATTTCTATATATATATATATATATATATATATATATATATATATATATATATATATATATATATATATATATATATATATATATATATATATATATCATCAAAAAATTTCAGTGAAAAAATCTCAGGAACGCGCCATCCGATTGAGCTGAAATTTGCAGAACACATTGGTGTATATGCAGAATAGTGCCAGGTCTCACAAAAAGTTAGTAATCTTTAACCCTTTGGCGCCGGCGGCCATTTTAGTGATTTTTTTAATATATCTATTATTCCGTACACAAATAATTTTTGCAAAAATAAAGTTGACGCCATAAATTTTGAACAAGTTTTACATGTGAATCGGATAATGTTTTGGAATTTTTTAACCCCATGTGTGCGCTGGGTGCCTAAAAAGAGAACGGGAAAATTTGAAAATTTTTAAATTGCGATAACTTTTGACACAGCTATTCAATCATTACGAAATTTTCAGGACATATTGAAATTATTTAGTTGTAGATCTGTGTAGCTTTTAATGAACGTGCTGGCAACCCTGTAGCAAGGGCAGGCACTGAAAGTGAAAACCTCCAAATCATCGTCTCTTTTGAAAAAATGTCGTTTCTTAAAAAAAAAGCCACTCATATGTAAATATTGTGCTTTGTTTATATAATCAAAAAAAAAATTTGATATGGTATAACGGGCACGCCTGGTAACCCTTGCCCAAGTTACCTATATTTTTAGCATCAAAAACTTCTGTTCACGGAAACTCACGATCCGATGAACAGAATTTATTGAAATTTGCAGAATGTATTGGTCTTATATAGGACCAAGTCTGATAGAAGTGATTTTGAAATGCGGGCGATTCTGTGTCAGTGGTGCCATCTTGAAGAATCACTAAAAAAGCTAACTGCTTTTAGCCCTATAAATTCTGATTAAATCGTTCGATTTTGACGAAATTCACACCGTAGCTGCACCTTACTTCAAACCACGTTTGGTAGAAATTTGGTTGAAAAATTCGGTTGGAGCTGCCAGCTATGATGGTTTTGGTGTCTTAAATTTGAAAAAATAAAAATTTGGAAGTGAAAACATTCAAACCATCGAATATCCTAAAAAATGTCCGTTTCTACAATAAAACCAATCTGTATACAAATCTTATGCTTAATCTACACAGTCAAAGTAAAACTTTGGAAATTTCATGTCGGACAAGAACGGTAACCCTTTCTCAGTTAACCTATATTTTTAGCTTCAAAAACTTCTGTTCACGGGAACTCACGAATCAATAATCAGATAGAATTGTAATTTACAGAATGCATTGGACTTAAGCAGGGCCAGGTCTGATACAAGCGATTTTGAATAGTAGGCAACTCTGTTCCAGTGGTGCCATCTTGAAAAATTACAAAGAAAAAAAAAATGCTTTTTGCCCTATGAAATGTGAATAAGTTACCAGATTTTCATGAAATTGACACAGTAGCTGAACCTTACTCTAAACTCTGTTTGATAGAAATTTGGTTGAAAAATTCGATTGGTGCTGCCAGTTATGGTAATTTTTGTGTCTTTGGTTTTGAAAATTCGCTCAGGAAAATAAAACTTTTTGCCCTATAACTTCCAGTGCAGTCATGAAATCAATACGAATTTCATACAATTACTGGAACCTATTATAAACATTATTCAAGCCAAATTTGGTTGAAAAGCCACGATAGGGCTGCCAGCTATTGTTGGCTTTGTGTTTGTTTGCAATATCTTTATTAAGCGGTTTTATCGTAGAATATTCAATAATGATATTTTAGTGACAATAAACAGCAAATATTAAGCTTTCAATTATTTGAAAAAACTTGCTGCAGGTAACCCTAAATTTCTTTATACTCCTATAACTTCAAATGTTATATAACAACGTGAAGCAGATGTGATATATTCTTGGCTTTGATACTGGCGAAAGGTTGCCAGCACGAGTCGGTTGTGCTACTTTTGTATCAATAAATGCTTACAGTTAGTATTCATACCGGAAACATTTACAATGAAAATAAATAACCGATGTTTCAATTCCCAAAGTTCTGCAAATTTTTCGGATCGCAGCCCCAAACTCCAAGTTCAGTTACAGTGCTGCAGGCACTGAGCATTTTCTTCATTGATATTATATGAGATGCTGCTTTCAAAATTTTGTGAAATAAGCAACTGATAACGAATATAATTAACCCGTGTTTCACTCTCACAAGCGTTGAAATTCATGCCAGTGGTAATATCTGAAACCTTCTACCATATGAGTTATAATGCATTCTTGAGACAAAAGTAAAACGTGGCATTTGAAACAATTTGGCCGTGATAAGCAGCGCATGTGGTGGAATATGCACTCAAAACCTGCACGATTCTTCTACTGTTCTTCGAACATTAGTGTTTCTAGCGGTTCAGGTGCGCTAGAGTTTTTTTTTAGATATGCTTGCATAAAATTTGCCTATGCTCATCGTTACACAATTTAGAATTAAAAATAATACTGTCCCCAAAGTTTTAGAATCGCATGCATTTGTAGTTTATATTAAAGCTATGTGGTATGAAGCAAACATTTAGCGTGCTAGAGTTGTACGTCCATTAGGTCCTTTAAGCGTCATGGAAGTCGATTTTTAAATTTATAACTGCTAGTTGCAAGTGTCGACACCCATGAACCATTTTCTCGTTTATGGAAATGTGAATCTAATTAATTTTTTAGCTGTAAATCCGATTCACGATTACTGAGGCAAGCAAACACGCTTAGAGTCAGTGGTGTCCCCACAAGACAGAGCGGCTAAACTCGACTACGTACCCCCCATAGCAGTCAGACAGTTTTACCGACCGTGTTTTTTGTGTTTTTGTGGTTCGAAGTTTCGAGGATGTTTTTTGTTTGTTTGCTTGTTAATCATCTTCGTGTTGCCTTCTGGTCTCGTTTCTGTATATTTTTGAGTATTCTTCTTCTAGTTTTTACCCCTGCTGCTACCAGAAGACGAGCAGGGATCTAAAATTGAAGAATAACTAGCAGAAACGTACAAAAATACACGAGAAGATAGCACACTGAAGATAAACAAACAAACAAATAAAAACTAACCCCCGGAAACAAACACACATCCACAAAAACACAAAAAAAAACCCATTCGGTAAAATTGTCGAACTGTTATGGGGGTACGTGGTCGAGTTTTGCCGGATATTTTTCACTAGTATTTCCAATAGAATAGAAATGTAACCCTACGGTTAGACTGCTGACCACAAATAAGTTAATAATTCAATGATTCCTCCATGTGACCTGCTTATGAAATCTTTATGAGACCGAGCCATTTTCCACAATCTACATTCAATAATTCATTTGTCCCGGATCAATTATCGGGCACCATATAGAATTAAAACAGATACAACTGTGAGATAGAAACAGGTGCACTGGAACATTAAACACGTTTGTACACAGAAATTAGAACATATTCACGTCAGCAAATAATGATTAATTTAGTGAAAATCACTCACATCATATTTAGTTTCGAAGTTTGGTAGATTATCTAAATATTCTTCCACCATTATTTCAGGTTATTAAAACTCTTAAAAACTTCCAGATCAAATATAAAATCCACTGATACAAATTTCAGATTTATAGGACAAAACCAGATGCTTTCTCCGGGAATAAAAAGCGAAAACTATTGTTAAAAGCAGAGAATGAACAGCATCCAACCCGCTGACCAGTTTAGTTATCTCAAAAGAAAGGAAGAGTTCGCGGAAGTCCGCTATAGAGCTTGTTCCTTTTTCACTCACATTTGTTCAATATACATACCTTTTCCACAAACTTGTTTGGCCTCGAAAAAAACCACCAGAGTATAGGACTACATTGCTAAGCTACTATTTGACATCGAATATTATGATAGAGTTTTATTGTGGAAAGCTCAATACACTAAGAGCTCTAATTTAACTAAAAAAACTTATCCAGGGATTTAATTCTATGAAAGTGTTTTTTTTGCCTTCATATGTTGATATAATTTCTTTTAAAAATATCTTAGGGATGAGCCACGAGTCTGATTATAACAAAAATAAGAAGACTGTATCCGCAAGTTTGTACATCAAAAGTCTCCGATGTGAGTTTCACGTTAAGAAACTAGTAATTAATGTGGCCTCATTTCCATTATGCCTGTGAACAAGCAATGGCATCGTATGTGCAGTGAAGTAGTTTGCATGCACATAAAAACGTTTCGGAATTGAGTTGTTTTCTACTGAAGGTGAAATGGAATCCGGAGTCCTATGAAATATAAGCAATTTTGAGTGAATCCAATCTGAGTTTGTGTCAAGTATAATTTTTTCATAGTAGGTTGTTTTGTTACTGATTTGTGTGGTTTATAAATGGGTTTATACGGCATTGACGTTTTAGTGAATAATTAGGTCGTGTACATCATACCGCACACTTTTACAGAGCCGCGTGTAGGGTAAGCATTGAGAACACATTTATTTTACGTCTTTTAGTGCTTTTTCGTATTTACACCGTTATAGAAATTTTCGCAAAATAACGAAATCACTATAAATGTCACAGCCAACCAAGTCACAGAGTACAAAAGCTGTGATTCTTTTTACCACTGGCATTTGATTCACTGTGATTCCGATCACTGTGATTTTTTCCCGACATACATATGAATTCGGAACTTGTGTTCGAGACGAATTTTGTAAGTGAGATTATCTTAATAGTACGTGATCCGACCAAAATGAAATTTTGAAGGAATATTTATGCATATGACGAGTAAGACTGCGTTTAGTTAAAATAAGAATATATTTAGCGTGTTGAAGGTAGCAGATATTTAGTGAGTTTTTAGGTACCACCATTATTTCCATTTCCATTCAAAAAACCAACCATGCCAAATGATAAATACGTCAGAAATTAACTCTAATGCATCGACAATTTTTACCATTGTCTAGTTTTTAAAATTATTGTGTAGGAGCAGGTTTCACAGAAATTATTTGAAAATCTGTGCAAATCTGTGGACGTGATGTTATCGTGAAGCATCGTTAATAAGAAAAGATCTTTCTCTATTACTCTCAATGCAATCATCAAATTTTAACGAAATTCACACTGTTGGGTGATTTTAGTGTAAGCTAAGTTTCATAGGTTGTCGGTTGCTAAGTTTGTATAGAAGTTTTACGTTAGGATGATTTTGGACAACTTTGCACCAAGAGATGTTACCAATCAATTTTTTAATTCCTAACATGTTACAATGAACATAAATAAACTAAGCTGTAAGCTTTTGGATTTAATTTTTTGCGAAAAGCAATTCTAAAAGTCTTTCCACTCCTATAGCTAACGATTCAGCTATCGATTTGAAATGAAATTAACAGAATGACAAGACAGACATAAAAAAAATGATTGTTTTTGGTTTATTGCTCATTTTTCATAAATGTCAAAAATTTTTGGGTAGAAACACTTATGGCTTCCGATCCAATTATCGGTCTCATTGAACGTGAAGGAGATTTGACAAGCTATCAAAATGCTGCCTGAACCGGTCACTTAGCAAGGGCGGCTCGTCGATGTACGCAAAGGAAGCAGTGCTTCCCTTGCTAAACCAAAAAATTGATTAATTCATCAATATGTAACAATCAAAAGATTTACAATCAATATTTAACAATCAATGGAATAACATTTATTTTGTTACAAAAGGCAAAATTCCATCGCTACTATGAATCTAATGGTTTTATTTTCTAACAGTCCAACTGCAGAGCTTCCAAGGTAAATTTACAGCGACACAAAGAAAATTCAAACCTTTTACTACAAACTACAGGCACTGCATACCATTCAATTCAAAACATACAGTTCATTGAGATATACTACACAAAACACTGGAGTGATCTTGCTTCAATGCTTAAACTAGTGGTTTTCGCATAGATCTACTTAGACGCTTTGCCTAAATGATGCCCACAAAAATTTTACAATCAATGGGCCTTTTCACACTTGTATTCTTGATACAGTCCTATAACCGGTTTTCTGGGCAAGAGGCAGAAGAATCGAGGGGAAATCTCTACAAAAAGTGATGCACTTGGAGAGAATTTTTCATCACTTTTGAAACTGATTGAAACTGATGCAAATCACTAACACAACTATAAACATAGTTCACGGGTCAGGAATTTTTCATGAAACACTCAAGTCGAAATGAGAAAACAACAACACGCACACATTCATATGCATAATCGGTATATGAATGCTTCCGTTGCTGATGCACACCAAGTGTGGAAATGTTGATTGTGTAAAACCAGTTTCAGGAGTGCTCCAAGAATATAAGTGTAAAAAGGCCCAATACGCTGCAAAAGTATCCGCGTCTCCTGTTTGCCCTCATGATTTATCTGTAGATTCTCTTCTGCTCTTCTTCTTATGAGCCGTTCCCCTTAGGAATTGATGCATTTCCTGCTTTGTTCACATGTACACATGTACGATGCAAGCCATTGCGATGTTCATGTGGGGAATAGAATAGTAGTGTGCAGTTTTCCCCAGATCGGTTTTTTGTGTCTGCTTTGGGTTCGCTTTCGCAAAAGACGTAATTTTTCGGTTCTGGTGCTTTGGTGAAACGACCACTTGATTGCTTTGGACGCCTATGTTGACGCTGAAAATCCATCCGCGTCGCTATTATGGTTGTTTCCCCTCATGATCTACGTTACAGAATTTGTATTCTTTTCTGCGTCTTTTCTTACGAGTTGTTTCCCTTCTGACTCGATGCCTTTTATGCTTTGTTCGCATGGTGTATGTACGGTGCAAGTGATTGTGATGTTGATATGGAAAATATGTAGGAGTTAAATTGTTTCGTGTGCAATTTTCTCCAGATCGGTTTTTTTTGTATCTGTTTTGGGCTTACTTTCGCAAAATGAGTTTCTCGGTTCAGGTGCTTTGGGTTTATAACATTTGCGTTTTTTGACTTGAATTATTTTATATTGTCAGTATTGATGCAGTCGGTTATATAAAAGGATAGCTTTAAAAGTAGATTATAACATAAAGCTCGTTAAAATGAGAGTGTATTGAATAGATTATTTTTCGACAAGTTAATATTTACGCGTTTAATATGGATTTTAATGTGCAAAACCAAAATTGATGTGATTGTGCCATAGAATATTTACTGCTATAGTCTTTTTCATTGAGGATCTTTTTGAGTCTAAGCAACCAAGACCACTAATTTCGCTCAGTCAACTGTTTGCAAAATGTAACTATATTAGGCACTTTTATTGCAAATTATATGAGGAATTTATTTTGATTGTGGCATTGGCTATCTAATTTAATTTGCTAAAAGATGCATTGTATCCTCTACTTTGAGCTATTAAAAAACTTTCACTATTTATTTGGCCTGTGATCTGCTTTCAATTTTACTTTTTTTCTGATTCAAAGAAAAGTTAAAAAAAAAATAGTAATATTTTTTTTGCTTTCAAATACTATACATAATTTGAGCTTTTGTGAGATTTTTGATCTTAGTGAGTAGGAATATCGCTGAAATAAATGTTAAAAATCAATCATTAACTTTTAATGCAAATATGGTCAGCATTGAAATACCCAATTAAATCGCAGGTATAGTTTACTACGCGCTTCTTAAGCATGCTTATCTATATTATATGCTTATATATTTTGCTTGTGCTTCCCTTAGTCTCAAAACCACGAGCCACCACTGTCACTTAGTCATTATTGTACCAAGATATGCTACCATCAAATTTTCCTATGCTGATCACAAAATGACAGTTGAATGGATCTTGTTCCAGGGGCGTTGGAGCGTAGAGATTTCCAATTGGATGACATCGAAACCAATGAAAAAATTTTTTGATGGAGCAGATGACCGGACGCCTCCTGTAGCCCCAATGATGATGAGCCTTATAATAAAAATAAGTAGAAACTATTTGAATATTTTACGTATTGAAATTTTCGCAGGAGCTGACACTCAATATTTTTCATCGTCATCAAAACTTTGGCCAGTCGTGCTCGGAACAATGCCATCATTCAATGATATTAAGTGAGATGATCTGTTAGTAAGTACATGAATTTGGCTTGATAAACATTTCAACCACATTCAATATGCAGCAAAATCTGCACGTTATATCTGCTTTTTACGAAAAGCTGGCTTTTTAATCGACTAAAGTTTGGCACTTAAGTTTTCTATATATTAGTTATGATGTGATTTCACGTATCTAAAGATTAATGTTGAGAAACTTTACACAAATCTGAAGTGAGAAACATTTACTACAGTTTATAGCTCATTTTGAAGATTTTGTTTTTGTGCTGGTTGTTGTAAATTGAGCTATTCTTGTCATTAAATTTTTGTTTTTTTCATTAAATTTCTTCCACCATATCTTTTTCCCGTAAGAACTATTGATCAAAATCACTGTTGAGATTAAAAATCACAGCTTAAAATCACAATGATTTGAAAATTACAATCATTATCATTACAATCGGTTAGTGAAAAATCACGAAATTTTCCAATATTATTCATGTTCTGTTGTAACGTTCCACGGTATTTTGAAAACGGTTTTAAAATGTTGTATAATAAAGCGAAATATGAACTTCAACGAGTGTATTTGGCTAACAAAAGCGTTATTGTGTGACTAGACTCAGCACGGATTTGTGTTTATTGAATAACATATACCTGCATCAGAAATTGCTCCATTGCTTAAAACAAGTGCTAATGGCAAGTACAACACTTTTTGTGGAAGCAGTCGTCAAATTGTTATGCGCTTTAAGGCTGGTACTGAGTTAATCGTGAAGCTAAATTTTGACATGTCTCCATTATCTGGTCATTCGTTCGAGCGAAAATTTTGGCAATGGAGAAAAGCAGAGACACTGCTCATTTCTGACGGATAAAATGTCAAGAATTTCACTTTTCGATCGATTTTCTTATTGGAAAGACATTTGCACTGCTCCATTTTCAAATTGAAACACCAAATGTCACTTTTTAGCTCGAAAGAATGAACTGCACAAACTAAATTGGCGTGAAATGGTTGGAGACATGTGTCAATGCCATCTATATTTTCAAAGCGAAAGCAACTTCGAAGCAACTTTTCATGCTTGGAACAGAGTACCACGCTTGCTTATTTTCAAGCTAAATTTTCACCGAAACAGATTCCACGTGAAATTTTGTATGAAAATTTCACGTGAAATCGAACTCAGTACTATGCTTTAAGCAACAAAATATTTCTTCGCAATCAATCTTTCATGTTCATCAGCTTCGCGTACCTGTAGTGATTGTGCTTGTTTTTAGCTTCAGCATTAGCTACGTATGTAGCTACAGTTCCTGGCAGAATGGTCAAACTCTGGATGGCTCGCAAGCTTAAATAAAGCGTTTAGTTTTCTTTGGTTTCAAACTATTGGAACGCTTCACGAATTTATAGGCGTGTTTTTTTGCTCCCCCAATCTAAAACAGAACAATGCTATCCAGAATAGACGCATTGGAAACAACAACTGAAACTTGATGGAATGTTGAAACTTGATGGATAGCTGTCAGATATCGGTAAAATATTCGACTGATGTAGAAAATCACACCCGATAAATAGACACGTTAAAATTTTAGACCATTCAGACCAGGTACAAAGTAAAAACGATTATGGTTTCGGTCGATAAGCCCATCATCACTATTCACACCTTTGGCAACATTCGGCTTGCTATCACTGTCGACACCAAAGAGGAAAATATTAAATTAGTGAGAATTACTTCACATCAAAAAGCACTAAATTCATCACTATATAAAATGGTAGTGTAGACTCCTTGACGACAAAATGAAAACTGCATTGATTGTCAAATGGAAATTGCAAAAGCTATTATCAATTGTTAGTAAACACAATTTGTTAAGAAATTGTTTCGAATTGCTTAAGCAATTCATCCTAACGATAAATTGCTTAATCATGCCATAAATATTTATAGACCGTAGGATAGTACGTACAGTAGAGACATTTTCATAGACCAAACAAAACGAGGGTGAATGACTACATGCACTCCTTTATGAACTTATATACTAACAGTAAATTCAAAGCAACTGATTCTGTTTTCATGTTACTGACTCACCCAGTATACTTCGAGGTATAATTAACTGGTTGAATAAAAAACACCGTGTCGCTGGTTTCCTGTCACTGGTCACAACAGATACTGTCGGATTTGAAGCAAGAAATATCAGCGTCAAGTTTCACAGCCATACTAAAGGACACATCATCATTGTGTAGAATTTGAGTGCGGACAGCACCTGTGGAAGCAACTAGGCAACGGCTACCGAATTTCATTTAAAATTCAGTCAATATCGGAACTTAAGTCGAACGCTATTTTTACTATGAATCCAGTCCTGGCGTTTGTCAGTTTGTAAAAGTGGGACATCGTCGGGACAAAATATGCCTTAATTGAGCAAAAAGCTATCCTTTATTCAGTATATGTACTTGTTTTGTTGATGATATGCAATTTTCAAACATGAGGATTCAGTCTGATTTCGCACACATGCGAAAATTCTCAAGCCAGGATGTTAGTTGTTTGAACATATTATATTGCAAATGTTATGATATTGTGCTACGTATGAATAGTATATGAAACGGACCATTTTTCTATTGTTGCTTGTACCGAATGAGTCAACAAACTTATCTATAAGTGCAGGACATTTAAGGCGGTCGTCTAGTGTGAAGGCCGTTTTTTAATGCTTTTTTTGGGTATTTTTTTTTGACAAACCATTGAAATAAAATAGTTCATAAATTATGTATCATTTTGATTAACAATTAAGCAAACTTTGTGCATTTTTTGAAGTCATCATATGCAAAATAGTTGGTGATACACCGCACAACAGGAACACATATATAAAAAGAGGTGCTCCACTGCTGCCATGATTCCGGCCGCTTTGCTTATCTGAAGTCAAAAAACCAAACGTAGTTTTAATTGTGAGACTTGAGACTCCAAAATGAAGTAAAATAAAGTTGAAATTCCAAAAACTAATTTTTTATTACGCTTTAGAAAAAAAAATCAGTTTTTCGTGTTTTTTTTTGTTTGTTTAGCTTGTGAAATGAAAAGTAATGAACCAATTTTAATTATTTTAGTTCATTTTGTAGTTATTTATGTACTTAAAATGATGTATGAATTTGAGCAGAATCAATCAAATAGTTTTTGAGATATCATGGCAGCAGTTTGAAAAAAATCGTGTTTTGAGAAAAACGCGTTTGAAACCTCCTACCTCCTACGGTAACACTGTATACTTCCTACGGTTTACGGCTGTAACTTTTCAACGGCTTCAAATTTCGAAAAATTCTTTCACCAACGTCTTCTAGACATGTTTTAGATGTTATTTATGAAAAAACAAAAAAATCGATTTTTATTTTCTGACACACTTGACGACTGCCTTAATCCATTATTTCCTGGCTTATTTGATACAGATAATTCTCGTTGATTGCTTGAGTAGAGTCCGTTGATAGCCCGAGTAGTAGCTCGTCCAGATTTGTAGAAATTATTTTGTATGCAAAGGTCATAATAATTAGTGTTATGGTCAATCAACGATTTGATCCTTATGTTAAGTACAATTTGCTGTAACTAGTAGAATAAATAGTTTTTTGGATTTGGTTGTATGTCGAAATATTCCTTACCTTTTGAATAGTTACGTGTTTTGATTTTAGATCATTTCAGTAATGAAAACACATTCTACTCATGCCATATTAAAATGGGTCTTGTGCATACTTAGAAATGTAAGTCTTTGTGGAATCGAATGTATACAAGATTTGTCTTCAGCTTTGCTTATTTGTTATTGATGAAGTGAAATAATTCATAACGAAGTCAATGTCAAATTGATAATGAATATTACAAATAAATTGATTGAATATAAATCAGTTGGATTGTTTTCAGATTCAATGATACAATATGTACATACACAGAAATTGTAGACAAAGGTAGCCGGGGTAAAATTTGATTATTTGAAAAACTTGTGAGTTTTATTTTAATTTGAAATCGAAGAAATAATTAAATTTACTATGTTTTATTAATTAATATATTTATTAGATGTATATTATTTTGCAATGGAGTGATTGTTTCTCGTCAATTAATTAATTTTTATTGCTAAGAATATGACCGTTTAGCTGATATAATGATGTCGAGATGCATTTGCAGCTAATATTTTTTGTCCGCTTTTGAAGCCAAACCTTTTAACTCTTTCACTGGGCTTCGAATTTTCGATTTTTTTATCCTTTTTTTAGGCATCGGAACTCAAATAACAAGCTATTTAAACACAGAGACTCAAAATCGACGGGATAAATTATGGAAATCTACGGGATAAATTATGGATAACCGCTTGTGTGGTTTTAGGTTTTTCGCTTGTAAACAGAAATCCATTACCACCCTCAAAACTTTTCAAATTGCCGAAACCTTAATATTTGTTGTTGATGGTCATTACAGGATCATTCTCATTTGAGAATTTTGTGACAACATCGCTTATTAAAGAAATACCTAAAAATTACAAAAATTACCATAGCTGGCAGCCTTTTCATGTTTTTTCTACGAAATTCCTACGACGGTTCGCCTACTACAAGTCTCATTTACTACATGAATTTCGTATTGCTATATAATTTTTCAAACAGATTTCTATTAAACGTGGTCGGGAGTAAGGTTCAAAAATTGTGTGAATTTTGTTAAAATCTGATGGCTGAATCGGAAGTTTTTTTCTCAGAGATTTTTCAGGGGTTCACTACAGGGTTGACCGCATTTTAAAATCAGTTCTATCAAACTTGGTGCTAGTTAATACCAACACTGTACATTTCATAATAATCATATTACCCGGTCGTCAGTTCTCGTGAGCAGAAGTTTTGAATGCTGAAAACAGAGGTAATTGAGGTAACAGAGGTAATATATATATATATATATATATATATATATATATATATATATATATATATGTATATATATATATATATATATATATATATATATATATATATATGTATATATGTATATATATATATATATATATATATATATATATATATATATATATATATATATATATATATATATATATATATATATATACACTCAGAAAAAAAATTTGTAAAATTGGGAAAAAAACGTAGTTATTTAATCTATTTTTCACTATGAATTGGCGCCATAGAGGTTTCGCTATGAATTAACTACTACATAGTAATACGTACTTTAGTTGTATTATCAACAATTTTCTCCATTGAATCAACATGGTAAGCTTGTAATCTTAAAATCGCGAATAGGAAATCCAACAGCTAACTTGTATCATTATAAAATGCCATCTTAAAGAACAATGTAGCTGCATAGTGAAAATATTAACAACAACGTCATAAATGTAGAATGTATATTCTTGAAACAACAAAGGCACTCTCAAAATTACTCAGGAATTAGTTAAATTCAAAACCCATGTTTTATTTGTACAACGTGCCTGCACTTCAGCTACATTGTCACTCATTAAATAATCATGCTAATTAAAATAAAAATGATTAAGGTAAGATGCATTTACCACTTTATTCCGTATTCATACTTAAAGCTAATTGCAAAAAAGTGGTTCACATTCGTTTCGCTTAATAAGTATCAGGTCCTTAAGCTATGGAAAGCAATAAATAGTATTTTTTTAAATTGATTCAGGATTAATTCAGGATAAATTAATGTTAATTTTTAGTGTTTACATGGAAAAAGTGCTTATCAAAACTAGTGTCATACCAACAAGAACGTATTATTCATTATAATAATACATTTTCAAAATGCATTTCATACATTTTTTATGCGTATTTCTAATGATTTTCGTGTCTATCACTATCACTACACTTTCCGTACTATTTCAGGATCAATTTGATTACACATTACCGCCACTTATTATTTGATAATAATAATTAATAAACGATTTATCACGTACCGGTAATAACCAATTTAAATGAATAAAATCGAAGCGAACCAGTAATAACGAAACCGAACTATTTATCACTCCGAATGAATTGCTTCCACTGCACGCACTAGATCTTTTCAACGAATATACAAAGAGACTGAATACTTATTATGAGCATTGTTTTAACATTGGTAATTCTTGATTTTACTATGCGTCTTTTTTCTGAGTGTATATATATATATATATATATATATATATATATATATATATATATATATATATATATATATATATATATATATATATATATATATATATATATATATATATATATATATATATATATATATATGTAAAGCCTTATACTAATTTTCTTCAAAAATCAGTACAAATCGATTATTTAAACTGAAAGCATTGTTAGGAGCCTTTGCCAAATGCTAGGAACTTTCGGTTAGAAATAATCATTCAGATCAAAATCTTGTGGCAGCCTCTGTTTTAAAATACCATGAAAGCTGTTTAAGGAGGTAGTACCGGTTATAATTTTGAAAAAATAAGTTTTTTGGTTTTTATATTTTTCAATTTATTATACTTTCAGAAATCACGTCTCAAAATTGTATTAAGATATTTCCAAATATAAAGAAGTACGTTAATTTACGGTAAACCTCTGTTTTAAATTACTGCGCAAAAAAAAAGATGAAGAAAGCATAAGTCAGGCAGAAAAAGAGGCAAAGGAGGTGCGTTTGGCCAAAAAAAACTTCCCAATTGCAAGAGCAACTGGCTTATGTGGACTCAAGAGTACTTATGTAGGGTCCAGGGATTGCAGACTGAGCAACTCTTGGTGATAAAAACATATTTTGAAATAATATTCAATAAATAACTGGGAAAAAAACTTTGAACGCGTTATTCTCGAAATGACGTTTTTTCAAACTGCGGACACTTATTCTCCGGATTGGCCGAATCGATTTAAGTCAAATTTGGTGCACTACTTTATTTTTATATCTTGTGAGGCAATTTACCACAATGTTGGCCAAAAAATTAACCAAAAAATAGGCAAGCGAAACAAAGCTATTTTTTTGGATCATTTTTTGAAAATATTGTGGTAGATTACCACGTAAAAAACATTCCTCTTTGAAATGCAGTTTGGTCTTTTTGTTTCAGATTCTTTATTCCTGAGATTATCTGTCCGCAGTATGACGAAGCATTTTTCGAGACGTCAACTTTGGCACCCTCTATAAATTAGTAGAAAAATGAAAAAAATTAAAAATATTTTTTTTGTAATCCTCAAAACGTGAATTTTACCCTGCAAATTATAAAATTTATACAAAATATAGGATGTGAAAAAAAAATATTTTGAAAATTAGGCTGTTTTTTAGCATTCTAACCGGTACTACCCCCTTAAAGCAAAAATTAAAGATATCCCACGACAACACTCGCACGGGTCTTGGGGCTGAAGTTGTTGGAGAGCTTGATCAGAAATTTACAATCAATGTAACTGCGGTTTTGGAGTTATTAGTTCCACAATTCACTTTACCCCGCATTCGCTCAGATACTTAATCAGAGCTAGGTGAACTCACAGCTCGGTTCGTGGACCCTCAGCTGAATCTGGTTTTGAACCAGGGATGCCAAACACGGAAAGCCGGCTCTCTGCTCACTGGACACTGGACACAGTTTAAAGCCAAGCGTTTAAAGCCAAATAAAGAGATAAGAAGTTTTTGTTTGTGTTCTAAAATGATTCTTTTTTTAATAGAGCAAAAACGGAAATATCACTTCTGCGCAAATGTACATGTGAATGCATATGTATTTATTTATTCAAAGTGAACCTACCTATTGCCGTTATCTTGACTAACAAATATCTTTATTTAAAGTGAAGGAAAATGCTGATACAAGTAAACTCCAATATTTGAAGATACATTTTTTTAAATTTTGATTGTAATCTATTTTTGAAAGTATGCCGTGTTTCGACAGAAAATATTAAATTCAATTGTAAGATCGATCAGAGGCAACACAAATATGTTTGTTTTTCTGTCCACGATCAACTATTTTTATATAGCGCTCAGCGTGAGTCTACACTTTCACTTCATTTCCACAAACCTTACGAAAGACAAGATCAATTATAGTAGATTATTTCTTTTATTAATAAGCTACTAGTTGTAAAAATTCTACTCGTTTTTCTAATCCCTATTGAGCGGTGAAAAGGACTCACTGAAGTCGGAATATTATCTTTCAAGACGGTAAACGTGGATTTTTCATAAACTATTTTGCAAGATCACAACTGATCAGCCTGCACAAACAAAGACGGAAGAAAACAATGAATTCAATAGCATCTAACTGGCAAAAGAAAAATGCCGCGCACATACCCAATCTAAAGGTAGAACTATAATGCAATTGAGTGAACTTTAATTAGCTTAAGCGACAGTACGGTTGCATAGAAATCAAGCGGCATACCCACTATGCACACCCATAATGTACTTATCTTCCGTTTCATTAAGTTTCGTTCAATTCGGGCCACTTATGCGGCCTACGACTGGGACCGTACATCACTTAAGTGAAATTTGACAGGAGGTATGTGTTACGACTAGGACCAATAGAAGGTATGTAAAATATTTGAAAATGATTTTCGTGGATCGTTTATTATTTTTACAGGAGGTAGAAGAAATGCTCGTTCGTATGCGGTATTGTAGAAGCAATGTAAAATATTTGAATATTTTATTGTTAAACGGTTCATTGACAGTTTACAATACAGGAAGTAGTAATTAGATGTCTCAAATATGATCCTGCGCGGCATTGTAACAACAATGACAGGTATTTATAATATTTTGCTGCTGTGATTTGCTGCTGAGGAAGAAAGGGACACCAGATGCAGAGGTTGTTTCTATTTGGAAAATAACTAACTGCCATTGCATATCTTACCGTATCATTATATTGGAATTAGTACCCAATGTATAATTTCAAAAAGAAAATGCGTTAAACAACATACAAAATAATAAAGGAACGAACATACGAAAAAAAAATTACTTAATTTTAAAAATACAAGTAAATAAATGCCATCACACAGCTTTTTATATTCAACGAATAACCACACACCATGTTTCAGCTACCCACTATTGAATATTTTTATTCAGCAGTAAAAACTTTGTTGATTAAATATATTCCGGTCTCATACCAATATTGCGCAAAAAACATTTCTTTCATACACTCATTTGAATATAAGTACAGATTAAGAACTTGCACCAAGCCCATCGTTATAGTCTAATAACCTACAGCAAAGTGCCGAGGTTCAGCTCAGCTACGATTTTTTGCAACAGGGCTAGCAAGCTATGAAGACAACTATATTTCCTATTCAAATATATTGCACAAATGCTCCTATCAGTTGATCTCATATGCCTGCAAATTCAAATTTATATTCGCCGCTCTGGCGGCAGCTTCATGAAACTTCTCTTAATTCTATTATGGGCAAATTAGCCGATCGACATCAATTGAGTGAAATTTTATTCAGTTTCAGCGCACGCATAAGCTAATTAAAGTCCATTATAGTTGGACCTCAAGAAATCGTCGGTGCAATTCAATGGTATAAAAAACAAGGCATCAATCATTGGAACACTCAA
Source organism: Nemotelus pantherinus (assembly GCA_963978885.1). Classification (NCBI taxonomy): domain Eukaryota; kingdom Metazoa; phylum Arthropoda; class Insecta; order Diptera; family Stratiomyidae; genus Nemotelus; species Nemotelus pantherinus. Next base: position 34,007,692 of record OZ022263.1, read on the forward strand.
TGATAGTGTGATGTTTGGTTAATACTGTCCTTACTAGGTCAGATTTTTGTATTTACTCAGAAAGCATAGGGCCTTTATAAACGAGGTTTCACACAAGAGGAATGAGCAAAAGATTTAATCTTCTCATTCCATTAGTAGATGAAGAAGGTTCTTTGGTAGGATATGAAGAGGCTAGATCTTCTAACTTGGGTTCTAGTGTAAGACAAAATGATCTGGAGCGCAGATGTTTAATGGGTCTAATCTTATTAATTCGTGATAACTGCATGATTATTAGTAGGGGAGCCCGGGATGCTAAAGCAGTTACTAAAGCGTCATGGGGACCTATTGGATTGTGAAGATTAGGTTCTAAAATGAAAAAAAAGTTTATGTCAAGTTTTCCATTTTAGTGGGGGGGGAGAGCGTGTAAAAATGTTCAAAAAGGTAAAAAAAAAACAGTTACATGGAAATACTCGAGCGCGTCAGACATTTATAGTGTACACGCGCTTTGTCTTTCTGATAGAAGATAGATATTTATCTGACGATTAACTGGTGGGGGGTGGCCGTAAAAAGAGGTAAAAAAACAAAGAAAAAAAGTTATTCGAGCGTGTCACAGATTCAGAGGGAATGTTAAGTGAACTCAAAAAAGTGTCCTATGTAAATGACTGACGATTTGGACGTGACCAAAAGACATGACTGATTTCTGAAAATGTAAAAAAAAAATGTTACCTTGAAATACTCGAGCGCGTCAGAGTTTTATACAGAGGGCTCAGCTTGATGTCTTAGTTGTCCTAAATGATAATCTGACAATTATATGGAGGTATATTGTTAATCTGACAATTTGAAAAAAAAATTCGTTTCTTCTTTTTATTACTGGATGAAATATATATATATATATATATATATATATATATATATATATATATATATATGTATATATATATATATTTATATTTATATATATATATATATATATATATATATATTTATATTTATATATATATATATATATATATATATATATATATGTATATATATATATATATATATATATATATATATATATATATTTATATGTATATCGTTTAAAGATGTTACATCCGAAATTACGACCGTAGCATAAGCGTTGCTAGATTTTCTTCGAACACGTTTCACTTTACGATATTGCAAGATATTCATAAATTTTTTTAATGTTTCATGTGTAAACTTTTTAGTTTTTTCACAAGTTTCTTTTTCACAAAATACACATTTCACCCTTACATCACTCATTATTAATTCACAAAATTATTTAAAAAAACACAACAAACAAACCAACGCGTCTGGTCCAGTGAAATCCGACATAAAAAAGGCGAAACTTCGGCAAAATTAGGGGAAAGCTGAATTTTGGTGTGAACCTTGGCACTGGCGTATTGAACAAAATGTCAAAAGTGCCCATCGGTCCGAATGCTGCGTTACTTTTTATACGGGGTCAAAGGTCACCAAAAGTGACCTTTCCTAAATATCACAGTAACGGTCACGTCTTCAGAAAACAATGTATGACGAATTTGTAGCTTAACAAATTTCCAACAAAAAATATCTGCTAACTTTTTCTTGTAACTTTTGGAGATATATTGATGGACTTTTGGAGATATATTGATCTAAACATTTGCTACTAACAGCATCTTCTTTCTCAACGGAATGTTGATATCCGATTTGGACTACGACTTGGAATGTTTGTGAGTTTAGTTTTCTATGTTTAAGAAGCGCAGAAAAAAAACATGCAAACAAACTTATCTACCACACTCCAGGGTAGATGGAAAAGTGTGCTCCGAAAAGTTATCCCCCCCTTTCCATAAAATGGTATCCCTCAGCTTCCATCTGAAATATTCAGAAATGAGCTCGTTGCCTGCTTTTTGCCCACTGTTAAACAAGATAAGATCAGTTTTTATCCTGCAATTTTTTTCATTTATTGATGATTTTAGCTACATCACCCCATGAAAACCGTCAGATTATATGTTTTTCGTAATCCTGATAGGATTTCCTTCAAAATAAAAAAAAAAATTAATCGCGCTCGAGTATTTCGAGGTGAGGTTCTTTTTTTACAACTTTGTGACTCGCCCATTTCCTTAAGCCACGCTCAAATTGTCAGATTATTGAAATATACTCTTTTCTGGAAGTCCTTAACTTACCTTGTCTTAATCTGACGCGCTCGAGTTTTTCTGAGGATCAATTTTTTTTTACTAATCTGACGGGCTTCCCTCAACTAACCCCACTATATTAAGGGCTCATATATGGTAGGGTACATTGCACGGTGCAGGGCTTCTCTCCATATGATTTTCTGACGCGCCCGAGTAACGCGAGAAATCCCCGCTTGGGCTCCCCTACTATATCAAATATCCAAACGAATGAGCCATCGTAATCCCTTTTATGCCAGTTAAGTAGGCTGTGGAAAGTATAAGGCTTCAAATAAATTGTGATAAATTCCCCAAGATTCAATTGGATGTCTATGACTGAATAGTCAATGCTGTCAACAGATTTCTCAGCGTATGAGCCGAAATATTTCTCGGTTATGTTTTAAAAAGAAGTCCCTGATTCACATCTTTTTTAGACATTTTTCATTTCATGAATGAAGTAAACTTGCCTGGTAATCAGGATTGTTTATTATTCAAGAAGATTATGCACTCCTTTCTGGATGAATCAGAAACACAGCTATTGATTCATTCCGTCATCCAAACGGTAGGAAATGAAGTTTACATTTAACAAGCTAAGCCAGTTGCCTAATGTCAATTTTCGATCAATCATTTTAGAATTCAAAATTTTAAGAGAAATAATTCAACGTTCATTTACATTTTAATTTAGATAAATGCAAACAAATTAACCTGCTTCGATGACATCGCAGCACATAAGCTTTCAAGATTCTATTCATGATCAAAGCGGAAGTATTGATGTTGATGCTAGTAGTTTTCCACGCTAATATTCTAATCATTAATCTTTCTTTCAGATCCAGATTTTAATCAAGACAATGACACACACGCTAATGCCCATATAGATCATGACGAAAGACAATTTTCTCGACCAAATGGTGGTGGCAGCAGACCACATTTACCAGAAAATGCTATCCTGGTGCAAAGCCCTATTTCGAATTCAGGATTGTCTACAGCGGAGGAAACAGACAAATTATACGAAAACGCTGTAGGATTAGTTTTTGTAAGTTACAAATAAAATCTTGATTCAAAGGTTCACTGTTTTCAGATGGCTTCAACTATTCGTTTTGACACGAGCTACAAAAGAGAGCTTTGCATGTATTGTAGATCGGAATTGGTTTGTAGACCTGCTAGGCAAAATAATACATATCTTGAAAATTATTCCAGAGGTAAATTGGATGCTTTGTGTTTTAGTTTTGTTTATTTAACCTACAAAAGCAAAGCTTAAACAAGTAGTTCACAAAATATCTATGTTGCAGGTATATCAAGGTATATTGATTTTTTTGAAACGTTTGCTACTGGTTGCCCATGCATTGACATATCACACGATTTGAAAAAACTAAGGAGAAGATATTACAGCGGATGATGTATGCTTTTGGGGTTATGCATATCGCAAAACAATAAGCTTCTTGGCGCAGGTGCTACTTGACTAAAATTGAATTTTTCTAAATGAACGCTTCACTAGGCTACTTTTTATTAGCAAGACTGGCAGAGAAATTTTTAAGTTAAATTTGATTTGAGGCGTATTTTAAAAATACATAGCCTATTCCATAGGAAGAATAAAGTTTTATCAAAATATTGTTAGTGCATTATTTGTGGTGACAAAGGCGGTCAGTTTGAGCGTCATGTTAAAAGCTGGAGAGTTAAAAATGTATATAAAAAGACAACACAATGCATAATTGCTAAAAAGAGTCTTGTGGCATTTGAAGCTAAATGAAGTATTTGATCAGCTGTTTAACTCAGCTCAAGCCGTCCCCAACTTTTCTATGTTGCACAAATTGTGAAAATGAGTGATCGGCAACGTCACGTTCGGCTCTTCTCATTTCGCAACTATTCACCTGAAATCTATTCTTTTACTTCTCTGAATTTCAATATACATATTTTTTGTCACCACAGCTGTTATTACTTAAAAAATGTTATCCGTGAACTTAGGGAATATATGTACCTTTTGCATTGGAAACCAATTTCAAAGGCGATGAATGCCAGTTATCTGCAAAAAAATAAAGCAAGACAAATTGAATCGTTTAGCAGATAAAAAATATGTTGCAATCTGAAATCATAATATTTTACGTTCTCTTTCAAATAGTGACCAAAAGTATAATAGTATGAAAGGCGTTTCCTTAAAGAAACATTCAACCATGATAGCAAATAGGGCAATTAAATGAAATATCATGCAACATAATTTAGAACATGTTGTTTATCATTGAATTGGCGTTTGTATCTTGTTTTATTTATATTTTATGGCTTTTTGCAGATTATGTTTTTCCTACAGAAATTTGCATTTCGTTTTCATGATACCAATTGCAAGTCAGTTTTAACAGTTTGGCCTAGTTCTTGGAAAATCAAAATTGTCAGTAAAATTTGATTGAAACTATAAGCGTACAGCAACATGAGTAGGACTAGAAATTTACCTTGAAAGTCAAGATGATATATTTCAATTTGATGGGAAAGATACCAGTCTTTAAATTTTCTAAAGGTGTGCACAGTTTAAGCTATATTTATGAATTTTTTTCTCGAAAGTTTGAAACTGTTTTGCATATTTATCTTCATTGCATATGAATTCACAATAATGTGAGGTGAATCACTTAACTTTATGGTTTCTACTAGTTACTTTACTCAAGCTACTCTCTCCACTTTAATGTATGATTATGTGAGAGTTAGAAGCAAAGTGCTGAAGAACGAAATCCGAAAATGTGGGACAGTTTCCAAAATTTGTAAAACCCTTTTTATTCCTTTTATTATTAATTCAACCTTCATTGCGAAGCTTAAAGTAAAGTAATCCCGCGACAGCCCTTGTTGGGTATAGGGGTTGAAGGTGGTAGAGAGCTTCACCACAAATTTACAGCCAATGTGAATACGAGTATGGAGTGATCAGTTCCTCAACTCACTTTATCACTCATTAATCAACCTGGATTCGAACAAAGGACCCCACACACAAGAAACCAATGCTCGACCTACTAGGCTACTCAAAACGTAACTGAATGTTAATATATTTCTTATAATTTTTATCATTTTAATGAAACTAAGAAGGTAAATGCAATTTAAATGAAAAATCCATTCACCTAAAAGAATAAAAGTCGTTTAAATTTCCGAAACGTTCCGGATCAGAAAACAGAATACCAGATACTAATAAAATAGCAAGTGTGAGAAAATCTAATAGCCTCCATGAAATTGCTTAAATTTATCCTAGGTTAGGTTAGGTTAAAGTGGCTGCCGGTCCACAGAGGTCTGCCGACCGGCACACATAGGCACAAAAGAGACCCGTTGTGATGCCACAATAATTTTTGACTCTCTCCTGCTCACTGAATTCGGGAAACCATCTGCTTCCCTTAACAAATCGCGTTATGCCCTTTAGATTAACCAGGGACAACTCAGTCAGGTTTGAGAGAAAGGGGGCACCAATTGCCACCAACCTTCTCCTTGCCAGCGCCGGGCAGTGACACAAGAGGTGGAGGACGGACTCCTTTTCATCCTCAGAGCCACAACTCCGACAGAAATCGTTAAACTGCACTCCCAATCATTGTGCTTGTCGTCCTATGAGGCAGTGGCCCGTAAGAACTCCAACAGTGCAGCGTAAAGCACTTCGAGTTAAGCCTAAAACCTGCCTGGTGCGATGCGCATACATGGATACCCAGGACTGCCTTGCTATTGCACAGGATGATTCATTTGCCCAGGACCTCCTAGCATCCTCGAGATATTTTTGCCTCATGGCCAGTTTGACCGATGTCATCGGTATAGCTATTGAGAGGGAGCAGGAGATCTCTGGCATCAAGGTTTCAAGCCTTGCTAGCTCATCGGCCTGACAGTTGCCCTGAAAACCCCTATGTCCAGGTACCCAAATCAACTGTACAACCGAATGTCTCGGCATCTCCCTAAGAGATGCACGGCATTCAGCAACAATCATGGACACTGTACAAGGACCAGCGAGGGATTTAATAGCCGCTTGGCTATCTGTGAAAATGCCAATATTAGCCCCGAATATTCGATTACACAGAAGCCAGTCGATTAGCCGCAACCTCCGCCTAAAAGACACTGCAATGGTCTGGTAGACAGAAGGACAGATTAAGATTCAGCTCATCTGAGTATACACCACCTCCGACTCTATTGTTTAGCTTTGAGCCGTCAGTGAACACATGGATAAGCCCGCTTTCGAGGGCGACACCATCACGCCATTCATCCCTACCAGGAATGCGAGTTGTAAACTCCAAATCTAGTAGGCACTGCGTAGCGATGTAGTCAACACCCGCTGGAGCGGGAACTCCCTCAACCAAAATCCTCGCAAGGCCGAATTCTGTTCTATTCCATGCCGAGATATAATTCAGTCTCACAGCAGCAAGATTAGCTTGCTGTAAGATAAGTAGATTCGTTGGAGATTCTCCTCACTTTTTCAAGCTGCTGTTTGCAGATAGCTCCCTGCCACCAGAAAAATTTATCCTAAATTTAAGCAAAAATAAAATCCAAAGCTGTAAAATAAATCTTTCACATTACGTTTTAGACGTCCGTCCCAGCCCTACACTGATTAAGCCCACATTTGTCTTTGATAGCATAATTTAGAATAAAGCTCATAGTTCTTAGTTTTGCTGGCCAACAAAAAGCTTTTATAGAGCTTTTCATAATTTGATCCAAGATACAATCCAAACAAAGCTATGCGTATAAAATAAGTGAAGTAATCTAATGTTTTCATACACACCACATTTATTTATTCTCAAAGATAGTATAGAAAGTATACACGCAATATGTTTAGTGCAAGTTTTCAAAATTTCGTTTGATTTTGAATCGTGAATTAGGCATATTATTGCTAGGCGCTTTACAAAATTTCGGTAAAAAAATTTGAATAAAATATTGTAAAGTAATATATTAAAATAAAACAATTATGTGAAACATTAATATAATAAAATTAAGTATAATATGTATATAGTGTGCACCCCGAAGTTCTCGGTTTTAAAATATATCACAAAATTCATATGATCGCATTTTATTTAGTAACATATTTAGAGAGTGTGTTTATTTGATCGATCAATCAGCTAACTTCATTATAATTGAAAATTAATTATTGATTATATAGATCTGTTCTAACAGTTTCAGTAACTCTGCTAGTTTCACACAGCTTTAACAGCATCACCTGGTTTGGTTCAAAGAATGTTGAACAGTCACAATAGTTTCGAATATCTTTATTGCTTTATATTCTGTCTTAAATTGTTTTAAAGCAAATTATTAAGTGTTTCATGGCTTGTTCTATCTCATTGATTGATTTGAAAAAAATACAACTGATTTCGATCACAATTCGATTTAACTTTTTGGTTCCAATCAATTTGAATAAATTCTAGAGGCTGAGAACGAGCTTCTATTTTCTAACCTTTTTGCATACTTAGAGCCGACTTATTCAAAGACAAAAACTCAATTGAGAACCAAGTGCTCCACTTTTTTATCTTAGTGAAAATTCCGATAAACTCAACATTTCCAATAACATTACTTTCAAACTAACATTTGTTTCCAATATTAAATTTGCATTGAGACACAATAGGCGCGTTTTTTTGCTCCTCTATCCAGCGGAGAGTAGAGTAGACGCATTGAAAACAACAACACTCCTACACCAGTGAATTCACTAGTACAGAAATTCTATGCGTCATTTGTAGTTCACGTGTTGAAGTGTAGAATGTGCTGATAGAAAAAAGAAAAGCTCATGAGAAGTTGTATTTTTTTCTGTGAGGTGGCTTTCGGTTTTCATGGTTATGTTGAATGTTTTGGTAGTTAAGAAATTAGAAAAGGCCCTCATAATGTGTAGAAAGTTAAAAGAATTAATTTTCTGTTAGTTTTTTTTCTATTTTCTATCGATTGTGGTAGTGTATACTCGTTATATTCTCCCTTTTTTTCAGCTGTTTTGTGCGACCACAGCGAATATAGCAACCTATGTCAGGTTTAGCGAATGCACTGCTGTTTTATACTAGATCGTTGTTTTTGCGGCATAGTTGTACTCTGCACTGCATCGGAGCAAAAAAACGCACATAATATTAATAGGTGCGTTTTTTTGCTCCGATGCAGTGCAGAGTACAACTATGCCGCAAAAACAACGATCTAGTATAAAACAGCAGTGCATTCGCTAAACCTGACATAGGTTGCTATATTCGCTGTGGTCCCACAAAACAGCTGAAAAAAAGGGAGAAAATAACGAGTATACACTACCACAATCGATAGAAAATAGAAAAAAAACTAACAGAAAATTAATTCTTTTAACTTTCTACACATTATGAGGGCCTTTTCTAATTTCTTAACTACCAAAACATTCAACATAACCATGAAAACCGAAAGCCACCTCACAGAAAAAAATACAACTTCTCATGAGCTTTTCTTTTTTCTATCAGCACATTCTACACTTCAACACGTGAACTACAAATGACGCATAGAATTTCTGTACTAGTGAATTCACGGGTGTAGGAGTGTTGTTGTTTTCAATGCGTCTACTCTACTCTCCGCTGGATAGAAGAGCAAAAAAACGCGCCTAATGTTCCACAAACACAGCTGACTGGAATCTTCGTTAAATCCGTTCCAACAGATGAATGATGTCAAGATGACGTATTTCAATGTGAGGGAATATGCCATCGAGGGACGTAAACACGTAAGTGTGTTTATGTTTGCATTTGTGACAAGATTCGTTTCTTTTGGTTTGGCTGCTGAACAGGGCCTTTATCGGCCGTGAACGGTCTATAATATCCAGTAAATTCTGTTGTTTCATACATTTTTAAAATAGATTAGATATTATACAGATTTCAAAAAATCAGAGGTTTGTAGGGTTCTATTAGTTTTTATATTACTATGCGATTATCATTTATCATAGTTTGACAGCAGTTTCACATAGCAGTTTCACTTAGCTATTACAGTTTTGATTCCAGCCATAGCAATTTGGGCACTATAATTAGTTTTGCGTGTGTAAGCAATTTTTAACATTTGTAATAGCTTTACAGGTCTGTAGTTTAAACAGTAGCTTTATGCATAATTAACATTTAATCCAAGCTGGTTTTTCGCAATATTTGTATTTAATGCACTCCAGATAATTACATTTCATTTCCATTTGATTGGATCATACATTTGTATTCCGATCGAATAGTATTCAAATTTATAAATATAATGAAATGATTTCATTAAATTAAGTTTATATAATAACTGTTTGTTCAAAAATCAGTCATTACTTTTCAAATAAATATGAATGTTAAATAAATAAGAACACAAACATATCGGCTAGCTGAGCTATCAGACAAACAGAACGAACACATAAATATTCATGACCAGCCTTATGCCTGATGGCACAGCAAACGCAACACTAAAAAAAAATCGTTCAAAAAATCAATAAAATTGCATTCATATGTCGCCTTGTTGCAGCCTTAAGATAATTGTTTTGTAGACACCTCAAAATAAATGCAATAAATCATATTTTTCGAACATAAAACATTTGTTTTTAATAGGCGCCCAATGTGGTACCACACACACGTGCGTAGAAGAGTGATTGATAGCGGGAATAAAATTGGGGAAAGTATTACGAAAAATTACAAAACTTATCTGAATGAATATTCTCTACTACGATAAGCAGTTAAAGTGGTTTGCGGTATCAATGTGACCGCCTATCTCTCCAATGCACGCGAACGAAAGCAGTATTCAGTAAGAGCTGATTGTTCAAATATAATTGATTCTGCAAGTTAGGCATTTCTTTTAGATAAAAATTAATGCAATGCAAGTAATTCCGTAATTATTAATTCTTCATTATGAATTTATCTATAATAAACTAGAAATATGAATTTTCGAAAATTATATATATATATATATGTATATATATATATATATATATATATATATATATATATATATATATATATATATATATATATATATATATATATATATAAATATATATATATATATATATATATATATATATATATATATATATATATATATATATATATATATATATATATATATATATATATATATGTATATATATATAAGAATTTCGGGCAGAGCGATTCTATTTTTATTTTCTTTTCGAAAATCAATAAATTTTATGACACCATTTATATTCACACGAAATAATCAACTAAGATTCATATTTTGCTCCCAATATATTTAGGTATAAATATCAAGAATTATTTTACAATGGCTTCAATTACAAAGTGTATAAACACCCATTATAATGTGCGTTTACTGTTTTATTATTCGGTTATGAGCATCCAATGCGCAAAATCTTATCTAATCGAAGCTAAAGATGTCGCAGCAGCTGATAGAAGAACATAAATTTTCTCCTATGACGTCAGAGCCATGTTGCGCTACCTATTTTTGAGTAGCGAAAGCACTTGAGTCAGATTTCTACTTGTTGAACTTTCCACTTTGCGCAAGCCTGTCCCTTTGGCCTAGAACCGAGTATCGTCCGAGCTACCCCATGGTCAGAATACGAACACGCTGCACCACCCACATAGCTGGATTTTCTAGCCTTCCACCTGACGCCCAGTCTTACTGATTTATTATCGTTTAACGTCTTCGCTTGAATTAACTCGGCCGGCGGCTGCTGGCCGGCATATCAACAGATATTTGGCCGAGGGGTGAGAATGGGGTGAACGAAATCACTAAGGACGAGCTCGGAGGGTGGCTGGCTCTACCCGGAACCAAATAGGTCGAATGCAATAGCATTTGCAGGCATTGAAGAAATGCAGGCCGACGAGCAGTAGAAAGGACGTCGAGACTATCGAAGCAGCTGAGGGGTTGGTTCTGGGTTTCAGGGAGAATCAACAGCTCAGTGTTTTGTGTACTTTATGCGTTCCGTTCCAATTCTCTCAGTTGCGAGATGAGGTGGGTGACGATATGATTCGAGTAACGGAAGGATGGGTTAGAGTTTGCGAGGGTGTTGGGGAATTGGAGTGAAATAGGGGCAGATGCTGTTGCTCAACCAGCCTGGATGCCTTCGAACCGCAGCACTGTTCGTCAGTTGTTTGGACACAGCCAACAAGGACATTTCCAAGGGGCTGCTTCTTCGCTGGTTTGTACGTGGCAGTATATCGCGTGTGTGACTTAATTCTACGGCCCGGGTGCGTATTTTGGGTGGTGTATTTCGATTCTGGGACAATACAGTTCAGTAGCGAACGAGCTTCCAACGTGTGTGGATCGTCATTCGCGTTTTCTTCGTTCGTTCTTTTAACTTGTTCTGTGCGGGTGTGAATTCTTCGAGCACGGTAATTATTTCATATTATTTACGCATATTTACGGTTCTTCGTGCATATCGCGCTTTAATGAAAATGTGAAAAATTTTCAATAAATTACAAAGACTATCGGCAGTTTCAGGTCCGCACAATGTGTATCTTAGCTGGATGCCATTATATTAAGCTTTGGTCTGAGTTTAAGTGAATTGTGGATGGATTAGTGAGGATATTCATATGGTGAGTTGATGGAAGCACATGAAGATTAGTATTTAATTCTAAGTGATTTGTGGATTCCTGTGTGTAAACCGAGTTAGTCGGGCAAATAAGCAGTGGGGTGAGCCATTCAGAGCGAATTTGCCTGTGAATTGTTAGTGTAAATCAAGTGAGTACGACAGTTCTTGAATGGTCCTCGAGAAATATATCATTTACAGTAGTGCAATAAAAAACATATAAAGAACCACTAAACACGCCTGAAGATAAATACCGTGGGAAAAAATCACAAGAAAAGACATCTCACGAAACATCAGTTAAACATTTCTAACACTTCTGAGGCGACGAGTACCAGAGCTCTGTGCAGTGTTGTTTTCCTTTGATCGAAGAATCGGAACAAAAGGATTTTCCCGTAGATTCGGTTGGTTCAGAGGATTTTCTTTTGCCGTCTGCCAGCCATCGTTTCCGTTTGCAGCGTATTCGAGACAAGACACACAAAAGTAAGTTTGTTTTTAATTAAAAAATAATAGAAAAGCTTTTCCTTTGTGTCGTTTCGTATCTTGTAAAATGTACTGAAGATACTTAGGCGATGTTGGATATCAGACGTTTGAGTTTCGGCCGCCAGGACGATTGCTTGCAGGCAGCAATGCAGTCAGAAGCCGATCCGGATGTTTCTATGAGGACTGTATGTGTGCACAATAGCATTTTGTCAAGGCGTTAATTAATTGAATTGTCCAATGTCATTTCGGAATTGAAGGCGGTATCTTTTAAGTTTGGGAAACTGTTTGTTTCGTGTTGGAGTTTAAATGCAATCAACACTAATTGAGAGTGTGTTTGCGAGTCATGTTTTATCCATTTGGAAATCGGAGGTGGTTTTTCGTGATAATAAAAATGTTTGGAATTTGTTATTGATGGTATTTAGGATACGAATTTCAGACTTTTAATTGTTTGTTACTTTGATAATAATGTCAAATCTACCGAGTTGAATATCATAAACTTCAGACAAAAGAACACAAAATTTAAAATCAAAATTAAAAAATCATATCAAGTCGGAAAAAATCATCAGATCATATCAAGTCGGTTTTTCAAGTAAGACCAATTCAATCAATTATTGAGTTATTATTATCCCAAAAAGATTGTGAATGAAGATGTAACGACAAACTGCAAACCTATCGTTTTGAGCCTGTTTCTGGAGTACACTCATGATCCTTTGTTCTATTAATAGCCATATTTTCCTTTGTTGCTTAGTTTATGTGCAAAAATATTCGCAATTTGTTCTTTTTAGACATGAAAAGTGGATTGAGAATAAACGATGAATTTCAGTAGCACGTCACTTTGACGCTTATTCTTGATACAAATAGTTTACACTAATAAATGACCATCGAGCTTTTATATTTTAGCAGGTTGAGTGACATAGGAACCGCAGACAACTACCTCACAATATTCATTGTATGCGTTCCAGAGGTTGTAGACGCCCGCCAAGTTAAAGTTATGTTTCACAGCATAGCTTTGGCTTGGCACCATATGTATTTTCCAGTTCTTAAGCATGGAAGTCGACTTGTGTTGCGCAAAAAAAATGTGCAAAGCTGTTAAAATATTTTTAACATCAGTAAAATTTAGTGAATCTTAGTCAGGGAATGAAATAAAATATTGCTAATAAGCACGTGCAACTTATGTAGTGAGTATAGCTCAATTTTAGGTTCATAACTTTATGTCCCAAACTACGAATATAATGATAACGAATATACAGCAATCTCAATAATGGAATAGTAATATGTTTCCTTAAAATATATTCTGAGATTCAATCCTTTGTTCCTTTTGGCAATTTGGGAATTTTTTAGATTCCTTTTCACACATTTTAAGGTTCACACATTTTAAGAAACTATTTTTTTCTAAATTAATTAGAACGCCTGATCAGCTAAGCACTGTGAAACTAATAGAGGGCTGCATATAACAGCTCGTGTAAAGCACTGGCTTCTAGAGTGTGGGGTGTGAGGTTCGAAGTTCGAACCCAGGCTCGGATGAGGAATGGCGCAGCGAGCTTTGAGTTCACCTAGCTCTGAAAACGTACCTGAGCTAATCAGTGGTGAAGTGAGTCGTAAAAACTAATCACTGAACACTTGTTGTTGTGACAGGAGAACTTGAGACAGGAGAGAAAAATAATGGAAACAAGAAGGAAGGATAGTCGCAAAGTGAAAGGAAACTGAAGAAAAACAGAATTTGTGGCATTTAACATTTCTTTTAAAATGAAGTGCGACAGGGTTGGAAATAAGTTTTTTTCTTGGATTGGAAATAAGTTTTTTCTCGTAACCAATGTTGTCATAGGATTACTTTACTTTTACACTGGTCAACTAGATCGAACTTTTTTTTTGTAATATTAAAGCTGATATCTGATGCTGTTAAGAACAAGATTTTTAAAAAATGGTACGATGCAAAATAAATCCATATACCGCAGGTTTTGATGTAATGGAATAATTTTATATTTAAGGTTTGAAAATAATGGTGTGTGTTGTATGAAAGTTATTATATGATGATATGCTCCTATACTTTACTTTAACAGGCTCCTATACTTTACTTTAACATACTTTACTTTAACAATAACAGTTTCGACCTAGTGTTCAATAGCAATCTGCTAGCAGGCTTGGGTTTCATGTTATTTAATGTCCTTGCTCAATCACTGAAATGCCGCGGTAGAAATTTTTTCAAAAATAAACAAACATAAACCTTATAAACAATCAAAAGCTCTGCAATCATATTTTTATAGTATTCTGAACAGTTATTTTTCAAACAGCCCAAAAAAAACACGATGCCGAAATTAATTTTTTTTCCTTTTAGTTGTAATAAATATAGCCCCCTCCCTAAGTTCTGTCTGTTCTTTTGATCGATTTAGACATTGTTCCAAATAATTGGGATCTTTTTGTTTTAATAAATTCGAATTAGTCGATGAGAAAGTTATTGGAAAACCAGGATCAACCGCAGCTTTATATATTTCCATAAATTAGACACTTCTAATGTAATTTTGATGCGGTTTTAGTAAAAACTTTTCTTTGCAATAAGATTCAGTTTTTGGTATGTTTAGTTTTTAATAAGTAAAAAGGCTATTTTTAGTCTTAAAAGTAATCTTTCTTATTAACTTGTTTATTTATTTATGTACCTGTTTATTTATTTATTTATTCAAGTCTCTAATACAACAGACTTACGTCCAATTCAGGTTAAAAAATAAATTAAAAGAAAATAAAAAAATATCAGAAAAAAAGTAATCCAAGACATAGAGCAAAACAATATGACAATACATTGTAAGAAAAAAATACTATACAAAAATAAATTAAAAAAAAAATTATTATCAGCTAGCTCAAAAATTGACATTATTCTTTAGGACTCTATTTTTCAAAAGGTTTTTGTGTTCAACGAACTGGAACGGAAGAGTGCCGAGTTTCAACTTGTTATGTTGTCTAAACATAAAAGTAAACATCTGTTCGCGCGAAAGAAACGGTAAACGTGAAAGAGGATCTGTTAGATCGACATGATTCCCGGATGCATATATCAGAATAAACACGATGGTAGTGCAGTTGAAAAGGAACCATTTGTCAAGGAAAACTCTGCGTGATTCAAGGGAAGGAATCTACAAAATCGAGAGTCGATGATTATATTCACAATAAGCGAATTTGAATTTTTAAAACAAAGAGCGGGTAAACCTACGTTGGTCGAATTGTAAGGAACGAACAAGGTACTGGTAATAGGAACACCACACTTGACAACAGTTTTCTAGAATACTGCGGACAAGGAATCTGCTTTAAAAGGAATTTAAAGCAGAAGTCAATATATATGTTATTTTATGCTATACGCATTTCGTGACGCTTCGCGGCATTCAGAGTAAATGCGTTAGCAATGCACTAGTTATTTAACACAACGAGATCATTTTGTAACTGATAGCAATCGTCAAATGTCTCGTTAACTCTGAACATCTTAAAGTCAGGCCATTAATAATCATCAGGAACAACAGAGGGCCAAAAATTGAGCCTTATGGTACTCCTGAGGACGGAATAAATGGAACAGAGGTACAGGAATTGGCAATTACGACACAAGTAGGATCAACAACATAGGAAATGATCCAGGAGAGTAGAGGACCACAGATACCATGGCTTTCAAGCTTCAGAAGAAGAAGAAGATCATGATTCACAGCTTTAAAGAAATCTGTATGGATTACATCTACCTGCTTTTGCTGATTCAAGGCAGAATCAACCACATTCGTCAGCAAGCAAGTTGGTTGGTAAGTTGCTCTGAAGCAGTTTACTGAGAGAGATTATTTAGATAATTAGAGATATAAACCAGGTCACCAGTCTTATATACGGAAGCAGAAACATTTTGCGGGAGAATTTTTCGCGAAGAGAAGGACGAGAAGTAGCGATCAAAAAACTCGCAAGCATCTTGTGAGGTGGAAGCTGTTCCATCGTTGTACTTCATACAGTTGCAAAATAATCTAATAATTAGTTGGAAAAATAATCTTAGAAATGGAGAGTATAAATCGTGACATTTTAGCCCATCCAGTAAGAATGCCTAAACATATTATGCAACAGACGTTTAAAGGTTTAAAGCCGCTGGGTACTTATATGTAAAAAAACAAAGCTGAAAAACAGTGATATAAAGTAAAACAGGTGGTTAGCTGTGACTCTTGTATCATGAAATTTCGAGAAAATCACTTTAGGAATATTTGAGTTGTTTCCAAAAGTTAAAATAGAGTGTATCTTAGATGGTATGATGTAATATATAATGGTATGACGTAAAGTATATATATTAAATATTATAGGTCCATTTTTGGGAGCAATTTGATTGAAAAATTGTGATAGATTTGCAAGTAATGGAGATTTTCATATTTTTTTTTTTTACGAAGGAATGCTATTATATTGAAGATGCTATAATGTTGAGAAATGCTATAATATTGAAGAGAAAATAAACAAACAATGTTCCGAATCAAAATTAAAAATTTGTTTAGGCGATAATCCTGAATTTTTTTTGTGCCCATTTAACTTCTAACGCAGTCACCGAATCGATGTCAAAACTGCCGAGTGACTTTGTAAGTAAGTAACAAATATTTAAAATTTTCAATTATTGAAAATTTCACGAATGGCAGCTCCAATAATTTGAAAATCCCTGCAATTTCGGATGTAATTATAGCATAAAACAAAATTCTCGAGGTATTTCGAACTTGATTTTCAGCTGCAGCATTAAATTTGCGCTGCCAGCATGGAGTATCGAAGAGATGCTGTTATGAAATTTTCCTACCTCGAAACTTGTCCACCTTTCTACCATATGATTTTCAATGCTGTCATCCATTCAAAATGGTACCAAAGATTCGGTAGAGATCTTAAAAAAGAGCACATTTGGCAGACCATGCATTTAAAGTCTATAAAAATTACTCTACTCTCTTTCGAAAATCAGTTTTTCTAGTGGTCCTAAGTGCGAGAGTTTTTTGAAAATATTTTGATTGCTCAGATGAAAACGCTTCAATATTTTCTTAAAAATAATTAATTTTGTTACTATTTGCAATATGACAAACCTGTTTTGAGATTGAATCCTCCAATTCATGATCGTTTTTCATAATTTACGCCTTGGTTTTAGAGACTTGTTTCTTTAAGATAAGTGTAACGCTATATAAGTAGACTGTTCTATTTTATTATAAAAAGCTTTCAACATAGTCTTCTTCTATATATAGGTACATTTTGAGAAAAATAAGTACTTAGCACTGGAAAATGAAAAAAAAAATAGATGATTATTGCAAAACGCAGACTTTGTCATCATTTCAACTACACAAACCTAACGGTACATTACGCTCATTCAAAGTTTAGTGCATTCAAAGCAGCGACTGTTAGTCTGAGAGAATTTTTTTAAAAGTTATAAATCTATGCATAACTATGACAAAGTGGTGACACTGTTGCTTTTCTTTTTGACTCACAGTCACCCCAATTACAGAAACTTTTTCTAAAGTTGAGAACCTGAAAATATTATTGATACCTATCAAAAGAATTTTACATATTGGATCGAAAATGTTACCAATTCCAAAAGTATCAAAAATATTTGGACGGGCGCTCAATTTAATATAGCATCATTAAATATGAAATTGATGATTGTGAAGTGCACCAAAGTGCTAACAATTTCAACTATATCTGAACAAGGTATAAAATTGACAATCAGCTCATTTCTCAAAATAGATGAATTAGTAGCTGATATTTTTTATGATTCGATTTTAACACCAGGTCATTTCTATGTTTACATATATATGATGCCATTTTTGAAGCCTAATTAAAAGTAGTTTGCCTTAATTTGAAAATTGGAAATTAACATACAACTGGGATTAAAATATTTACTCATTTCCTCATCATTAACCATGGAGCTTTATCGAGAAAGAAAAAAATTTCACATCATTTCAACTTTATAAACTAAAGTTGTCCAGACAAAATGCCATATATTCAGTGGATAGCGCCAGCATTAAAAACTTCAAAGATAATTAAGATTTATTTCCATATGCAGAACACACGCGTTTAATGCTTGCTTTGATTTCAATGCATTGACTGCGCGCCGGGAAGCATATTGTTATCATTAGACACTTTGATCTATGTGCATGTGGCGCGAACTATGACCGAACCATGTTAGATGAGTCGAAATTTTCATGGAATGGACCATATGATGTTGTTATTGCTGGTTATAATTAGTGGATTGCTTACTTAATGAATCCAAGTGACATCAGACGAAGCTGCAAAAGCTGATCATGTGAAAAATGTGTTTACTTTCCAAGTCATTAATGATGCAAAGCGCATTCCACGCCCAGAGTAAAGCTGAGCTGTCTCTTGCGAAAACATTTATCTTCATTTGAAAAATTCAAGAATTACCATCGTACCACGACTGCAACTTGTCGATTCAATTTACACAACACAATGGGTCAGCTAACGTGCAGTTGTCTGTCTGCAGGGGCCATGTCGTAACAGTGATGCGGATTCACCGCAGTACAATCGAAACACCATAATTGAACATCTTTACCGGAAATACTAAGCAGTTGACGATATCCCCAGCATCGATGACCTCTTCTCCGCTATCGGTCCCTAATTAGAGTTTGTCCTGGCAAATCGAGAGGACAAACATCCTCAACGCCTGGCTCCGGACAAGACCGGCGAAGTAACGAGCAGCCAAGCAGACTCGTCGCACGATGCCGTTTCGTACTCGAAGCGAAATTGGATCCAAATGGGATTCTATCAAATTGCAATTGAAACGGTAAATGGCGGAGTCCTGCTGGGAGCTACCAGTGCATGCTGCCACCATATCAGCATCGCATTCGAACCAAACGCTCGTTTGCAGGCAACAACGCTTTTTCTTAGCAGGGAGGTTTTAAGGGCACATCCTCGCTCCCAACGACCTCTTATCCTAGCTACGCGTTGTTACTGTGCAATTTGTATTGCTTGGGGTTTTTCTCGAAACTCCTTGTTTGCTTCGCCTATTTGGTATCGTGCCGTACTATGAATGTACCGGGTGGATACTTGTTGTCATCATCTGTTGCGTGTTCCCGTACCAAATTGCATATCTCTGGCGAAATTTGTCATCGTGTAAAGTTTACTTGAAACAAAAGTTGTTCGCTGGCTGGTGCATGGATTGTAAGGAAACAAAACTCGTCTAGTTGAAGTGGTTTCTCGTCGAGGATATAATTGAATTCTTAGAATTTCTGAGTAGTTGGGCGTTAAATATATGACGCTGAGGATATTCATATACAGGGTACTGTGAGCGTTTAAGTGACTACGAGTTACTCACCATGAAGTATGAAAAGTGATAAATATGTTGGTCTTTAAGTGTTTTATAGTTTCTCAGGAGATATTGTAGGATGGATGGCAGGTAACAAACTGTTTTTTGAATATACCCATAAGTGTAAGGTTTTAAAAAACCGGCACCAGAAAAATGTGTTGGTGCTATTTTGAAAGGTGGATGGCTTATAATAGGAATTTTTGGGTAAGATAGATACTCAAGTTCAACAGCCCTCAACATATTTGAGGTACTTATCGGTGCTAGAGCCACATAACACAGACAGAATATTGATGGAGTATTGGCAAATTTGGAACGCAATTCGTCAAGCAAACCTCCTACGAACTTGATGACTGGAGAAAATAGAATTAAGTGTTAATTTAAGCTTTACTATCTTCGTATGAGTGACGCCAAACAAATTGCTTTCACTTTTACGACCTTGTTCGAGTATTGAACGATTTCGATTAATTTCAATATTCCTTCGATTTGATAATGGTCGCAAGTGGGAGCAACAATGCATAGTGACAAAGCGGGGCTAATTTTAGTTTAACATTTCATATTGACATACATTTTAAAATAGAGTTATTCTCATTTCGAGCTTAAATACTACGTTTTACTCAGTACACTCCATCAAAGTTTGCGATGAAATGAAATCGAAATTCGGAGGTAGTGCGCTGCTAATTGGTAAACGTTAATTGGTAAACGTAAGATAAACCAAAACATACTTATAAGAAATTTATTACTGATGTCAAAGAATGCAACTATATTGTTTTATGTGATTTTTTTCATTAAGAAAATAGGAAATATTGATGAATGGTGTTAAGTGTTGTACAACAGTGGTAATAAAATTGCTCGTGAACGACTATTTACACAGAGTTTTGCTAGTTGAAATCATCATAGAAGACCGTAAAGTAGTGAAAAGGCTGTTATGAAGTTATTATTGAATAGTTGTATTAGTCTAAAAAAAAAAAATTGTAACAAAAAAAATTATATGTTTAACTGAAAAATAGTTCACCCTCAAGTCGTCCCGCATTTGGAGACCAGTCATTATTTTGCACTCTCATTTTATCATTCAGCCACTTGATCATTCTGTAACTAAGCCAAAAATTTAAATCACGATTTATTTGGTTGCACTTTATAAAAATTGAGAAGTGTATTTTGTTTTTGCACAAGTGCCCTCTTGTGATATTCGTGGGAACGAGTCAGATAAACAGCGTAGCGTGTCCGGTTTCACGAAGCTCTATTGCGCAATTATAGTACTCTAATTGGTATCTTCTGATCTGAATGTGGAGTGGTTTTGTAACTTTGTGCCGCACATTTTCCATTACATTGATTAAAGACGATTTCCTAAGACCATAATCGTAGCTTTTGTTTAACTTCATTTAAATATTTTAATCTTTGGAATCAGCAAATTCATTATCTTTTTTGGGGCCCATAAAAAAATTGTCAAATTTGCTGAAAAGGGTCTTCCATCTCTCTGTTTGCTTCTGACTACCATTCGATTTCTTTTCATGCTAAGAACTGGCTTACTGATTTGGTTAGTTCAAGTTCCTTAATTAACGACAGAGGCAACCTAGCTTTACAATTCATAAAAGTTAAGATGACCCTACCTCAAAACTACTCAACCAGATCTGACTATTGTAACCAACAAACCAGCACCTCCTGTTACTTTTGGCATTCAATGCTTCAAAAATATTCGGCCTTGTTGAAACCATTGCTCAAAGCAGCACTAACACAAAAAGTATCTCCCTGTTTCGTAAAATCTAAAGCAGTTTTTGATCTATCCTTAATTTCTAATCTATCTTTGTTCTGTCTATCTACACTGCACTTCGTCAACTTCAAGCATAAGCATTCGAATAAAACCAACTGGAATGGTTTTATACAAAACCTCGTCAACTCAAATTTTCTAAGAGCACCTCCCAAATCTTCGGAAGATGTCAATTTTGCAGTCAATTGTTTCAATGCTGAGTCGCTGCTGCAACATCTAAAGGCTGGTACTGAGTTAATCGTGAAGCTAAATTTTGACATGTCTCCATTATCTGGTCATTCTTTCGAGCGAAAATTTTGGCAATGGAGAAAAGCAGAGACACTGCTCATTTCTGACGGATAAAATGTCAAGAATTTCCCTTTTCGATCGATTTTCTTATTGGAAAGACATTTGCACTGCTCCATTTTCAAATTGGAACACCAAATGTAACTTTTTAGCTCGAAAGAATGAACTGCACAAACTAAATTGGCGTGATGTAATTGGAGACATGTTTCAGTGCCATTTACGTTTTAAACGCAAGAGCAACTTCAAAGCAACTTTTCATGCTAAGAACAGAGTACAAGTCTTGCTTATTTTCAAGCTAAATTTTCGCCGAAACAGTGAAATTTTGTATGAAAATTTCACGTGAAATCGAACTCAGTACTATACTTAATTGCACTTCTTAGCACGGAAATAAAACTTCATCAATAACAATTGAAATGCAGAAAAAATAAATGGCACAAAGTCATTGGCAGCTGCATAGATCACCCCAAGCTAAATCAAGGGTCAATAAAGCTTCTAGAGAGCTCAGACTGACGCTTGCGAAAGTCAACGAGCTAAAGTTTCACTGATTTGTAAAGAACGTCACTCCCACTAAAATACTCTTCATTTGTTTGGGAAATCAGTCAAGAAAATCACAAAGCCGACCATCAGGGAATCTTAAAAAAGAATTGCCAACGAACAAATTGCCAGAAGCTACATAGTGAAAGCCATCAAATCTACAATTCAATTTAGACCATGGTAATATTCGATTTTATGCCTAGTACTATACTCTTCACGAAACGAATTCAACGGTCAAATCCCATACAAAAGAGCTTTACTGACGAATTGAAAAGCTCTTTTTGTATGGGATTTGACCATTGAATTCGTTTCGCGAAGAGTATAGTACTAGGCATTACATATAATTTCAGCGTTCATGACTCAAATTTCAATTGCTACATATCAAACGCATGCTGCTGTACCTCAAGGCAGTGAAGCTGATCCTGTATTGTATACCATCTTCATATTTGATCTTGGTTTTCCATCTATAACGTAGAACAAACAACTTTGGGTAGTCCTTTGCTTTGGTTTTCAAAATCGTATGATTATTGTAATCAATGTACCGGTCTCAAATTTACTCCCTTCATTTTATGCTAATAACCTAATTGGCGCACTAAATAAAGACGCACTTAACATCATTTGACCTAGTATGACAGATTCTCCAAGTAACTGAAGCTTTATGATGGAGGGCAAAAGAAAACATAAACAAAATTAAAACTGTTTCAAGCTA
This sequence comes from Nemotelus pantherinus, assembly GCA_963978885.1. Classification (NCBI taxonomy): domain Eukaryota; kingdom Metazoa; phylum Arthropoda; class Insecta; order Diptera; family Stratiomyidae; genus Nemotelus; species Nemotelus pantherinus. The sequence goes on from OZ022263.1 coordinate 34,030,327, forward strand.
CTTTCTTCTTTTTTCTGTTCAAAACAATCTCTGCTCACAAAATTGGTATTCTTTTGCAAACTCATCTTAAAGAATGCCACTTTTATTTCAAGCAACTATATCCTCTTTTTTCTATGATAATGCCAAAGTTCAAGGAAACCCTTTGAAGCGGAGTCTTAGCTATGGCGGTAGGGAGACACGTATGGCAAAAGTCGATTTCAATTAATTCCACTATTCTTTAAGTATCACAATTTATTATTATTTTCAGAAGTGCTTGTGCTTTGTTCAGACACCTGTGAAGCTGTGATGCGACTATTAATTAGTGGAGCGCTGGTATTATGCCCAGTCGACGGCTGTTAAGACAATACAAGACGAACAAACACAACCATCAGCGTAAAGCGGGATTTGAACCCGTGGGCAGTAGATCGCTGCTTCGGACTGGCACCTCAGCAAACAATGCTACCGACCTTTATTATTTTTTTATTATTGATATTTTAAATATTTTATCCATACAAGCTGCAATTTACTTTTGAATAAATTCATGATTTGTTGAAATTAATCCCTATAGGTTTCATTCGAAAATAAGCTTAAACAATATCAAGATCGTTACTTTCTATAAAAGTCCTGAAAGCATTTTGTCAAGAAAAACAGTGTGCTAGCTTAACTTTTTTATTTAAAAATGCTGATATTACAGCTGCAGAATTTCATATCCTTTGTAATTCAGTCATTTGAACTAAATCATGACTGAATTCGAAGACTTCTTTAGAGATAGAAGCTGCAAAATATAGTTTTGACTGAATTTCAATGAAATGTTTAAGATGCTTTCCTGCATTATTGAGAACTAAAACTAAAAAACTAAAAGATACTTATTCTAAGTTCATACAGCTGGTTCAGATACAGCGCACCTGCTCACTGTATACGAAAGATGATTTAGTGTTTAAACATAGCCAACTTAATATCCTGCATCTCATTACTGACGGCGTACATACCTATACCCATCTTTGGAAGCACCTACATCTACAAAAACTAGAAAACGTGCGTTGTATCACACAACTAGTTGAACCCTCCGTCATTAAAATCAACTCTTGTATATATGTATGTAGCAAAATATATAGCTAGTATTCAACTTCCCATGTTTCTTTGGAGCTGGTTTCATAAATCAAGCAGAATGTACTTTAAGTTTGCTTAAATGTCAGTTTTTGCTTATTAGAAAATCGTTGATACTATGAGTGGAAGGATATACAAGATTTTTTTGTTGAAATTTTTGACACATTATATAAATTTAATAAATAACAAATTTTAATGCAAGTCCACTTATCCAGCGGCGTTGTTCCGAACAGAATGAATCTATATTTAAAAAAAAAGTCTTTGCTGTTAATAGTAATTTATTGAAGGCCCTATCGGTCCGATATATTTCAATTTCAAGCATATTAGCATTTATGACAGATTATTTAAATTATGTTTTTTTTTATGAAGGATTTTTGGAAAAACAAAGTCCAATTTTGTTTCTTTTGATTCTACAGTATTAAAATGTATTTCTTTAAAATCTAAAGACAATATAAATGGATGCCAGTTGGGTAGCTCCGTTGTTTAAATCTCAGAAAATAGTCTTGAATCACGAACTGCGTAAACATTCCTCTTGAAAATTATTTTGAAACGTAAGATATTTCATGTTCTGAGCACTCTTGCCTATTTATATGCAAAGTATTTCCTCAAATGATAGTGCCTAAAAGCTATTTTTGCATCTAAAACAATGCATCTTTCAAACGTCTAAGATATTCAAATAGCTCTTGTGCCTGTCATTGATTCTTATTGAGTGCCCGAGTATATTTCATCTATTTCCGGTGTGATTGCTCATCCCTAGATTAATATCTCGTCGAGATTGGCAGGTTGGTCATCTACTGGTATTCGGAGTGCATCTACAAGCTTATTGATGCATTATTCGTCAGACTTCAATTAAATTGCATATTGATGTGAACATTAATTTTGTCGACAGGCTTTTGTTTGCTAGATACGTTCAGAATATGGACATTGGAATGATGTCGATGAGAGTTCATCACAAACGGTATGTGCTTCAAAGAATTGTAATAGTGCTTTCGTAAGTATATTTTGCCTCTCCGAAGTTTGAGGTGACAATGGAATGTAATATTTTATTAACCCCGGGGCGAAATGAGAAGATTTTAGGTGAATGCTCGTTTTTAGATATAAATGATTTTTGATTCCTTCAAAAAGAAACCATAATAAATTAGTAAACATATTTGCATCCGGGGTTAAGAAAAAAACTTAAAAACAGATAAAATTAGGAATACGAAGCAAAGTGCTTTTGTATCCATTTATATTATGTTAATACAACTCAATATAAAAATATTTCTAATTGAAAAAAATTACTTCGTGAGAGAAAAAAATAATTCTAAAACTGAATGGAATAATAAAAAAAAAAACATTTCTTGAAGCATCGTTAACTTTTTTAAACATCCTTGCCCGTTACATATACATATTCGTTTAATTTTTTCTGAATTCTGATATTTCAACACAATGTATGAATGCTTCTGGAACTGAGACATTTTATTATAAAAAAAAATTAAATTTTTTTTTAAATTTTTCTTTAAAATATAACCTTCCAAGCTACTTTTTTATCCATCAAGCTATCGAGCTATTCCACACAAAGATTTTTCGGTCGGAGGTTGAAGTTGAGACAACATTTTCCTTCAGAGCGAATGTATATGATTGCTAGGACAACACACGTTAGTTAGTAGCTGTTACTCCTCCCACTAGGCTACAGAAACTGTTTACTAAAGTATTATTAAAATCCGGAAAGTATTACTAAAGTATCACTTAAGACAGCAAAATAAATTTTGCGAGAATAGTTTAAGTTATATTTTCGTCTAACACAAAAAAATACTATTTTCGCCCTTAGAAAGGAAGAATCTCATGACAAAAACCTATGGTAAAACAATTTTAATGTGACGATCAAAAAATTTTCACAGCTGTCAGCCACGTATTTCTTTCACTGGCCTATAGTATGTGCTATCCTATAGCGGACTGTCCACCATGATAACTTGCTGCACTTTAAGTTGGAGTAACTGCAATTAGGCACCTGGGCCAAATGGGGGGCAAAATGAGCTGCTGAGCTAATCACTCCACAAGTTGACAATAAATGAATTGTTTACTTTATTCAGTTATTAAGGAACGAATCTACTTTACGTTTCAGCTACGAAAGACTGTTGTTAGCATGTAAATGACTAGTGACATGACTAGTTGTTAGCATGTAAATGCATATATAGTCGAGCAATTCAATCAAAAGATTTATGCTAATAGACTTAAACCAAGAAATCAATTTCGTTTCGTGTTTTATTTATTATAATGGTATTATAATAAATAAAATAATTATTCTAAAATTAGAGTTATTGGCAAGCAAGCAGCTACACTGCCAAGCAGACAAAGTTCTATTATCAACATCACGTATCGCAACCATATTCTCATTTTCCATCAGTATACTCGTAATTTCCCATAAGCTTATTATTTAAACCCGGTTCTTTTCAAGCCCCATTTAATTGAGGAAGATTTAGGTTAAATGACGAGATAAAATGTCAATATCCGTTTCAATGTTTCCTGATTTACGTAATTATCTTTATTGACAAGATATATTCGGTAAGAAAAGATTCTATCATATCATTAGTTTCATATGATGTTGATTTCAGGGGATTTTTAGAAAATGAGCATTTCATACAATCAAAAGCGAGGATTGGCTTAAGATTATACAAATCTTTCTTTTATGAAAGTTCCAGAAGAGATTCGGTGAACTCAACTGAGCCAAATTAACTGTGTCCTTGAAATCAGAGCCAAAGCTTTTATGAAAATTTAAGCAGATTTGCAGATTTCACATGTCGAATATACCACATGAAAATTTGTTCACCTTCATGTACTTGGTAATTGCTTGATTTTAGCAATATTTATTATTGCTGCAGACATAATATTTTTAGAGTTCCAACAATTTATCCATAAGAGAAAAAGCATTCAAATTTTCAACTTATAATCTCTCGCAGATCAAAATTGAAAATATTAGGCGTGTTTTTTTGCTCCCCCTATTTATAACAGAACAATTCTATCTACTGCAGACGCATTGGGAACAACAACAACTCCCCCTATCCATAACATGAGTTGTTGTTGTTTCCAATGCGTCTGCACTGGTTAGCATTGTTCTGTTATGGATAAGGGGAGCAAAAAAACGCGCCTATTATCTCAAAAGCTATCGATAGAGAAATTATGAAACCACCTGTTTAAAAATCATTATGGTTTGACAAAACTAAAGGGTGTCTTTTTCGTGAAACGCCATAGGAATAGAATGAATTTCAACGAAATTTCGATAAAATATGCGATTGTCTGATGTTCGTGATTTTAGAGGTTGAAAGAATCTACTAAATTTCAAAGCATTACTGTTGTTTAAGAATACTAAATTTTATATAGTAAAACAGTTTGTTTTTGGACATTATCTGAAAAAAGTTATTTTGAAAAACTTAGCATATCATGTATGTACATAAAATATATTTGACTGCGTTAATCATAGACGAATCAGACTAATCATAGACAAAACAGAAAAGCCTATATATGAGGAATAAAATGGCTCCCAAAAAGCATCAAGGAATGGTCTTAGGGTGAAAAAAGAAGAAAATAGTCCTACTTTAATATTTTCATTTATTATACATAAAATATTTATTTCATGTTAAATAAATATTGTACATTTTATTGGAGAATAAAAATATTTTTGCTTTTCTTTAGTCAGCCTCTAAGCCATCTATTCCAAATTCGTTTTGCTTGAGTTAAAAGACAATCTATCTGTGGAAAATCTAAGAAGCTTTGATATATAGCTATAAAAAAATTATTAAAAGATTTACCGTCAAGCATTATTTCGACTCAGTCTGTATATGAATCCGCCACACATCAAGCATCAGAGCGTATATTCATCCCAATCCCACACACGGAAACGTTTTGAGGTAATTTCCGTCTCTGAGTGATGATGGATTGCTGTCAGTGCTGCCGTTTATATGCCCGTTTGCACATTGA